>OU015745.1:76891304-76906713 GCA_907169655.1 Acomys percivali | reverse complement strand
ACACACACACACACACACACACACACACACACACACACACACACACCTTTCTTATATCCAGGCCTCTCTCCTTCTCCATTCAGAAATCTTCAGCTTGGGACAGTCAGGTGCAGCTACCTCTGTCAGGCTCCCTCCACCCTTGCAAACCACCACCCCCCCACGCGCACACACACCAAAATTAAAAACACACAAACAAAAAACAAACAAAACAAAACAACGCATAGAAGACATCTTATCATGGAAGCTATAGTGAGTCAGAGTGTCCCACAGTAGACCCCCTTTGTCCACACATCTTCACTTGCAAATGTTCATTGCAATGAGTCATTGGTCTTGGTTCAAGGGTCTCTGGCTTCTGTGACACCGTCCATGTTAGATTTTCATGGGGACTTCCCCTGGTTAGCCTGTCGTTGCCCTTTGTCATAAAGACCCTGTAGCTTTGGAACAAGAGGACCAGCCCTTTCACACACCCCAACGGTTCACAGATGATGTAGGTTTTGGGGTGGGCCAACTCAAAGCCCTGGATCTGGTGGTAGCTGAGCTGGTCAGCTCCCGGCTCTCCCTTATCCACACCACCAGGGCAAGCTCTCCAGCACTGCTCCAGCTAGACCACCCAATGCTGCCTTCAGCAGGAGGCAACATCAGCTCAGACTCACCTGCACACATATTTCCAGAGCCAGAGTAACACACACAACCCCCTTTTCAAAAATGGAAATGGCCCTGCAGCCGGTTCAGATGTGTAATTTGACCCCAGGGCTCTCAGCAAGGTCTTAACTAGTCCCTGGAAACATTCTGATGCTGATGACCCGAGCAAGGCCTCAGAGAGTGAAGACAGCAAAGAGAAGAAGGTACAAAAAGGAGGGTACAGAGATTAACACTGACGTCATGAAGGAGAGGGACAAGAGAAAAGAAAGAAAGCTAGGTTGGAGCTGGAGAGATGGCTCAGAGGTTAAGAGCATTGGCTGCTCTTCCAGAGGTCCTGAGTTCAATTCCCAGCAACCATATGGTGATTCACAACCATCTATATTGTGATCTAATGCCTTCGTCTGGTGTGCAGGCGTACATGCAGGCAGATCACTGTATAAATAAATAATTAATAAATAAATCTATTTTTAAAAAAAGAAAGAAAGAAAAAAGAAAGCTGGCCCCAGAAAAGCAGCCAGCCAGAACTGATCGCTGAGCAGCAAGACAGACAGATGGACTGGCGAGGTGCTTCTAACTGGCAGGTGACAAGCATGGCTACTACTAGAGTCTTCAAACACACCTTCCCTTCCCTAACACAGCTCCGGCTGGAAGAAACGCAGTTCAAAGTACCTGTCTGTCTCCACTCAGTGCCCTGTTTACCACCTTCCCTTGACCCGATACCCAGGCCCCCAAACGTAAGAGCCAGGAATCATGAACCATAGTTTTACATTCTTTCAGGAGAAAAGGGAGCAATAGTGAGGAAGTCGTCAAGGAGGGAGGGAGCCAAGGAAGGAAAGGAATAAGAAAGGAAGAAGCTAACTGCCCTCCAAGGAAGAACAGTCAAACAGAAACCCATCACCCTCGGTGGCCAACACGGTTACCTACCTGCCCTAGGCTGACCTACAATAGTCCAAGGCTATCTTTTTTTTTTTTTTTTTTTTTTTGGCAGTTCTTCTCATATACCTTTAGTGTGTCTATATTTATCGTCATATTGTAGATGAGTGAGTAAACGGGACTTTTTATCTCCTTGGCGTGCCCTTAGCTTTCTCTTGATGGAATGTTTGCAGGGTTTGTGTGCTCGCTCTTTAAGAGTTGGAAGGTGAAAACCTTGAGAAAATAAGTACCCAATACGCAATGCTGACGGAGTACAGGGCTGATATTTGCAAAAGGTCTCGCTTCCTATTTGACTTCCCAAACTTCGTGAGAGAAGTAGGTATACAAACCAACCCAGTTCTACCTCCTTACAATGCTTAGTCACACACGCGCACACACACACGCACGCACGTACGCACGCACGCACGCATACACGCACGCCCGCACGTACGCACGCATACACATGCACAGACACATGCACGCGCACACACATGCACACCTTGGCAAAAAGATGCCTGCAATGTCTTTTCTACTCCAAAGGGCTTACAGTGTCTATTGAACGAATGGCTGTAGCCTTGAAACGAGAAAGACTCCCTGGTAGTACAACAGCTGTGGTGCCCTTGGGGTGCGAACAGAATGCACTTAATAGATAGACGGGTGAGTAACACAGGCTTTCCCAGCCTGTATGGGGAGTCACTGGGGCTCAGCGCCACCATGTACCAGCCGGAATCAGTGAGGATTCCGCTATTCTGCTCTCCAGTCCTAACTGCAGGCATCCCCTGGGAAGCAGTCGAGCACAACCATCCCAGACATCACTTCCTCTGACTTCTTCCTCCCTGCTCTCTATTTTTAGACTCGCTGAAAGGTCAGGATGGCCAGGTATCAGTGACAGGAAGTTAGGGACTACAGAATAATTCCGGGAGCCTGTGTAACTCGGAACTCCTCACAGTCTGTGCTTTCAACGGGTCTTAGTGCAGTGATGAGCAGTTAATCCCTGGACTCAATGAAATCTATTTTGGATGCCAGCAGGACTCCAGCCCACACCCCCTTTTCCACCTTATAGATTGTTATTAGTGTTCACTCACCTCGTGTCCCATAGGGACAAGCCTCCTGCCCACGAGGGGAGGGGTCCACAGGACAGCTGCTTGCAAACTTAGATTCTGTCAGCACTGAGTTCTAAACTGTCACTCGGGGACTCACTAAGAAATGACTTGGATAAGCCAGCCACATCTTTTCTACTTCCTAATCTGCCATAAATTTTCCGAATAATCTAAATTTCAAGCAGTCTGCCCTGTGGTCACTTTCCTGTCTCTGTCCCCAGAAGTTGCCAAAGTGACTTAGCCCTTCACGGTCCAGGAAGGGCAAACGCAAGCCACATGTGGCTTACCGTGTGCCTGAAAACTATCTTGCCTAATTTAAGGTGTGTGTAATGACTAAAAACACATCAGATTTCAAAAATGAGATCTAAAACAATTCAAATATATCAACTTTCATTGATTATATAAGCAAATTATAAAATTTGGGGCATGTTGGGTTAATTAAAACATTCATGAATTAATTTCATGTTTCTTTTTTTTTTTACTTTCATGTGGCTTCTAGAAACTTATTTGTTACAACAAATATGCTGTATTTCTATTGGGCAGCGCTGCCCTAGACATTCTAGTATCTCTGAGTCCAAATAACAGCAGTTTATGTTTGAGAGTGAGCCGAAACCCTTCATCCAAGAAGGAACAGCCCGTGTCCATGTCTCACCTCACAATGCATAGAACACACTGCCAACCGCTGGCTCTCAGGAATACCACTGCTCCCACTGGCCTGACGTTCTTGTAACTTCCTCTAGAATGAAGCGTTCTTTTGCTGTCATCATCAAGAAAGGATCTGAACCCATAAAATAAATATGCTCTGTGCAGTGCTCGGGCTCGGCCTGGAGCTGCTCAACTGAGTAAAAGCAAGTCTTGACTCCTTTTATCCCTGGGGAGATAAACATGGTCAGAGGCTGTAAACTGCCTTCCAAGAGATGCCTTAGCCCTCCCTTGCTGGTTTGCTCATCTGTCAAATTAGGAATCACATGCTGGGCCCACGATAATTGTAAATGCTGGCCTTTGGAAGAAGAGGCCATGCAAAACTTAGCCATGGGGAAACCAGGGGTGATAAGAACTGAGCAAGGAGACCGGTCTCTGCAAATATCCCAGGAATTAAAACCAGGGGCCAGTCCCAAGCTTGCTGGGGTAATTAATGGCAGTGAAGGACAAATCATGCCGCACAGTATCTGGAGGATTGCCTTGGGGTTTTTGTTTGTATGTTTGTTTTTCCTGTCAGGAGAAAATCAGTGCTTCAAAGAAACACAAATAGATGAAGTGCTTTCTGGAATTCTAGAAAATCACTTGACTCGTGTCACATGCATCTTAGTGGGAGTG
This sequence comes from Acomys percivali, assembly GCA_907169655.1. NCBI lineage: Eukaryota > Metazoa > Chordata > Mammalia > Rodentia > Muridae > Acomys > Acomys percivali. The sequence goes on along the minus strand of OU015745.1, from coordinate 76,902,742 downwards.
TTCACTGAGATCTGCTTGCTGGAAGACGGGGAGGTAGGCATGGTCTAGGCATGCAAGAGCTGCTCCCCAGAGAAGCTGAGAAGGCAGTGTGGGTCCAGGGGTCAAGGGAGCCTCCCTGAGCTTTGACACCAGCCACCTCCACCGGGTGTCCACAATGTGACCCCACCCAGACCTTCAGCTCTTGATGAGTCAGAAAACTACAAAAACAAATCAGTAACAAAAATTTAACCATTAAACTCCCAAGGAATGTTTACCACCAAGTAAGCCTGTAACCTCAGCCTGCCCTCCCAAATTTCACATGGTGGCTGCTGGCTGAGGTCACTCCTGTCCCTAATGAAACATACCACACACAGCGTGCACCCCAAAGGCTTCTTCAGTGAACTGCACTTGTCTCTCTTGGTGCTAAAAGCAAGGCAAAAGTCAGCCCCAAAGTGCTCTCCTGTAGCGTTTCCTTACCAAGAAACAGAGTGTGGCCAGTATGATAGCTTACATCCTTAATGCCAGTGCAAGAGGCAGAGGCAGGAAGATCTCTTTGAGTTTCAGCTGAGCAGGGTTCTCAGCCTTCCTAATGCTGCGACCCTTTAGTACAGTCCTTCATACTGTGGTGACCCCCAACCATAAAATTATTTTCATTGCTACTTTATAACTGTAAATTTGCTACTGTTATGAATCATAAACATAAACATCTGTGTTTCTGGCCCCCGTGGAAGGGTCATTCATCCCCTAAAGAGGTCACAATGCACAGGTTGAGAACTGCTGGTCTACATAGTGAGTTCCAGGCCAACTGGAATCATATAGTAAGAGCCTGTCTCAAGCTGGGCATGGTGGCGCACGCCTTTAATCCCAGCACTCGGGAGGCAGAGGCAGGAGAATCACTGTGAGTTCGAGGCCAGCCTGGTCTACAAAGTGAGTCCAGGACAGACAAGGCTACACAGAGAAACCCTGTCTTGAAGGAAAAACAAAAAGAGTTTGTCTCGAAAAGAAAGAGGGAAGGAGGGAGAGGGAAGGGAAAGTTCAAGAGGGGGTAACGGGGAGAGGGGGAGGAAAGAAGGGAAGGAAAAGGGAGAGAGAAGGAATTTTAGCTAAAAATCTACTCTGTGGAGGTTTTCTGTATTTTGAGGTTTTTGTTTGCTTGCTTCTTCTGTGGAATTTTAAGAATCTTTCAGAAAAATAGCGTAGTAAGTGGATTTTTGGTTATTTATTTATTGGTTGTTGGTCTGGTTTGTTGAAACATAGTCCCACCTTGTAGTCCAGACTAGACTCTCCTGCCTCAGTCTCCCACATACTGAGACTACAAGCATGACCCACCACACCCAGGAACTTCTGTGTTCTGCTGTTGCTGCTGCCAAATCTACAACTCTTGTGTCTTCACTGTATCCTCTCCAACCCATCAGCCAATTTATATCCAGTGTTCAACATCTGCCCCTGTAGTGCAAGGTGGCTGTGATGGGAGTATGGGTTGCAGATAGGACTAAGGGCTAAGAGGTTCCAAACTGAGGACAGGACACCTAAAAACACAGTGCCTGGAGCCTCAAGTGAGTTCTGTGGTCCAGGTAGCCAGCAGTGCAGCCAAGGGAGGGGAGAAGACAACAAAGTGCACAGGAAAGGATCGGAGGCTCTTGTTGATGTTAGCAGCAGTCCTGACAAATAAGCAGAAACTATACGCTTAATACACTTTTATTATCAGCTAAACTTGCCACGCCATTAACAGTCTCTAGTGAAACAGACAACCGAGAGTTAATACATAGCGTTGCCTCTACTAGCATCAGCTTTGGGTTTTGACAAGGTGCTATGTTATGTAAGATGGTGTCATCGCTGGAAGCTGGCTGAATGGGACATGAGAAATGTACTATTTTTGCCACTTCTCAGGAGTCAAAATACTCCCAAGGCTGCCACCCGCGTCCCCACTCCCCACCGGCTTCCAGGTTCACCTGAGCTGGGGGGAGGGGGGAAGCCTGCTCTTGCCTCAGTCTCCAAAGGCTGAACTGTGGCTGTTCGCTGGGCTTGAGATACAATGACCCTTCCCAGGGTTCTGAGACTCTAAGGGGTCGGAGTAGTAACACTAGCTTACCCCGGAGGTAGTGCCGAGCCCCTGTGATTTGGAGTCTCCGGAATTTGGACATTCCGGGGCGCGCATATGTGTCTCTTCCTATCATACCTCATGGCCACAACCATTAACCAGGCTTCTTTCTGCCTTCTCTTCTTTCGTTTCCAGGATGCTTCCATTGCACACAGATTCCACATGATGAGAGAGAAACACCCTGAAAAATTCAACAGCAGGTAAGCGAGCATACTGGCTGCCGCCGTGGCACCCCGCCCGCCCAGCACTGCCAGCCAGTACGGCCTCCCACCTGCTACCACGGAAATGTCCTTGGCCTGGGTCGCCTGTGGCTTTCCTGCCACGTTGCCGGAAGGAGGGTTTCCATTTCTAAGAAGAAAAAAAAATGTCAGAAACCTGCCACAGCCTGGCCGCCGGTCCCCTCCCGCAGGAACTGGGCAGAGGGAGACGTCTGGGGACAGCATGGGTGGTGGGGTGCCTGGAACCCCTCCAGACACTCAGAAAGTCACCCCTCAAAAGCCCAGCTTCCCGCAGGGGCTTGGAAGGAGACACGGGCTCCGCTTAGGGTCTCAGCTCCAAGGAGATGCCAGCCGCTCTCCCGGACAGCAGAGGGCAGCAGCGAGGCCCCTGCAAAGGCTGTAACCACAGAGGGCATGGAGGGGCAGCCTCCCATAGGCTCCAGCAGGCCTGGAGATTGGGTTCAAACACGAAAGAAAAGAGAAAACCCCATCAGTTGCAAGAGAACCCAACCCCGTCTAGCAAAGCTAATGAAACTTACCAGAACGGAGCTGTGGCCGGCACACAATTACCCTTTTCTCTCTCATTTCTCTCTCTTCATGGTGGATCCCCATCTGAATCTAGCCGCTTTGTTGCACTATTTCAAGACCACCCCTGGTTTCTGCGCTTAGCCTCAGGCAGGTGAGGGGAGCAATGGGGTAATAATCTGGACCTGACCTTTGAACCTAAAGGGATCGCTGTTTATTTAGCCCACAGAATTTTCCTCAAAGCAGAAGTTAAGTATTTGAGGGCATTCCATTACAGCCCAGCTCCCTGTCACAGCCTGGGAGCCTACACTGTGAAGCAATGTCAAACCCGGAGACTGGCAGGTATTAGGGTTGCCTTCTGTCCCACTCAGACCCTAGACCCACAACACACTGCAAACGCTGCCAGACCCTGCATCAGTAGACATAAACAGTGCCATCCCTTCCCTGAGTGCTCGTCACTCCTGTACAGGTATGCAATCACTATTTTTAAGCCGCTATATATATTTTTTTATTAAAGTATTTACATTAAAGAGTCCTATTTATGAGTGGGGGTGGGGGGCGCGGTGGCTCACGTGTATAATCCCAGCACTCAGGGAGGCAGTGAATTCACAGCGGGTGGCTGTGAATTCACCTGAGCAGCACCGTTCACTGGCGTAAAGTCCGAAGCTTGTTTCTGATCCATACTGTGGCTAAAACTGACAATCCCAAGATCCAGCCCGGGTTGAGCTTGGGTGTGGAGTAGGCTCAGGAGTAAAAGTAGATGCCAGAAGGAATCTCTCTCTCTCTCTCTCTCTCTCTCTCTCTCTCTCTCTCTCTCTCTCTCTCTCTCTCTCTCTCTCTTTCTCTCTCAGGATGAGAAGTCCCAAGAGACCAGAACGCTTCACAATTAGGTCTGCTTACGTGCCAATTTTGAAGGTTTTTATTTCAGCTATTCTTGCCATGTCAAGTCTTTTTCTGAGGTGGCCTTGAGCCTCACTGCTGGCTAGGACAGGGTGTCTGTCGGTGGTGACCTTGTCGGTGGTGACCTTTCTGAGCATAACTACTCTGGATGCTTTTTCATTTGTGTTCCAACTCTGAGGTCTCGTCGCACAAGGCAAAATTCTGTTTCAGTTCATTTCTTCCATGGTGTTCTCGTTGTCCTTTGTGTCTGAGGGCCTGGGCTGGCACATGGCTGTTGTTACTGATCTCCTTCAGAGCCCTACCCTCACCCAGCCTAGGCAAGCTCTTGGTGCCTGGACAGTCCTTCCTTGTAGAAGTGGTAGTGCTTGTGAGAGAGCAGGCCCCTCTTGATGACCCACATGGGCTGTGTGGAGGTGTGCCATGGCCTCTCCAGGAGTGACTCTGATTTGGACCTTTGGCAGGAGCCTGCCTCTTTCCCATACACACATCAATTTCTTCCTCACCCTCGTGTTCTTCCTCACCAAAAAGAACCAAACCTTTCCTCTCTTCTCTCAAAAGACAGATGCTCATCCCGTCAGAATAACAGCCTCACGATCGATTTTTTTTTCAGTTTTTTATTTTAATTTTATTAATTTATTCAGACTACAGCTCAATTGTTATCCCATCACTTGTATCCTCCCATTCCTCCCTCCCTCCTGCTTTCACCCTATTCTCTTCCCCTAGATCTATGACCAAGGGGGATCTCCTCCCTCACTATATGGTCATAGGCTATCAAGTCTCATCTTGGTAGCCTGCTTACTCTTCCTCTGAGTGCCACCAGACCTCCCCACCAAGGGAAAGTGGTCAAACATGGGGCACCAGAGTTCATGTAAGAGTCAGTCCCTGCTCTCCACATAACTGTGGAGAATGTCCTGTCCATGGGGTAGATCAGAGTAGGAGTTTGATGTTTACTACTTGTATTGTCCTTGGTTAGTGCAATAGTTTGAGCAGAACCCCCTGGGCCCCAATCCACCCATCAGGATGTTCTTCTTATAGGTTTCTAGTACCCTCTGGGTCCTTCTATTTCCCCATCAAGATCAATTTTAAAAAGAAAAGAAACCTCTCTTCTACCTGTGCTGTAGACTTTGGATGTCTTACTTACACACACCCTTACAGGTTCTCCAGTGGGTGTGTCTGGGAAGATACCCCACGCCTGTGGAATCCACGGCTTCTGCTCGTTCACTCAGCAACATCTTTGGAAAATATACTGCAGACCACACACTATTAGGTGTTTGGGACAGATGGCCTGGCGCTCACTGTCCACCCCACCCCCAACACCCCACCAAACAGGCTGCAAAACAGGTGTGCATGCCAATGTGTGTGAAGCGATGTGTGCAGAGGTGACTTAAGAGAATACAAAGTAGAGCATGGAGCTGACGGTGGAGGGGTCTCTAATGACAAGGATGCCCCACCCGAGATACAGAAATCAAAATTATATTTTTACAACTTAATAAAAAGAGAAAGGCACTCGCCAGAGAAGGAACCAGATGTGCCAGAAGAGAAAGACTTAGAACAGTGTGCAGAGGAAAGAAGCCCTTGGCCCAGCTGTTGCTTGCCCTCTTATCATGGAAAGGAAGGCGGAGCCGTCGGTTTAGAGGATAAAGGGGGCTGGAAGATAGAGAGCATTGACTGCTCTTCCAGAAGACTCCGGTTCAACTCCTATCACCCACACACCCACGTGACAGCTCACAACTGACTGTAACTCCAAGATCTGACACCTTCACACAGATATACATGCAGGCAAAACACCAATGCACATTTAAAAAAAAAAATAAGGACGCAGAAGACAAGTTTCTCTACATTCCAAAATTTAAGACAGAGCAACATAGGAGCTGAATAGAGAGCATCAGAAAACTACATTGTTAACTCCTATTAGAAAAACAGATCTGGGGTAAGAGCACTGACTGTTCTTCCAGAGGTTCAGAGTTCAAATCCCAGCAACCACATGATGGCTCACAACCATCTATAATGTGATCCGGTGCCATCTTCTGACCTGCAGGTGTACATGCAGGCAGAGCACTGTATACATAATAATAAATAAATAAAATCTTTAAAAAAAAAAAAAAAAGACAGATCTGTCAGGGGAAAGAAAATCATAGCATGCACCAGGGGGAAAAAACCATTGCATGCACCTCAATACAAAGTATGAAGGAACCCATCGTGACCTGCAGGCCTTTTTCCCTTCCCACTTCTCAAATCCCATTAGCAGGACGACTCCTGCGCTTGCTGGGGTTTAAGCCTCATGTCTCACCAGGGGTGACATGACAGGCATATGGATGTGAGTTTAAACCTGTGTGCTTGCTTGAGAAATGAAGTTGTTCAGAGGGAGGCCCTGTTTTACAAAGTCACCAGCCATTTCCTCTGGAGATGCTGTTTCCATGCGGTTTGCTTGCCTGTATCCAACACACACAGGAGTATTCCGTTTGTCCGCCGAGAGGCAGGCAAGCAACCATTTTCTCTAGGCTTCCTTATTTAGCCTTGGAAAAATGGTTTTAAATAGGCAGGTGGTTGTTGCCATGGTTACCCCATTACACCAGCAGCTAAACTTAGGCAGGGCCACAAGGGATAGGAAGAAAGCCTGATACCAGGATTTGAAAATGTAAACGATATTATCAAACAAAGCTTCATTTTACTGGGCTGAACTTAAGTTCTTCAAAGAGTGGTTGCTGCTCGGCTGCAAGCCGTCAGCATTAATGCCTAAGACTGGCCCCCTCAGGGATAACCTTGAGGCTAAAAATAGGGAGTTGTAATTGTCTGTTTGTTTTATTTTCTTTTCAACAAGAGAGGGCTAGTCAGGGCTAGACTTATCTAGGAAACCTGAACTCTCACATGGCTAGTCTGCTTGGGGGCTATTCTAATCATTCTTAACCCAGGGTCCAAAGGCGTCAGTGGTTCTGAGAACATTTTGAAATTGTACCAAAGATTGTGTGTGTGTGTGTGTGTGTGTGTGTCCCCTCTCCCTCTCTCTCTCTCCCTCTCTCTCTCTCCCTCTCTCTCTCTCTCTCTGTCTCTCTCTGTGTCTCTGTGTCTCTCTGTCTGTCTGTCTGTCTCTGTGTGTGTGTGTGTGTGTGTGTGTGTGTGTGTGTGTAGAATGACCGTAACTATCAGAATGCTCTTTCAAAGACTCCTCTGAGCCCTGTGAGTTCTAAGAATCATCAAATTATTATGACCCAGTTGTTGGGGCTTCTCAATCTTTCCCACAGTTATCTCTCTATCCTAGTTGTTGCCAGGGAAAGTGGTAACTTTATGAAGCCAAGTGTTATCTCCAGTGGGATAACTTTGTTAATCGAACAAAAGGCAGGACCGAGGAGGTAGGAATGTGAGCTATCACAGACAAGTCAGGCCCCTGTGAGCCATCTCAGACAAGTCAGGCCCCTTCTATCACCTAGTTTTCATGTGTGGACTATTTGTTCCTAATTTAGCAATGTTATGAAAATTATTGTCTCAGCACAAAGGAAACAGATTTAATTCTACTGAGACCCTAATAGGCTAGGAAGTGTTCTAGTGTAAATGAGACCCAGCCCCTGGCTTTAGAGAATTCATAATCTGGCCAAGACAGGTGGGTCTCTGTGAGTTTGAAGCCAGGCTAGTCTACATAGTAAGTTCCAGGACAGCCAGTGTTCTGTAAAATGAAAGAAATAAGGAAGGAGAGAAAGAAAGAAAAAAGGAAAGAAACTCATAGTCTAGCTAAGAAGGAAAAAAATAATCCTCAATTTTCTTTTTGTACAAAATTGGGTTTTTTTTCTTGTTGTCATTGTTGTTTTGTTTTTCTTTTTCTTTTTTTGTTTTTGTTTTTTGTTTTTGTTTTTGTTTTTCAAGACAGAGTTTCTCTGTGTTAGCCTTGGCTGTACTGGACTTGCTTTGTAGACCAGACTGGCCTGGAACTCACAGCAATCCACCTGCCTCTGCCTCCCAAGTGCTGGGATTAAAGGCGTGCACCACCCACGCCTGGCACAAGATTGTTTTTATACAAAAGGAGTTTACATTTAGTAAGCCATCGGAAATACAGGCAGTGGTTCAGCTTGTTAGGACATGTTGACGTCATACCTCGATGGTCCATTCATAAATACACTGCACTATGAGTGTAGATCTCACAGAACTACAATAACCAAGCTAAGAATTATGATTCATTTTGAGGCTCCTGTTAGATGCCAAGGAGTTAACTAGGTATTTTATACTACATTAAATTATTTAACCCTCAAGGCCACCTTACCACAGAAGTGCTGGCATTCTTGAATTGTGGCTCTACATGATGAGGAAACAGCCTGGGAGAAAATAAGCTATAGACTCTTTTTAAACACTGAGCTTGATTTGATACCCTAAACTACCTCTAAACTCCAGAGTTCAAGCCCCGGTGTCACCCCAAAGTCTCATTTGTATGTATCAGTGTTCTGGTGCTTCCAGAGCCTTCTCCTCGGTGCTTTCCACATGACCCGGCTCCATGTTCACTGTAACATAGAACGGGCAGTACCGTTGTGACCGTTTTAGAGACACAGAAACTAAAGCTAAGGGTGACGGAGACATTTGGGCTGACCCACTGTGGCAAATTGTCTCTATGGAGAAGAATTCTTGTTGGCTTACAAAGGGAGTACAGAGACATCACCCCTTCATGTCTTCTGTAGTCTAAGTGTCCTCCCTACTGTACTGTCCACAGCAAGGAGCAAGGCTCGTTCATGGGATTTCTACGACCCACAACAAAATTCAAACGTGCAATCCCTTGCTCAAAAACTACTAAGAAGTTTGTGAGCAAGCATTAAATTGAGCCAAGAGCCCTCCTACGTGCAGGGTCTGGAATGACTACCACAGATATCACACCTAAGAGGTGGCCATGACAGGAAAGATTAATTAATAAAAAGACACATTTGTCAGAGATTACAGAGATGACAATTTGCAAAAGAGGCAAAAGAAGAGCAAAGAAAGTTTCAACTTAGGGGGAGAGGAAGTCTCAATTTCTTAAAGGGATAGTGGTCAGTGTCCACAGAGGAGAAAAAGACAAACCATGTGACCCCAACTCTCCCATCTTCTGGATAGCCTACCACAGTCCTCATGAAGTTTTTAGACTGTGTCTGTGAAGTTTTGTGTATCTGAAATCTATTCCTTCAAGCCACCCCCTGGCACTGTCAGTGAGCATCCCAGAAGAGTCTCACTGTGGAGTTTTTCACTGGTGCTCGGGAACTCTGAGCACTGGTGGGATGTATTACATAAACCTGTTGGGTGCCCCTTGACCATGTCCCCCAGCAACTGAGAGTTAAGCAGCCAGTTATTTCCTGTCAGGCCCTTCAAAGGATTCATATCAGAGCTTCAGGTAGCTGGCCGCTCTTCGTAAAAGCCCTCAGGATAGTTAGTAGACTCTGGAGTGTTGGCTAACACTGAGAGGGGAGGACCAAGGAGCCGATGAGGGGTTCCCCAGAAACCTTAACATAGCTTGACTCTTCAGAAGGTTAGAACATACGTTACAAAGCACTAAGTGCTTAGTGGATATTTATAGAAGGAAGAAGCAGCAGGGCAAAGCCCAAGTTGGCATCAGAATTTGGCTCTGCCGCTTACTGGCTGTGTGACCTTGGGCAAGCAAGTTAATCTCTTTAATCCTTTGCTTCCTCCCTTGAAAGTCTCGCAAAGTTGCCAGAAGTTGCCAGAAGCGTTGGTGAGGTTTGTCTATGGCAAGTAGTGGAAGTTCAACATATATTCGTTGTTGAACATTCACCGTCCGACCAGCAAGCAAGAAGTGTCATAAGTCACTGATAAGCACTGACAAAGTACATCTTTGATGGAGTGCCAAGTGAGACTGTGGTTCTCATGCAGTCATTGTTGCATAGACAGCATCCTTGAATAGAAAAGTTGGAGGAATCTAAAAGTCTTATCAATCTGACCGATGGGAAGATAACATTAATTTAGGAGGGCCTAGTTAGTTGACTTGGATTGAACTCTCCTGGGTTAGAGCTGTGGAGAGAATTTCTTCCACTGGCACCATGAGGCAGGGTTTGGGGTCTGAGTACCAGAGATTCCAAGGCCAAGAACTAAAGGCTGAATTAAGGAAGGGAGTCAAGACTCTAAGCTGACAGGGGAGTGGGAGGAGCAGGGTAGGAGCCAGAAAGGGGAGGGTGCAGGCCAGATGCCAGGTGCTCCTGGAATGCTTACGGCTCAGCAGCCAAGGCCATGAGGAACACAGCTGGTAAACAGGCAGGTGGCCCAGGCGGCTCGCTCGCCTCCCACCTCTCACCTTCACTACCCCATGACTTAAGCCGAACACTGAGACGGTCAATGGGAACACAGCACAGACTAGCACGTCCCATGAGTGCAGTTTTGAAAGTGCAAGGGCTACCTCCCTTGAGTGGCTGCGGCATGCCCAGCACTTACACACCATGTCCATAACTGCAAGGTCAACAGACTGACAATTTGTATCTCTGTCAGAAGTCTTGATTCCTCTTTGCCATGAACCCTAACACAGCCACAGTTCTGGGGCCTCAGAGCCCTGACACTTGCAGCATTATTGTGCCTACTGCAAGTCTGTGACCTTGGGGGTGGACGCTGTTATTCTGAGAATTCAATAGAGAAATGCATTTAAAGTGCTTATCATGGAGTCTGCCACAACAAACAGGAGCTACTCATTTTTTAGAACTGTTCTCACTCTGGCAAGGTAGACCCTGTAGCAGATGAAGGGTCATGTTAGCTGACTCAGAAGCCTTGGTTCTCTGAGGTGGATGGGTAGGTCTCTTGTGGTCATAGGGTGAGTCATCAGAGTGGAAACATTTGGTAGGTGCTTTATCTTGATTTTTTTTTTAAATCTGCAGCAAAATATAAACCTATTTTTCGTCCTACACTTTATTAAAGTGCCATGTAGCATTTTGAAAAGTACGTTTCATTGTTAGTATAAATCATTTAGAAAGCAAACACAAGCTAAAGGGAAAACAGCCATTCCTCAGAACACTTGCAGCATGGTGGTGCACTCCAGCTGTGAGCTTGACAGCCACATCAGGAAACACGTGTGATAGCTGTTTCTATAAATTTGCATGGACTACTTTCTAAATAGTGTTCTTTAGACAAGCCATTCAAGCTCACTGCAGAAAAATAAACCATGTCCTCTCCCATTCCAGGAGACCTGGCTCTCTCAACATCTACTTCCGCTCAGCATTGTATCTTGTAAGATTTTATTTCCTTGAGACCACCCTGTATACACTGACTTAAAACATTATTACTTTATCACAGTAGCAATAAACATTATCTCAGAAGCATTTATAGTCTGTGAAAGGAAAATTATGAAAAGCAACTAACCAGAGTAAGTTTATCCAAAGCAGGGATTTGATTAATATTTTCCAACTTTAAAAAAAATCATAATTGTTTGTTGAGTCGATATAAGAGCTTTAGAGATATTATCTGAGTCCCTTTGCAATTGAAGAAATTCTCTGTCATGCTGTGCAACTCTTCTGTGAAGGATAAATGAAGCTGACAAGGTCCTAATTCTCTCAGTTGCAGGCCCTGTACATGGTCTTTTTGTGTCTCAGCAGGACCCATTTCTGCTTATTCACTCATCAGGGCCAGTAGGGTTGCTGTCTGAACCACACAGCAGCTGAGTGTTTAAGCAAGAGTGAGCATGAGGGGCGCGTAGTACGTGTTCAGAAGATGGTCGGCCCCACTCACCAGCAGCCATCACCTGAGGAGGATTCTGGTGCACTCTG
>OU015745.1:76848832-76890651 GCA_907169655.1 Acomys percivali | reverse complement strand
TGTGTGTGTGTGTGTGTGTGTGTGTGTGTGTGTGTGTGTGTGTGTGTGTGTGTTTCAAGACACGGTTTCTCTGTGTAGATTTGGCTGTCCTGGACTCACTTTGTAGAGCAGGCTGCCCTGGAACTCACAGCAACCTGCCTGCCTCTGCCTTTGCTGGCTTTACACATGCCAGGCAGTTGTGAGATCTCTTTCAAGCATTCGCCAAAACAGAATTCTTGACTCCTCTGTGATGCTAAACACATCATTTTCTTCTCAGCCCAGGGGCCCAAGTTCGCGTGATGGTTCGCTGCACCATCAAGCCACAAGCAGATGGGAGTCTCTGCCCAACACACCAGGACTGCCTGGGGTGTCACAGCCAAGGCCTTATCCTGCTTAGCTCCTAGTGATACTAAGCTGTCCCTTCAGCCCATCCTGCCGTGCCCCCCAGCCCCACCCCAAAGCTGCCATTTGTCTTCCTGACCCATGTTTGTTTTCCGGACTTCACTGCACCAAGAAGGTTCCATTTCCTAGGACGTTAAGCTCTCTCGCTTTTTACATTACTGCTTCTCTGCAAGCATCGGTACGGCTTCCATGTTGGGTCGTTCTGTTCCTCTCACCTTCGTGATGTGCCTGTCCCCGTGCTCTTTTCAGCTGGTATGACATCTCCTCTTCTGGCCTAACCATCACCTGTCGTTTCAAAGGGCTACCCTAGTGTCCCACGCACCCCCTCCCTGACCAGCCTCAGCCCTACCCTCCACATTTGTACTTGACTTTCTCTTAGAATCCATCTAGAAAGACACATTTGACACATTTTCTCCCACTTTCATTGTCCTCTTTAAACGTGTATGGTTTATTATTTGTGGCTAACGTGCTGATTGCACCAACTGTGCTCATTTTACGCTCAGAACAGTCTCACCTGACTTGGGACCAACTGAACTTAACCTGGAGAGGCAGCACGTTCCTCACTCAGCCAAAATGCACTGGGCGCTGGCTGATTTTTGTGGTAGCTAATATCATCCTAGGGCAGCGAGAATGGACAATGACATCCTGGCCTCGCCTGGACCCCTTCAGTCTGCATACACACAGAGAGACACATCTTGTGTCCTAGGGCTGTTGTCACAAATTGCCACCTGTAGGTGACTTGAAATAACAGGGATTGGGCAGGGTGTGGTGGCACATGCCTTTAATCTCAGCACTCCAGAGGCAGAGGTAGGCGGATCACTGTGAGTTTGAGGCCAGCCTGGTCTACAAAGTGAGTCTAGGACAGTCAAGTCTACACAGAAAAACCCTGTCTCGAAAAACAAAAAGGAAAAGAAAAAAGAAAGAAAAGGAAATAACAGGAATGTATTCTCTGAGGTTGTGAAGGTTAGAAATCTGACATTGAGACATCACCAATGTTAGTTTCTCCCCTAGGCTTACAGAGAATATATTCTGTGACGCTCTCTGGCTCGCTGCCCACATGCCTTGGCAGTCCCTGGCTTATAGAAGCATCCAGTCCTCTTTGGTTATCTCATGGCACACTCCCTATGTGCCTCTAGCTATTGGTTCAAATACCCCACTTCTTCTAAAGTCGCCAGTCATTGAGTTAGACCCACCTTAATCTAACATCATCTCATCTTAACAGCTCCAAGACCCTGTTTCCACATAAGGCCTCATTCATCGGGAGGAAACTTCAATATACCCTTTAATCAGTGTGAGCCACAGCACTAACACTCTCCCAAATCCTCACACACAAGAAAGAAAATTACATGAATTATGGTGAACTTGCTGGGCAGTGGTGGTGCAGGCCTTTAATCCCGGCCATCTGTGAGTTCAAGGACAGCCTGGTCTGCAAAGTGAGCCAGGGATACACAAGGAAACCCTGTCTCGAAAAGAAAGAATGAATTGTGGTGAACTCTGTTTTAACAGGGGGACAGCATCAGTGGGGTGGTAGAAGCAACTAGCTCTAAAAATGGGACTAGGCTTCGTAAAGAAAAGCAAGGAGTGAGAGTCAGGCAAGGTAGGAGGAGGGAAAGAGCCTAGGCAAACAGCAAGGGGCAGAGCTCTCTGGGTACAAGGAAAGAGACTGCACAGAAGGAAGAAATGATGTGAGAAGCAGCTTCCAAGAGCTTCATTACCTGCACAGGCATTTGTACTTTATCTAAAACTCAGTTGAAGGGGCAGGGAGCGTGCTCAGTCACAACAGGATCGGACTGGTGACAGAGTAACATTTGCAAGGCTCCCATGTAGTGAGAATTCTAGAATTTTGTTTTCTTTTTTTAAAAAAACACACAGACATCTAAGAACGCATTTGTGTTTTATTCTCAGGTGTTGGGGGATATGGGGCTGCTTTGCGGCAGCTGATAATGATTGCCTCGTGCTCTAACAAGGATGTGATTTTTACCAGCTGGAGCTAGTTTCTGCAATTGTGTGACATTTGGAGCTCTGGGGACCTTTTAGATGGTATATAATGCTAGAGAGGCTGGTGGGTCTGTTGGATGGTTGTTGGATGGTTGTTGGTTGCTGTTGGTCGGAGTGTGTTAAGTAGTCTTGCACACAGAAGAAATTAGATCTCCTGATGGTTGAGAACAAACTTGGGGCAACCAAGGAGCTCGACACCCCTAATCAGCAGGAAATAGTCTAACGATAATGTTCCAACCTCTGAATTTACTCAGGGATCTCTTTCCTTTCCTCTCTATCCTTTTTTCTCTCTTATCTAGTGTTAGGGGGTTGTAAGGGAAGAAGAAAGGGGTTGGAGAAGGCGGCAATGCTGGGTACATCCTACAGGTGGCGCTAACTGGGCTCAGCAGGTTAGAGAAGATGGAGGGAGGTGTGGTGTGGTGCAGCTTTCTGTGAGAAGCTGGAGGAGGAGACTGGAGGAGATGCGATCAGAAATACATGTCACCATACATGAAACTCAAAGAATAAATAAATATGTATTTTAGAATCCAAATTTCCTAGAAACACTGTGACCTGTAGGGGTTGAGCCTTGCTCAAGTGTCAAAGTGATGTCAGACAGACACAGAGAAGCAAGGAGGAGAGCGATGACATGGCCCAGCTCTGCTGATGGGGAGGAGCTGATGTTTACCTACCGGTGCTGGGAAAAACGTGGAAGCCAAGCGTAGGACTTCCTCTCCAGTCCTGAACTTTAAACTTACTGTTTGGCTATGGATATATAAGGCCATATTGGAGGGGGAGATGCAGACAGCATTCTTCGCCACCAGCCCAGTTTCAGATTTTCACTTGTAGAAGTCAACTTAGTGACTTTTAAAGTTAGCTTAACTCTATGTGCGTGCACATGTATGCATGCGTGCGTGCATATATGTGTGCACATGTGCCGTTTTAGCCCTGAAGAAAAAAGAATGCTGGGATTCATTAACTATCTTTGTATTTACTTTACTAGCTAGAACTTTGGAGAATTATCATTTGCTTCTAAGGATTTTTTTCAGCCTGAAGAGATACCTCATTGGTTAAAAGCACTGGCTGCTCTTTCAAAGGACCTGAGTTCAATTCTCAGCACCAACATAGCAGCTCACAGCTATCTGTAGTTCCAGTTACATGGGATCCAATGCCTTCTTCATGCATAGACATACATATAGGCATGACACCCATACACATAACAATAAATAATTTTGCCAGACATCGTGGTGTATATCCTTAATCCCAGTACTCAAGAGGCAGAGACAAGTGAATCTCTGTTAGTTCAAGCCCAGGACAGCCAGAGCTCTGTTACACAGAGAAATCCTGTCTTGAAAAAAAATTCAAAGGATTTTTGCCATACAACAGAATCTATATTTAGAGCTAACTTGATTAGTGTATTTATTCTAACTCAGTTCTTTAAACTACTCACAGTTATGTTTATTTTGTTTGAGAGAGAGAGAGAGAGGGAAAGAGAGAAAGAGATTGAAATGCAAAACTAAAAGGGTAACAGATGTTCTTAAGAAAGTGTCAAGCCAGACAGTGGTGGCATAGACCTTTAATTCCAGCATTTGAGAGGCAGAAGCAGGTGGATCTCTGTGAGTTCGAGGCCAGCCTGGTCTAGAGTGAGTTTCAAGACAGCCACAGCTACAGAGAAACCCTGTCTCAAAAGAAAAAAAAGAGTCAAGTGATCTAGTTTTTTTGTTTTGTTTCAAGACAGGGTTTCTCTGTGTGGCTCTGGCTGTCCTGGAACTCATTCTGTAGACCAGGCTGGCCTCCAACTCCCAAAGATCCACCTGCCTCTGCCTCCCTTCCGAGTGCTAGAATTGAAGTATGCGCCACCACGCCCAGCAAGTTATTTAGTTTAATTCTGCATTCTAATAAACATTTCTTAAAAGAAAAATTTAACACTCTTACTACTTGACCAAAGGAAATTTTGGAAGCAGCCTCTCCTTCCTTTCCATCAGGAAAATAAATTGTCTATGAAGAAATCCTGAGGATATGGCTTTCCAGCTTTGCCGTCAGACCGCACTGCCCTGGTGTGCAAGGAACTGGGTCTCTGCCCTCCCTGGCCTCATGCTCTGTGACTCCCTTGTCATGTCCATCCCTAGTGTGAAACACAGAAATTACGACTGTCTCACAAGGTACATAGAGAGATTAGTCCAGACAGATAAATACATTTGAAATGTTCACTAGCGATTACTGTGGGAATTAGCAAAGGAGGCCATTGCAGCTGTGTGTCTGCCGGTCTTACAGAGACAATCGGTCTCTAACGTAAGTGTGTGCTGCTGTGGGCTCTTGTCTGTATAACTTTGGCTTTCGACAAGACTTCAGCTTTCAGCCTCCTTTGTGGTATAAACGTCCTCTCTGTTCTCTCTGTTCCCCTCTTTGGAGTGTCGTTAGATCTCTACTTTGAAGCCTGTAAGAGTGTTTAAGCTCTCGTGTTGGGGGTGGGGGGCGGGGTTCCCTTCACTTTTTACAAAGAAAGCATTTCCCCCATCTTCTAGTGCTTTTCCGTCAAAGAAGGGCTCTCCTCACCCCAGGAATGCACTTCATGGCCTCCAAACGCTGAAGTGCCAGGGACTCGCGCAGTCGCTGACATTTGTGTTTATTGAACACACACTTAAGGAGAAATTCCTCGCTCTCTAGTAGCAGGACACTTTCTATTCTGTTTAAGAGAGGACTCCTTTAATCTTGAGAGTGGGCCTTTTGGGAAAGCATTCCTAAGTGACAATCAAGACAAGCAAGCACCTTGCGTTGCCTTTGAACTCCGTGTGCCGGGAGTATGTCTGCACAAGCCTCCGGCCTTGGGCTACCAAGGTAACAAGAAGGTCCTGGGGACGTTAAAATCTCAAGCCGGTCATTTCCGCAGCACTTCTATTGGAGCTGCCAAAACAGTCTTCCGTTGTTGATCACATTCTTGCCTTTCTCATCCAAATTACCTTGTGTCTGAACTTGGTAGGGAGAGGAACAGCCAACGCTCATAATCAAGGGTTGAAGTGAAAAGATGGTCGGGGTCATGATTTTACTCACAACCCCAGTCCCCTCATCGGACTACTCAGACAGCCTGCTAATCGGGTGGTTTGTCCCTTTGTCATTGGAACTTTATGGTGTAGCGTTAAAATTCTGGGATACTCTTCATTTGTCAAAATGGGAAACCCAGAGGGAAGACAGACGTAAACAAAGGCTTCTTTCCCAGTTTTGACAATATCACCAGCACACGCTTTTACGCTGCCTGCAGCCAGTGAGCCCTTGTGTTAGGACAAATGCCCAAGTGTGCCAGCTCCTCAGATGGGAAGGGAGTGTAGGGGGTGCGGTGAAGGAGCTCCAGAGAGTTCTAGGAGGAAGCCACAGGGCTGCTATGAAAGGGTCACACATCCAAATGCCAGCAGAGGTCAGGGAACTGATGTCAATGAGATGGGTAAGGTAGGTGTGAGGCTCCAAGGAATGGTGGGACTCCAGCCAAGTGGAGAGCAACCAGCACCCAGCTTCAGCCAATTGTCCTTGGTTTCTCAAAAAATAAAGGGGGGGGGGGTCCAGTGTGTGTGTGTGTGTGTGTGTGTGTGTGTGTATGTGTGTGTATATGTGTGTGTGTGTAATTTTCTAGTTTTAAAAGGCACTGTGCAAGAGCACTGCTAGGCCTGTAAAGATCCTGCCCCTCCAAGCTGTCATATTGGTACCCAGGAATTATAACATAAAGTTGCAATGGGAACCAATGGTTTATTTTTCTTATTTGAAAAGATGTACAAATTGTTGATGTAAATGAGTCCTCCCCTGCCCCCGACAGAGAATGGACGTGTTTCAGAACATTTGAGAACTCAGTATGTTCTCAGTGACAAGATGTCCCAAGATATCGTAAGAATATCAAAGGACATCAAAGGAAAAGGACCTGCGTAGTCAGAAGATGGAAAAAAAATCAAAGTCTGATGCAGAAATGCACGCCAAGTAGAATCGAGGAAGAAAAATGTGCAGTGCCTGGTTGAGGATAAAGAGAAAAAAGAGCTTGAGGTTCTAGCAAGGAGGATAGATGGGGGCCTTCCAGAAAGCAGAGGGCAGGGCAGCCGACAAAGTCAGCATGAACTTAGACCTGAGTGAGCTCCTAAGGCTACTTTGTCCTCAGTGAACAGCATTGGCTGATGCAAGCTTTGGGAAATACAAGGAACTTGGCAAGAAGATGGAAACAGTTGGGGGTGGGGGTGAGATCCAACAGTTGAGCATACCTGGGAAAGTCTAAGAGAACTGTTTCTTTTTCAATGCGATATCTGAGAGGCTTTAATACGAGCAAACCCTACTGAAAATATGCAGAAGCAGCAGAAAGCATCTCAGGTGACATGGCCTCTTCCTGTAGCCAGCCTGAGGACGACCGTTCTTCTGTACCATGGATTATGACACTGAGATGAGAGAGGCCCTGACAAGATTCGGAAATTTATCCCATAAATCAAAAGGAGCATTTATGGCCAGAGACCTGAAGACCAAGCAGGAGGATGAGATCTAAGGAGGATAAAGTATAGAACATTCAAATGAAATCTAAAACCACAGCCCACCAAGGGCAGCAAGTGTGAGCTACAAATAAAGCATGGCAGAGGTGGTGCCAAGCAGTTCTCCCAGGGAACTGACTGGGTGGGTGTACACCTGAGACAGGCCTGAGGCCTGCCAGTGAGAGGGGCAAACTGAAGAAGTCCTTGTAAGAGTCGGGTGGGGCACAGCGCACAGCAGTGGGACAGTGCCAGACACTGGCAAAGAGATGGCTTGCGTAAATCGAAGTCACTGAAACGGGTGTTAGGGATGGCTGCTCAAGCACAAGAAAGCACAAATGTCAGAGTAGACCCAAGGCAGAAAGCATATGGCTAAGGTTTCAAAAAGGATGTAATGAAAGGGGTCCCACACACAGGCTTCCCAGGCAGCCATGACTCCGGCTGTGACTTTTCTATGTAAGTTTTGTGGTTTGGTTTGATTTGGTTGGTTGGTTAGTTGGTTGTTGCTTTGGTTTCTCTGTGTAGCCTTAGCTGCCTTGAACTTGTTTTGTAGACCAGGCTGACCTTGAGCTCACAGAGATCCACCTGCCTCTGCCTCCCAAATTCTGGGATCAAAGGCGTGCGCCTCCATCACCCAGCTTGTTTTTGTTTTTTTGTTTTTGTTTTTGTTTTTTTTTAACTGGCACAGGAAGGAGATGGACTGGGGGGAAGGAAGGGACTATTTATCTAAGCATCTGCCCATCTGGTGAGTTTTCTACTTGTCTTGAGGACAATTTCATAACTCAGGAGGTGGAGGAAACAAAATTGCTTTTCTTGGACATTCTGTGGCCCGGAGGCATCTGACTGTGATGGAAATTTAGCCGGAGGGACCAGACCACCTGGCGTTACAGGTCAGCAAAAGAAATGCCCCACGTGCCAAAGCGCATCTTCTCCCACCCTTGTTGCTTCTGCTGGGTTTTGCTTTCTCTCCAACACCTCTGGCCAGGGCTCCTCCGTCTTCGGCAGGAACCGGAGTTAATCACCGGGTTAATTAAGTCTCCACATTCCTTTCCCAGAAAAATTGAGGAAAGCAAAGCTATCCAGTCCAAATTTGTCAGGAGAGGTGCGCCACGTGTATTTCCAGTCCTAACCCGACCCGTCACGAGACGGCAAACCCCACTTTGTGTGCGGCAACTGGGGGTTTGCTTTGGCTCTGTGTATATAGCATGTGACTGTACGGAAGGGCTCAAATTCCACAGCCACCCCTGTAAGACAGGTGACGCACTCCCAATCCAAAGATGAAGAAACTGAGAGAGAGGAGCTTGCCCAGGGCCGCAGAACAGGGGAGGGTCGGAAGGATGACTTGAACCCAGCCTTTCTGGATCCTAGCCCCGAGGCCCCTTCAGCTCAGCCAACCCATCTCCAAACCCAGACACTGTGTTCTGGGTAACTGGCAGGTTAGCTGGGTTAGTGTGAGAACCCAATCTCAACACAACACTGTTTCTATGGGTGACATACACTCAGAGTGACAAACAGCTGGCTTAATAAGCAAGGAACTTTTGTAACCTGACCTATTGGAATCAAGTTCAGAAAGGCTGGGGGGGGGGGCAGGGGGAGCAGACATATCCAGCCCGCATTCTGACTCCATGATGTCATCTCACCGGCTTTGCATCTCCCAAAGAACACTGTCAGACCCCTTTACAAACTACCCCAGTGACACCTCCACAGGAGGGGGATGTAAGAATCAAGTGAGGGACCCTTCAGTGGGTAACGTAGCTGTTAGGGTTTGGACATGCAGGGCACATGCAGTCAATGAGCACCAAGATTGTTCCCAGTGGCTGTGGGCAGTTTGGTCTGGAGAGAAGAAAAGGTTGTACTCGCTTTCCCCAGGGGTCCTCTAGCAAGTTATCGGAGACGCAACTTGGACCTGTGTCTCACCAGTTTACTTTATAGCCCTGGTTGGTCAGGAGCCAGGAAATGGGTTTCTTCAGCCAGAGGCTCAGTGTGAGCCAAGTAGCCACCTTCTCTGGCCTTCAGCTCTTAAATTCCAATAAGCCGTTCTCACCTACCTGTCTTAACTGTCCCCAGTTACCTTTGGGTTCAGGGTTCAGGGGTTGATGAATGGGTGAGTGCCACAGAGAGCACAGCTAAGTGCAGACCCTTAGGAATTCACAATCCTATGTCACCTTTCCCTCCAAGCCAGGGTTCCTTTTCTGTACCAGTATTTGACTGTATTCACTTATAAACACTATAGCCTGAGGCGGGCACATTTTGTGAGAGACTCTTGTTTTAGAGGGTAGAACGGAGCTGTTTTCTGATGGCGAGCACAGATGTTGACACCTTAGAACTCAGGCTATCAGGACAGGGAGATTCTGACAACACAATACCCACCTTGGCTGCCTCCCCTGGGGTGTGGCTGAGGTTCCACCGCTAAGTAAAAGTGATGGTGTGTCCATCACCCTGGCAGGTGTCTGAGCAGGCTGCTGGGAACCCAGAAAAAGAGTATGTGAGCATGATGGGTAACCACAGATTGTGAGTCTCAAGGAACCTGTCCTCTCTTTGTTATTTTTAAAATCGAGTTGTTGTTATTATTATTATTACTATTTTGTTTTTGTTTTTCAAGACAGGGTTTCTCTATATAACCTTGGCTGTCCTAGACTAGCTTTTTAGACCAGGCTGGCCTTGAACTCACAGCGATCCCCCTGTCTCTGCTTCCCGAGTGCTGGGATTAAAGACATGCACCACCACGCCTGGTTTTAAATCGAATTATTATTAAGTGTGTGTATGTGTGCATTCCTGACGCTGAAGCAGCTTGTGTCATAGCTGTCTATGAAGGTCAGAGGAGGGCTTTCTGTAGTGGGTTCTCTCCATGTTTTTTTTTTTTTTAAGATTTATTTATTTATTAAGTATACAGTGTTATGCCTGCATGTACACCTGCACACCAGAAGAGGGCACCAGATCTCATTATAGATAGTTGTAAGCCACCATGTGGTTGCTGGGAATTGAACTCAGGACCTTTGGAAGGACAGGCAGTGCTCTTAACCTCTGAGCCATCTCTCCAGCTCCTCTTTCCATCTTTAAATGGGTTCCAAAGACTGAACTTGGGTTGCCAGGCTTATATAGCAAGTACTGGTACCCACCAGCCTCAGATGCACAAGTCCTCCTGCCCTAGCCTCCCAAGTAATGAGATTATAATTAGGTGGCACAATTCTTTACTTAAAGAAGCTTTCTTATGGGCTGTGTCTGGCCATGGCCCTGTGTGGCACATTGGAGGAATCTACTATTTCAGACTTTGGGGGCTTTATCATGATTGGGTATCCTCTGGGGATGATGTTGTCGGGGCTTATTAAAGGAGAACCTGTCCATAGTCTATGAAAACAAGCTGTCTCCAGTGGAAGCAGAAAGCCACAATTATGAAGCTATAATCCTTTGGAGTTCAAACAGCCTTGAAAGGGGAGAAGATTCTCCTGCACAAGGTTATGGCTTTGGCCTCTTAGTATTACACTTTTTAAAAAGATTTATTTGTTTGTTTATTTATTTATTTATTGTATATGAGTGCTTTATCTGCAGAAGAGGGCATCAGAACACATCATAGGTGGTTGTGAGCCACCATGTGGTTGCTGGGAATTGAACTCAGGACCTCTGGAAGAGCAAGCAGGTGGTGCTCTTAACTGCTGAGCCATCTCTCCAGACCCAGTACTACCCTTTTGACCAAGTGTAGAAAGCAAAAGCCAAGGCACTCTGATGAGTACAAGAACCCCAAGCAAACACAGCCTGACAGCCTTGAGCTTGGATCCTATGTGCCACAATCATGAATGAGGGCCAGTGGTCACCTGCTTTTATGATTTTGACTGAATATTTCCTTTCTCTCATATGCCTCTGAGGGTTAGGAGGAGGAAGAGGCAGGGAGAGTAAAACAGTGAGGGCTCTGGATTCCAGGTCAGGAGCTGCTGTTAGCATCCCAGCTCTGTACCCTACAGCTATTATCATCAAAGACTAACTCAGTCTCCTAATAGCATACCATGAACAGAGTGTTTAGAACCACCCCAAAAATCAGGTGGGGAGTACTGAGTCCACATGCACCCACTCTGGAACTATTAACGAGTACACAACTTCTAACCATCTCCAGTATTCTCAATGTACATCATACTTAGTAAGATCTTTGTCAGCCAGAAATCCTTCTAAGTTGAAATTCATTTTCCTGTTCTTATTATTCAACATTCATTTGCCATTCAGTCAGTATCTCTTGATACCAAACAGTAACAATATAATTGATTTAATTCTGTTATATGTGTTTATTAAATCAATTTATTTATTTAGGTTTTTTTGTTTTTATTTTGTTTTGTTTGTTTGCTTGCTTGCTTGTTTGTTTGTTCAGACAGAGTTTCTCTGTGTCGCCCTGGCTATCCTGGAACTTTCTCTGTAGATCAGTCTGACTTGAACTCACAGAGATCCACCTGACTCTGCCTCCTAAGTGCTAGGATTAAAGGGGTGTGTCACCACTTGCCTAGCCAAGTAAGAAATATGTTTCCCTTTTTGCTTTACTTTTCTTTTCTTTTTGAGACTGGGTCTAACCGTGGAGCTCCTTATGTCGACCAGGCTGGTCTTGAACTCATAGAGATCCTCCTGCCTCTGCATCTTGAATGCTGAGATTAAAGACATGCGCCATCATATCCCACATATTTTATATTAATTTGCTTTTCTTAATTGATTTTGCTCTCTTCCCTTTCCTCCATGCAAACCCTCCCACATGCCCTTCCTTCCTCTCTTTCAAATTCATGACTTCCTTTCCTTCCATATTTAAAAAAAAATTTTAACCCACTAGTAATCTTAGTGGTCTTCATTATTATTAAATGTACAAATAACTGTTCTACATTAAGAAATGTTTAAAAAAAAAAAAAAAGCCAGGCATGGTGGCACATGCCTTTAATCCCAGCACTCAGGAGGCAGAGGCAGGCAGATCACTGTGAGTTCAAGGCCAGCCTGGTCTACAAAGTGAGTCCAGGAGCCAAGTCTACATAGAGAGACCCTGTCTAAAAAAAAAAAAAAAAAGAAGAAGAAGAAAGAAAGAAAGAAAGAAAGAAAGAAAGAAAGAAAGAAAGAAAGAAATGTTGACAGTGGGCAGGGTGTAGTTGCCTTCGCTTTTAATCTCAAGACTCACAAGGTAGAGGCAGGTGGATCTCTGAATCTGAGACCAGCGTAGCCTTCATAGAGAGTTCCAGCCCAGTCAGGGCTATACAGTGAGACCCTGTCTTAGAGGGAGAAAGGGGGAGAAGGAGAGAGAGAGAGAGAGGAGGAGGGAGAGACAGACATACAAAGAGAGACAGAGACAAAGATAGGCAGAGACACAGACACAGACAGACAGATAGGAACCACTGACAGTAATTCATGCCTGTATACTTTGTTGAGTCCTAAGAAACGGTGGTTCTTCCTCTGGCTGGAAACTTGAGCCTCAAAGACCGTTTACTGTCACCTGTGATACTTGCCTGTAAAATGTCACACATGTGAGCCTTAGGAAGTGTCTCAATCTCAGAGGTTATGAAGAGGCGTTAAGTCTTACACAGTGGCATGCGTCTGAAGCAAGCCTGTCTACTCCTCGCTCTTTTCTTGGACTCGTTCTTAAACACTCCCCCCCTCTTTCCCCTCCCCCATGTCTGTGCACCCCTTCCTGATGTCTGACCCCCCAGTCTTCTCATAACTCATCTCCCTAGGTCTTTCTGAGCTGAGTGCCATGAGCACAAATCCTGTCCCAAGTATGGAACAAAGCCAGGGAATACCTTGCTCCTTGAAGCTGAACTGCCCTGAGCCAACACAAATCTGTTGGCAGCCACTGCAGGCACAAAAGTCCCATTCAGGGCACAAGAACAGCTATTTATATATTAAAAAAAACAAAACAAAACAAAACCCTTCCTGATTGCTGGGCGTCCACTTTCCCTTCGACCAAAAGGGCCACTGCCGCCTCTTGGAAAAGATTATTCCTTTCACAGCTCCGTGACCAGGGGTCACCGAGCGCCCCATTCTGTGAGCAAGAAGAATAGGGGACAGCGCGCAAGGTGGATTAGATGTGGTGACAAGCCCTCTGACAGTTGAGGGCAGCTGAGGATGCCAGTGACACAGATGGCCGCTGCGGCACCCGTGAGGTGACTGGCACAGGCCTGTGGGGACTGACAGACAGACATTCTGGACCCTGACATGAACTCACCTGCCGTTGCTCTTTTGTTTTTGTTTTTTTCCTAGCTCTTTGTGTAAATTTTGGTTAGCATGGATTACTACACTTTTAAAGGCATTTGGAGTTGGGTTGTGTAGAATGTTCACACGTCATATCTCAGGACTATGATACCCATCATTCAATTATAACTCAGTTAGGGCTACCTCTGCCCTTTTTTGTGTGTGTTTCTGGTTTGCCAGATTACCATTTTGTGTTAATGACCTCATCTTAGCCTATCATTTCAGTAGAAGTAGCAATAATAGCCAAGAACTACTCAAAAAAAACAAAAACAAAAACAAAAAACCCAAGTCTTAGGCAACTTATAAAGAAAAATGTTTAATTTGGGGCTCATGGTTGCGGAGGGTTAGAGTCCATGACCACCATGGTGGGGAGCATGGCAGCAGTTGGGCGCCAGGCATGACGCTGGAGCGGGACCTGAGAGCTCACATCCTTATCCACAAGCAGGAGGCAGAGAGGGGGAACTAGGAACAGCAGGGGCTTTTGAAACCTCAAATCTCACTCCAAGGGACACACACCTCTTCCAACAAGGCCACACAGCCCGATCCCTTACAGCCCGATCCCTTCCCAAAGAGTGCCAACAACAGGCGACCAAGTATTCAAATACATATTAGCCTATGTAGAGGGTGTCTGTGCTCTTTCAAAATGCCATACCCCAAATCACACTCATTGTTCACCCTGAGATAAACTGCGAACAATGTTATTAAATGTACAGAAATGACTTTTGGATGGGTAAATTTTTTTTCCCAATACAGGACAGCCTCTGGTGGGCTGTATCTGGTCCACCAGCCCTCCCAACCCAGGGCTGCCTGACACGGAAGGCCCTCTGAGCTATTTCAGTCATGAGCCACTCAGGGAACCTGGTTATCAAAGTCTAAACCACGAGAAGGGATGCCTCCGTTTCAAGGGCGCCATTTCTAGAAATAACTGTAACAGTCTCTGTGTAGACTTCTAAGCCCAAAGAAGTGTTTTCATGTTTTGACTTTTGATGACTTCAAAAGCCTGTTGCCCTAAAAACTTCCTTGATTCTCAGAAAAGAGCCACCAGGAGCTCTGGGTGGTTGATCTGCCGGCGCGGATGGGCAAGCAGCTAGCTGGCTTTCACCTTGCAGCCCTTCGTGAAAATGGCCTACTCATAGCTGTCAGGGTGATGACTAATTCCAGCCCTAAATTGCTGACAACATAAGAGAATTTTTTTTTAATTAATCTCATTTCCCCCTTCATCTGTCACATGAAAAGACTCCTGTGTAATTGATGTTATTTTCTTATAAGCCAAACACAATCAAGACACCCAGAACCGCATTCAACTCAGGGTGCCACTGTTGTCTAGTCACGTGGCCAAGAGCCTTCTGGAGCCCACTCGAGGACTGGAGGCTTCAAGAATGGGTCCACCGGTGGCGCTCAGAGCCTTGTGGACCCAGAGATCAGCCTTAGGGCATGGCTAGGGCTTAGTCACCTCCAGCTGCAAGGGGCTCATGAGAGGGAGGGACATGATGGCCAAAGAAAACTCAGGAAGAGTGATGCAGAATAGATGTCCCAGAGGTCATTAAAACCTTGTTAGTTTTCTCTTCTCCAAAACATATTGGCCACCTGGGAGGAGGAAATAAAAAAAAAAAAAAAAAAAAAAAAACCTCCTTCCCTTACCTCAAGGCAAAAGGGAATGCATCTTCTAGCGGCTGTGCCTCCTGGAAATACGTGAGGACACTCACCTAGCCCTGACTATGCATCAAGCCTCTGAACAGTGTTTCCCATTTGCCGCAGGAACGAGGAGTCGATGAACTTACTTAATTGTCCAAATGAGTAGGTGAGAGAGCAAGGTCTGGACCCCCAATCTTTGAGACCCCAAATGCTCTGGTCTGTACAGTGGAAGATGAAGCAGAGAGGAGGTTGGGGCCACACTGAGCCCCAAGATCTAGGAGTGGTGTGGCTTCTCTTCCGAAAAGAAGGAGGAACCTTGCTGTTCTCTAGATGTCAGTGGGAGGGGACTGAGCATCCTGGCTCAAACTTGGGGCTATCCTGTGCCTCTCAGCTCCTACAGAAGACTTGTCTATCCTGTGCCTCTCAGCTCCTATAGAAGGCTCCAAAAAGGCTGTGCTATACTGATTAAGGAGAAAGAAGAAAGGGCATGCAGAGGAGAATCCAATTCAAATAAATAGTATCTGCTTCCTGAGACTAGTCTGAGAATTAAAGCAATTTTAAATGGGGGGAAAAAAAGTTTAAAAGAGGGGCCTAGAACAGTGGTTCTCAACCTGTGGGTTGTGGCCCACATGGGGGGGTCAAATGACCTTTTCACAGGGGTTGCATAGCAGATATTTACAATTTGTAAGAGTACAAAAATTACGGTTATGAAGTAGCAATGAAATAATTGTGTGTTTGCGGGGGGGGGGGGGGGGGGCACCACAACATGAGAAACTATATGAAAGGGTCGCAGCATCAGGACGGTTGAAAAACACACCAAGATAGGGAGAGAACAGTACTGGCTGCTCTTACAGCGGACCCAGGTTCCGTCTCCAGAACCTACATGGCAGCTCCCAATGGTCTGAAACGCCAGTTCCAAAGGATCCAACGTCCTCCTCTGTACTCACAGGCACTATGTGTGCATGGTACACAGACATACACACAAGCAAAAAAGTCTTGCACATAAAATTAAGAATAGAAAAAAAGAAAGTGTTTAGCAGACAGACTGAAAAACCAAGGGGCTGCAGGGATAGAATACACTGCCTCCTAACCTCGAAGTGTCGGTGTTAACAGAGAACAGGTGGGCTGCATTAGATTTTAAGCCAAAGAGTCTCCTCTATGTTAGCCTTGGTGGTACAAAAGCTCCTTGACACGAGAACACATATTCTGTTGCTTATGTGGTGTGTGGCCCATAGTAGGTGTCAGTATATTTTCAATATATTTGGATGTTTGGACAGACGGACACATGGGCCAAAGTCAAAATCCCTTCTTACAATGAAGAATACCTACCCCCCCAAAACCAATTGATCCCCTGCTCCCATGTCAGGAAGGCAGCCTGCATGAGTCATGCTATCTGGATGCCAAATGCCTTTTTAGCTATTTCTCACCCCTCAGGTCCAGCCCTGCCAATCCTGCCTCCTACATCTTAGCATCTGCCTCCCCGAGCGTTATCTCACTGCCATCGTTCCGGCCTCTGGCAATTCTCATCCAAACTATTACCCAAGCCTCGGTCTGCATCACCCCTCCCAGCCCCACTCCCCTCACCAGGGACAGGAGAAGGGAGGCAGAGGCAGGCAGATCTCTGTGAGTTCGAGGCCAGCCTGGTCTACAAAGTGAGTCCAGGACAGCCAAGGCTACACAGAGAAACCCTGTCTTGAAAACAAACAGAAACAAACTGAGGGATGGGGCTAAAGAGTGGGTGGTTGGTAAAGTGCTTCTTGAGCAAGCATGAGGGCCTGAGATCAGGTCCCCTCTACCCACAAAGGGGAGCCGGAGACTAGTCGATAATGATGCTGAAGTGGACTGGCCAGTTGGGCTGGCCAAAATAGTGAACCCAGTGAAAGGCCTTGTCTTAAAATGTAAGGTGAAGAGCAACTGAGGAAGATGTCTGACATGAATCTCTGGCCTCGATATGTGTGCACACATACACAAGTACCTGCACACACACATGCACATCTCCCCATCTACTCACCAGAACCCGATATGAAATCAGGTCACTAACTGTCACCATCGCGCCCTCACTTCCACTCAAGGATGGCCCATGACTCCCTGTAGGCTTCCTGATCAAGACCAAACGCTGGCATGTCCAGCTTTCAACCTTGTCCAACTTGCCTCTCCAGCTGTGGCTTGCCAGCACCCCACCCACCCCCATTGAGCTCTGTATCCCCTGGCATTTGCCCTGACCCAAGTCCTGGGGTCATGGCTTGGATGAGGTTTGTCTTCACGAAAACTCAACTTGAAGCTTGAGTTCCAGTACAGCCAGGTTGAGAGGCAGCAGGGGCCTTTGAGGGACCCTTGGGTCAGAAAGGACTTAACTCCATGAAGGATCGATGTGGCTTGTTCAGAGTTAGTTTCTATGCGGGGTTGCCACAGAGCGAGCGGCGCTTCCTTAATTTGCTCTTGCTTCCTCTCTCTCAAGCACGCGTGCCTTTCACACACACCTGCTTCTCCTTTTTGTTTCTTAGCCACGCTATGGTACAGCACAGGCCCTTTAGCCGAGCCAGTGCCCTGTTCTTGGACCTCCAGCTAAATAAACCTCTTTTCTTTATAAATTGACCAATAGCAATGGAAATTCAACCAAGACCTCTGGGCTTCTCTCCCTCTCCCCTATTTATTTATTCTATTTTTTGAGACAGGGTTTGTCTGTGTAGCCTTGACTATCCTGGACTCACTTTGTTGACCAGGCTGGCCTCGAACTCACAGCAATACCCCTGCCTCTGCCTCCCAAGTGCTGGAATTAAAGGCGTGCACCACCACCGCCCAACCGACCTCTGGGCTTCTTTACCTTTTCTGCTTCCTTGCGTTCTTCTGGATTCAACTTTAGCATCGTCTCCTTACGACACTTGCCCTAACTGCCTCTGACTTCACTGAGAACTGAGAGTCTCTCATTCTGTATGGGGCATATCGTCCATCACAAGAGCAGCCTGCCTCCTGTTCTCCTGACCATGGGTCCGGCTCATGAAATTCTGTCTTTTGCTCTTTGCTGAACCTCATACGCCCCTTCTCTAGTCTGAGACAAGATGAATGTGGGTCGCGTTAATATTTTGTAATTTTTCTGTGTCTATTTACTCGTAGAAGTGGGGACACACATATCATACTGCATGTAGAAGAGCCAGAGAGCAAAGTCTAGAATGGCATGTGGGTTCTGGGCTTATTAGGCTTGGCAGCAAGCACCCTTGGCCACTGGTCTGTGGCTCCCGACCCATATTAATATTTTGTTTCGTATCAAACATGCAGCTCAGGTTCTCAGAAGCATATCTGTCATCATATCACATCTTTGACCAACCACATGACCAGTCCAGAGGACCAACTAGGGATTAGGGCTTCGTCTATGACTCTAGGGGGGAAAAAAATGTATTAAATTAGAAATGAGGGGGACAGCTTTTTAGCTAAAAGTCCAAACATATGATCTAACAAATATGACTGTTTTCCTTCACGGCACATATAAACACATAAAGCCTACAGCTATTCAGCTAGGCAGGCCTGCTCTCCCTACTCCCCCAGCTGTGGAACAGAAATGGCTAACAGTGAGCGGCAGCATCTCATCCGGTCTTCTCCGCCATCCTGAGAAGCAGATCTTTTTCATTTGCTCTTTTCCAGATGAGGAAAGTGAGATTTACAAAGATAAAGCATCTACCAAAGTTCACACAGCTATCCCCGGACGGTGATCCAGTCGGTCCTATTATTCTGCCGGGCTGACCTAGTCTCGACCTTTTAACCTCATTAGATCATCAAAAGAACCACTTTGGGGCAAAAATAGCCATGGCTTCCGGAAATTTTTTATTAAAACTCTAAATCTCTGGGCAATAACTTTCAGGAGTCATGATTCAGACTAGCAGCAATGCTTGAAAACAGGCTCACAGGGCGAGTCGCCCACTGCTGGGAAGGAATACAGGACCCTGAAGTTTGGAACCACCTGCATTCTCCATTCCTGCCTGCTGAAAGCCTCTGCCCTTCCATTCCTCCGAGGAGTCCCCTCTTTCAGGTTCGAGTAGCTCCGTAGTTGTCGACAGTTGTCGTAGCTTCTGGAGCAGCATTCCTCCACCAGCCATGAGCATCTGGATACTCGGCAAAACACATGCTCCACCGCTGCCAAGAGTCTTCGAATCAAGTACGGGGAAACTGCATTTCTGCCTGTTCGCGGGGAATTCTGATGGATGCTAACACCTGAGGTCCAGCGGCGACGCCCCAGTCCTAGGTGCTACAACCAGCAGCATCAGCAGCTTATTAGAGAATGAGGATTCAGGGGCTCCTCCCGGGAATGGCCAACAGACTCTTCCTAAGAACAGGACCCTCGGGTGAGATCCATACACACATCCTTGCCCAGAGAACCAGGAATGCAGGATTGTGGTGTTTCCCCCAGTTTTGTTCCCGCTGTAGCCTTCGTGGGAAATGAAAACACTTAACATGACACAGTGGAGGTCCAGGTGACAAGGCCCTGCTAGAGCAACAGGGCTCAGCCTGCCCCAGACCTCACGTGCTACCCTGAGGACTGGAAAAAGCAATGACTCACCACGCCCGCCCGTGCACAGCCCAGCTGACAGGCACTGGCCTAAAGTACTCCCAAGCTTCTCAGGGGTTTTTATGAAGCACAGTGCCCTACCCTTCCTTCCCCACCACTTCTCCTTTGTTCTCATGAAGACCAAGCGTCAGAAAGGCTGTACAAACTAGATCTTAGAAACCTTCATTGGGTAGAAGAGTGAAGAAACGCAGAGAACGTGCCTACCCTGCGGATGGATCTGCCACCATGCCTAGGAAGAAGCAAGGATCTCCATCCCCTGAAGAGCTCTTGCTCCATGGTACACAGAGCCGAGCACTCACCGAGGTCGAGGAGGCTTCCTCTGTCTTCAGTGCCAAGAACAATGCAGTTTAATCCTTTCTTAAAGGATTAAAAAAAAAATCTGTCCGCCTGTAAACTGGACAGGCATCCCCTCTCTTAGCCAGCCCCTGCTCATGGGGTGGCAGTTGGGATGGAAGGAATGGAGTTCCAAAGGGACACTTCCTGCTGAGGCTGTCTGGGCAAACCGCAGAGGGTGGGGGTGGGGCGCCACCTGACTCTGAGAGCCTTCAGTTTCACAAGCACCTCACTGATTGATGTTACTCTTCTGTATCCCCCTTCCCCCCCCCCCCCAAAGAAAAGGTTGGAAAATTGTAAGGGCTCAGATTGGTAAACTCCCACTTTGAAGCAAATCCTCCCTAAATAAAGGACTGTCGTGGCCTGTCCAGATATACCTGGGAGGACAGTGACCGTTGCTTCCAAATGACTCACCTTTACTCCTTCTCTTTATAAATCTGTACTAAAGCCAGGCGGTGGCAGCGCACGCCTTTAATCCCAGCACTTGGGAGGCAGAGGCAGGTAGAGCTATGTGAGTTCGAGGTCAACCTGGTTTACAAAGTGAGTTCAAGACAGCCAGGGCTACACAGAGAAACCCTGTCTCAAAAAACCAAACAAACAAACAAACAAATAAGTATTAATTCTGTCACTCTGCCTCCCCCCAAACAGAATATAAACAGAGCATCACGTATTGGGTCTGGTTCAGTACAGAGTTTCCGGCATCTATCCTAAGACCACACATCTTTTAAATCTCAAGAGGTTGTTTGATCTTTGTAACCCTAACCATACCCGGAAGAGAGCTCAACATTGAAGTCTAAAAGACAGTAAACAGGGTGTGTTGTCATTTGCCACTTGGAGCTGCCTTTCCCCAGGAAGGCTCCTTGAGGCAGCTCCAGAGGATAGCATCTCTTTTTCTGCTCCAACCAGGAACCTCAGGGTACAATTAAACAGTTCACCCAGAATTCCATGAGGCCTAACCCTTGAGCAGATTTTCTTTCTAAGCTACAAGTTGGTAAATGTTTCTGTTTCTCGATAACTTGATTGACAAGTGTTACAGTGTAAGGTTGGGGAAATCAGGGGCTTTGCGCCTCAGGGGCCAACGAGCAGAGCTACTTCTCAGGACCCGGTTCAAGTACAGGATATTGATCGACAGTGTCTCTCTGCTCCATGATCCAGGATGAAGAACAAGCTGTGGTATTTTGAATTTGGTACCTCGGAGACCTTTGCAGCCACCTGCAAGAAACTCCATGACCACTTAGAGCTGGAGGTAAGCGCCTAGGTGGAGAGGCCGCTCGAACCCTGCTGTAGGTCCCAAGGCATCGCATACTCAGCCTCAGGACCCAGCCTCTTGAGTCTTTCAGAAACGACCCCAGAGTCTAGTCAATTTTGTGTAGACCATCCCATCCTCATCCGTCTACACAATCTCACTTAGGGTGCTCCAGTTGTAGTAGGAAATCCTCGGGGCTCTGGGACCCTTAAAGCCATTGTCAGTCTGAACCTCAGCCATTCTTTCCCACTCAAAGAGCTAAGGAGAGTTACCACCTAACACGGGAAGGGAGCTGCTGCCAGAGTTGCTGTGTCTATGGCACAGCTCAGGGGAGGCGCCTGTGGGTTAAGAGTTATCAGGGCATCCTCTGTCTCACCCGTCTCAGAGAGCTGACCCACAGGTACCCAGGACCAGTCTTGTGGGTGTGTAGCCTGTACTGCCACACAGCTAGCTCCCTGTGCTCTGAAGAGCTCTTTTGTCAGCATCATGAGATTCTGAACTTTTTTTTTTTTTTCTAAACAAAGAGCTGTGCGTTTTCGGTCTGAACTGGGCCCCACAATTATGCAGCGCATCCTGTTGGTTCGCTGTGTTTTCCTAAGACTTCCAGCACTTGTAGTGGCCTGCCTCAGACCGCCTGCCTGTTGGCGCCCCTTGCCTGGTGGATGAGCAGCTGCCTGCTTCCAGCCCCACTTCTGAGGCACTGCTCTCCTGATGGCTTCCCATTGACTGCTAGGAGCATGCCTCTGGCCTATTAGAGACCCAATGTCTAAGCACACCTGTTGGCTTCACTTGCCGGGCCTCGGGCCTGTGGATTCTTGGTTAACAATCCCACCTTCTCATGGAATTCAGGCCTGTAGTCTGCTCTACACTTGAGAAAGAAAAAAAACAAACAAACAAACCATTTTCAGGCACGTGAGAAAAATCTCCTATCATCATCTGCCCCCAACTCCCCCTCCAAGAAAATCCGATCTAGAAGTTTCTGTGAGCTGTGAGCCTCTGTGGAGGCCTGGCCACCCCTGTAATAGGAGGGCTAAACGTGTGGCAGAGGGGGAAGGCTCCACCACTCCCTGCTGGAAAGAAGGCTGTGCCCATGTACACAAACAAAAACGCACAGCCAGAGGTTTCCATAGGCTCTACTTGACTCATCTGCAGGCCTCTCCTTTTCGGTTGCTGGGTTACCGACACCACGAAGGTGGGAGGCGCCTTTCCACCAGCTTGGCCACAGAGGCAGAGAGGTCCAAAGGCCAAAAGCTTGAGTCTCCCAGGTGATGAATGGCTTGATGTTACCTATACCTGGGAGAAGCTGGGTGACCAGCTCTCCACACTGCCTGGGAGCCAAGTGTGGCAAACAGATCTTGTGTGCCTTCTTCCTCTTGGCA
Source organism: Acomys percivali (assembly GCA_907169655.1). Classification (NCBI taxonomy): domain Eukaryota; kingdom Metazoa; phylum Chordata; class Mammalia; order Rodentia; family Muridae; genus Acomys; species Acomys percivali. The sequence goes on along the minus strand of OU015745.1, from coordinate 76,868,439 downwards.
CTGTCCTCTGTTGGGGTCTTTTTAAATATACCGCAAGTGAGGGACAGCCCTGCCTAACCGCGGCCAGCTGCAGACACACAGCAGAGTGCTTGTTCTCCTGCAGCTGGCCTTGACACTGTGCCCAGAATACAGCCGCTCAGCTCCCCGGCCTCTTTGGCCCGCCCCACTGGCTCCAGGCTGGCCATGCCTGACAGTCCCCCTGAGGTCCAGGACACAGCAACACTTCCTCAACCACACGGGGTGTCGGTAGCCTGGTGGCAAATGACAGTGGTGCTTCACGAGGGGCAAGCGGTCATGCTGTGGGTCGCTGGGAGCTTTAAGAAGCACTTCTTGTTTTCCTTATCTCTTAATAATTCTTTACGGCATTTATTCATGGGAGTAAGCTTTGGGAGTCAGGTGTGAGATGCCATGTGACAGAGTGTTGGTTGGCAGTGGATTGGGACAGGCACCATTTTCACACCCAGAGAGGACAGTGGTCCCAGGTGGTGTGAGCAGGAGGAGACCCTCCCTCTGAAAAGAAGAGGGTAGGGAGATGAGTAACAGGTGTGAGGAGTCTGGGGTGCCTGCAGAGGAACACGTAAGAGAAGCCAGTAAGTGGCCTCTGTGTATGGCTAGCCCACAAAGCCAGCATAGGGTTCACCGGCTCCCGGCCAGCCAACCTGGGAAGACACCATTCAGACACGGCTTCCTAAACCACAACAGCAGGAGGGCATCCCACTGCAGGGAAACTCAAACTGAGACTGGGAGGAAAGAGGAAGGAAACAGGACAGAGGAAAGAGAGAAGAGGGGAAGAGAAAGAGGATAGGAAAAGCCGATGCATCAACTGCCTGCCACAGCCCGTCAGTGTTTGATACGATGACGACCTGGGGACGCAAGTACTATTTCACGTTAAAAATAAGGCCCCGGTGCATCCAGTGACTCGACTAGGAGTTCTTTGCCTGAACCACAGAGAAGACTCCAGGCGTCCTGGAGTGAGTTGAGCTTAGAAACTAGTAAACAAATTTATCCATCAGTTGTTAGAACTCAACAAATCCTCCACCCGCAGTACAGTGTCTTGCTCCTTCCTGGTGTGTGTGTGTGTGTGTGTGTGTGTGTGTGTGTGTGTGTACTTGTGCATGTATGTATACGTATGTATGTGCATGCATGTTTGCGTTTGCACAAATGTGTTTATAGATGTGTATATACATGTGTGTGCATATGTGTGTATGTGTACGCATATGTGTGGGGTGTGTAATGTGTGTGCTGGTATATGTGTATATGTGTAGTGATCGATTTGGAACTTTTGGTTTCTTTGAAACAGAATTATTTTTGTTGTAATCCCAGGTGTGGGGATGTGGGCTTCTTTGGATTGTCCGCAGCAGCTGACTAGGATTTGCCTCATGCTCCAGCAGAGTCGTAGTTTTGCCAGATGCAGATAGTTTCTGAGATTGTGTGACTCTTAAAATTCTGGGAACCAGAAGGTACATAAATTCTAGAGCCCTAAGAGGCGAGGTCGCAGTTAGTGGTCAAGCTCAAACAGGAAACAAGAAGAAAGAAACTAGATTCAGGGATAAGGGGTGAAACTGAGGGAAATAATGGGTGGGGAAAAGAAGAGCCCGCAAAGTAGTGAAGACTAGCTGCGTGCGTGCGTGCGTGCGTGCGTGCGTGCGTGCGTGCGTACGTGCGTGCGACTGTGAAACTCCACCTCAGTTCAGGGAGTCATACCACCCTGCTGAGAAGAACAAGACACAGTCCTAGCATCCACCTGAGGAAGGAAGGAAGGAAGGAAGGAAGGAAGGAAGGAAGGAAGGAAGGACAGACCAGTATAAGAAAAAGCCAAGGGCTGACCCAAAGTTTACACAAGTTTTTCTCACGCAGCACCTCATTTCTCTCGACCTACAGAACATAAAGAGAGCCAAGTATTTGTGCCCTCAGAGGATGGGAGACTCTGAAGACGAGGGGTCAGTAACTGAGAAAAGGCACAGAGATGAGGAACGGGGGTGGAGGGGGGGGAGGGAGAATAGCAGAACCTGGGCCAAATTGATAGTGACAGTGAGTGGGCTGGCTCCACGGGCGGTGTGGGCCTGAGCTCTGTCACTGGGCAGTGGATATGTGGATATATGTAAGGCCTGTGCTGGGAGCAGAGGCAAGGCTTGCTGTCTAGATCAGAGAGCTCCAGATTCAGTGACAGTCTGTCTCAGAAAGCACAGTACAGAATGATTGTGCAGGAACATGACAATCTCTGGCCTACACATACACACACACACACACACACACACACACACACGCACACACATGCACGTGTGCACTAAAAACTGCACCTACCACACACACACACGCACACACAGCTTCCCACATGCACACACACATTTACTTACACATACACACACAAAGGTGAATGACTGAATTAAAAGGCTAAACGGTATTTTTTTTTTTTTTGAGTCAAAATCACCACTAAATGGCATAGACATGGCCTCTTTCTTTTAGATTGGGGTCTAGTGGAGAAGAAATAGGAAACCTGATCCCATCTCTGACATAAAGGTTGTGTCCCATGAGACTAGAAAGAATAGTCCACGGAACACACAAAGCTTGTTAAATGGCCAGTGAACTAGTGCTGAAAAACCGGATGCAAAGAGTCTCAGTGAACCTCAGGAGCCAGATCCCTGTGGATCCTGTTTCCACAGCAGGGGAGAGGTAACACTCCCCACCTCTCATCCCTCCCTCTCCCCCTACACCCTCACCCCATGCCCTCCCACCCCCCAACGCTGCCCCTTACACTCTCCTCTACTGTGTACTCAGGTTCACAGAAACTTCTAGACCAGATTTTCTTGGAGTGGGGGTTGGGAGCAGATGATGATAGGAGATTTTTCTCACGTGCGTGAAAATGTTTTTTTTTTTCCTCAAGTGTAGAGCAGACTACAGGCCTGAATTCCACTAGAAGGTGGGATTGTTAGCCAAGATACCTGGCCAGCCCTGGAACAGTGAGGAGCCTGGATTGAGACTCACACAGTCATATCTGTTCTGTATCTGGGCTAGGTGACTTACTAGGCTGGATGTCTGTACCTCAGTGTTTTCATCCATAAAACAGGGGTAGTGGAGGCAGCCTAGCTCCCAAGGACAGCTAGTCCCAAGGAGGGGCGCGGTGGTGTTACTTAACTGTCAGCAATGCCAAGTCTCAGAATCCACAAAGCAGCGCTAAGTAGAAAGTGTCCTAATTACCTTTCTACAGCAAGAACGCAGCTGAGAGACTGTTGGCTTTTACCTGAGTCCACAGCCCAGCCGGTGTGACTCAGGCTTGGGTCCTGATTGGCCTGTGAGCTGGAGAGCTGGGAGGCAGTAGTGAGCAGTTTCTCCAGGAAGTTCGTGTGTGTGTGTGTGTGTGTGTGTGTGTGTGTGTGTGTGTGTGTCCTGCCCACTGGTTATTTGCTATTTTGTTCATTTTGCTATCTCAGATAAATTTTAAAACGGCCATGGCGTGATTTGCTTATCACACATTAAGGAGGTCTATGGCAAGGATCCTTGGTGTTTTTCTATGAAAGGAGCTGCAGGCCTGCACCCTGAATCCTGTGCTCATGACAAGGCTTGTCAGTGCAGTCCAGGCAGCCGAGGCCAGCCCTGTCTAAGGCTATCGTCTCTCAGAGCTGGCTCCCGAGAGGCCCTTTATGTTTGTGCTAACCTGATTTCACCTGAATAAAGCAGGAATGAGGAGCGGTGAGTTGCCGCCCCCATCTTAGGCCCAGAATAGCCTAGCCAAGAATCTTAAAGGTTTTCGGAGTTCAGCGCAGCAAAGCAGGCAGGCTCCGGCTGGAGGAGTCATCTTACATTCAAGGTTAAAAATAAGAAATCCCCCAATTTGTTGGTATTTAATCTAATCCTTAACTAATGTTCACAGTTGGGCATGGTGGCGTATGCCTTTAATCCCAGCACTTGGGAGGCAGAGGCAGGTGGATTGCTGTGAGTTCGAGGCCAGCCTGGTCTATAAAGTGAGACCAGGACAGCCACGGCTACGCAGAAAAACCCTGTCCCCCATCCCCCCAAAAAAGACACTGTAGATAAGAGTACTAAATGCCACTGAACTCTATACTTTAACGTGGTTATTTGTATATGAATTTCATTTTCATTAAAATGTTTAGGCCTCTTTGTATTTATCATTAAAAATTTGCAAAGGGGTTTTTTTCAGAACCTTGTGCCAGCAACATCATCTAACCCAATAGATGGTCAGGATCATGCCTATAAAAATTCTACATTCTCAGAGCACAACTTTTGTGTGTAAAGAAGCTTCATAACGCAGGCTGTGGTGATCTAGCCTGTGATCCCACGATTCAGGAGGCTGAGACTGGAGGATCTCAGCAAGTATGAAACCAGCTTGGCCTACACAGTGAGTACCAATCCAGACAGTTATATAATGAGACCCTGTCTCCAAAACAAAACAAACAAAAGATGAGCATGGTGGCACACGCCTGTGATCCCAACACCCTCAGGGAGGCAGAGGCAGGTGGATCTCTGAGGCCAACCTGGTCTACAAAGTGAGTCCAGGACAGCCAAGGATACACAAAGAAACCCTGTATCAAACAAAACAAAACAAAAGTTTTCATAAATAATGAATCATATCACTTTAAGATTAAGTACACTGCTTTAGCTAGCCAATCCAACCCAATCCCATTTTTAAAATTTTATGTGTGCGTGTATGTGTGTGTGTCCTTGTGTATGCACATGTGTGTTTGTGTTCACATGAGCCACAACACTGATGTGGAGGTCAGAGCACAGCTTGCAGGAATCAGTTCTCTTTCCACCATGTGAGTTCTGGGTTATTTGTTGTGTGACAAAACTTGTCCTGGGAAGATCCAACATGTCTACGTATCCCAGATCGGGAATCCACACCAGACCAAAGAACAGTTAACACCAAAAGTCCACTTTGGTGAGCAAGTGAGTTTTACTGGGGTTACTTACAGGGATATGGATGAGGGGCTACTTACAGGAGCAGAAACAACTGAAAGACAGCTGCCCCACCAAAGCTCGCCCCAACGTGGGTGACATCTCACAAAGCTGGGAGCCTGGAGCACACTGCACAGCCTGCACAGGTTTGGAAAGTGTCCTATCCAGGTGCCACAGTTGGTTTAAACCTCTTCCAGGAAGCTGGTCTGGTCTTAGAGTCTTTGCAACATGGCTCTACCATTCTGGTAGGGAGGTGCCTAGTTAATCTGGTCAGTTTCAGGAACTTCCTGGACCTGTTTTGAGTTGTTTACCTTCCTGTTTATGGAGCTTCCCTGTAGGATGGAATGTTTCAATCTTGATGGAAGCTGTTAGACAAACAATAGTGCCCTTACCCTGACTCAGTGAGCTCACCACCTCACCAATGCCATTACTATTCAAAAAACTTCATATTCAAAGACTTCACAGATTAATTAGCTTGATCGGGTTCACTCAATATGTGAAAGAAATCGCAGCTCTCGGGGACCGAGTATTGTCTGATCCTGCCTTGCCCACCCACCCTGCTGCTGTCTCACACACTCTTAATTTGGAAGGGAAGAAATCTTTAAACCACGTTATAATCTGGTATGACATGAACTTGGTTAGCCTTTCAGGGCACGGAGCACATAAGTAGGAATGGCCATCTAGCCTAACCAGCAAGAGTAGAGTAAATGGAAATATCTCCATGGGAGAAGGAAGCGAGACCATAGAACCGCTGCAAGGAAAGCCAGGGCACTTTGGGATGAGAGTCTCCTGGTGAATGTCCTTCCTCAGTCAAGCCCATAGGCCCCTGTGTCCCGCACCAACCGCAATCAGAAAAACGCATCAGAAAAATACTGAGGAGCAAGAAAAGAAAAGAAAATGAAAGAAAAGTAGCCAAAACTCTGGCCAAGCAAGCACCAGCAGTGCTAGGATTTCTGGGCTCTTTTAAGCCATGATATTCTGATGCCTCATGAAGGCCTCTGACTAGTCTGTTGCCTTGTTTAAACTCCATTATCAAACCTGGTACCCTGATGCATGCATCTGCCTTCCTACCTATACCCTGTGCATCGCCCACAAGTCTCCTCCGTAGACTTAATGCTGTTCCGCTGACTCAGGACAAACTGTTTTTGCTAATTTCCCCATTGAGGTCCCATTGTTTGCTTTCAACCTCGAGCAGAGGGACCCACTTCTTTTATTTCCTGCTAGTGTGCATCCTGCAGTTCACGCCAAGCCTGCCGGTCTATATGCTTTTACTTTTCCGTTCTCTTCTGTCGCCTTTGTTTTTTTGTGAATTGCTTTGATTTTCCTTTGTCTTCAGATTCCTGACAATAATGTACTTTGTGTCTTCCCAAGGACTTGGGAATGACTTTTTAAAGATTAAGCCTCATGCCTACATTTTCTCAAAAACAGCTGGGTGGTATGGAACATGTCTGATAGGTTGACCCCAGGAAGTCGCAGAGGACTGAGGCAAGAGTCCAACTGGATTAGAGTCCTGTCTCCAGCAAGTTTCTAGAAGATTCTGTCAGATAACCTCTGCCCCCAGAGAGCTGAACTTTTTGGCTGTCAAAATCCCTTGGTCAAAGAATAATTCCCCCCACTACCAAGCTATATATCTTTCAAGGTAAGACTGAGCAATGAGAGCCTGGCTGTGGGAAGTGAATTTGCTTCCTTAGCTACCCTAGGATATTGAAAAGAATCCGCCATCTTTCTTACCACGCTCCCTGACTCAAGCGCTTCAGGGAGGAAAACATATTCTAATCCTTTTGTTCCCACTACAACTGGACTGTCAAACAAAGGCTGGAACAAGCAAATGTTTTCTTGGGGGGCTGCAGAGGAGACCTTTGTTTTTCTAGGGCCTGTGAGGTTATAGAGGGGAAAGAGTTGACGCTTTAATGAAGAGCAGAGCTGCCGTTTACCACAGGGTTGACCTAATGTCCTTATGTATACTACATGCAACTCAAGGCTCTTAGAGCCACATATCCTAGCACTTTCTTATGAGGTCTTACTTCATCCCCATCCCAACTCTGTATCCTACAATTAGCCTCATTGCTTTCGTAAAGTCTGTTGAAAATGTATGAACACTCACCATGAACGCACAGTGGCGCACGCCTTTAAATCCCGACAGAGGCAGGTGGATCTCTGTGAGTTGGAGGCCAACCTAGCCTACCTAGCAAGTTCTGGGCCACTTAAAGATACACAGTGAGCCCCTGTCTCAAAATAAATAAAATAGATACTCTGAGACCAGATGAGTTTCACACACCTAGGTGCCCCACATGTTGTCCCACAATGCCATGGTACCCACAGAGGGACATCTCTGCATTCCACTTCTGTGGACCAACTAATGTGCCTGGCTGCTTAGAAGACAGGCCCACTCCCCTTCGAGGCTTGACATGTGCACCATACAGTTAGCTTTCTGAAGCAAGGGCTTTCTTTTCACTTTGCACTCATAAAGCCAGCAAGGAGCCCAAAATGAAGTAATTCCTCAGTAGTGATTTGTGGGCAGTAAAGCTGAATGAAAAGTGTGAAGACCTTGCATTTAGTGTGAGCATTAATAGGCATCCCCAGCAACCACATGAAGTCACGCCATTTTGTTGGCAGCCACCTGCTCCATTGGTAACACAGAGGGGAGTGGATGGCAGAACTAACAGCCTGGCACTCAGACCTCCTAGCCCCCAAAAGAGTGGGAAGATGTCCCACACCCAGCTCTGAACTGTTGCTGAGGGTCTGGACAACTGTAAACCAGGACAGGAAATGCCAGCATGTTCCCACCTCTTTCCCACCAAACGGAGTTAAACCAGGGAGTGGGCGGTGCTGGTACGGCAATGTGCGTGCTGGACAGTGAGAATAGAGCGACTCAGAAGAAAGGGCCTCCATTCTGAGCCCTACCTGTTCCCCTAAGGATACTACCAGTCCTGCTCTGCCTAATGGAGTTGGACCCTCAGAAAATCCCACCTAGCACATAGGCCTCAGCGTTCCGGAGAGGCAGCCAAACCTGCTAAGCTGCATCCAGAGCAAGAAAGCTCTAAAACACCAAAGTTTGCCTAAGCTTGGAGAGGTGGAGCCGTGGAAAGGAAAGGAAATGGCGTTGCCCTCTGTCCAATTCTGAGGCAGCCCGCCACCATGAGCTCTGAGAAGCAGTACTTTTGTTTTGGAAACTGGCACCCAGTGCAGGCTCTCTCCTGGACATGAACTTGAGCCCACACTCCCCACCCCCATCCCCAGCTGCAGCACTCTACTTCCAGCCTCTCTGCCAATATCCCCTTCCAGCTGCCCCTGTCAAAGGCACCATTGTACCCTCCTGGCATAGCAACAGAGCAAGGCTAAAGAGGAAGAAAACATATTCTGCCCAGGGGATGTTCTTCAGCAGGTTGTGTGTGCATGGCTTCCATGCCATATTCCTTGAGCCTACACCAAGTCACCGGTACTCCATCATCCCGGTCACAGATGGTAGTGGCTTGCCAGGCTAGCTAGCACACCATAGCTAGCTGTCACAGAAGGCGGAGCGCACAGCTGAGAGGTCAGGACAGGCTTCTCCAAAGCAGCACGCAACGGCCTGCCAGAGTAAATTCCGAACTTCACATCTCTGAACTGGAAGGCATTTCATTTTAACTGACACACATAACAAAAGCATCACGCTAGCACATCCTGATAAGTGAGGCTTGGACTCCTGATTATTGGAAGGGTAGGAGGCCCCCAAGAAGCCTGTTCGTGACTAGATAGCACAGACTTTATTCAAGATTGATTTATTTATGTGTTTTATGAATATGAGTGCTCTGTCTTCGTGCACACCAGAAGAGGGCATCAGGTCACATTATAGATGGTTGTGAGCCTCTGTGTGGTTGCTGGGACTTGAACTCAGGACCCCTGGAAGAGCAGCTAGTACTCTTAACTGTTGAGCCATCTCTCCAACCCCTAGCACAGAGTTTCAGAACATTTTTTTTCCCTGATACCAAACAAGAGTTGTATGTCCTGTTTCTTGCTATTGGTTAGCAGTGGGTACATTGCTCGGAACAAAAGAAATAGTATCTGTGGAAGCAGGAATGAAGAAGTCCCCATTGAAGCCATATTGCCATCCTTCTCACTCCTCCACATGATTCCCTTTCATGGGGCTAGTGACGTATCTTTCACATAATATCACATTAATTCACAATTATACATTCCCAGTTCTTATAGGTCTCCATTTATAGACCGATAATTCTCCTGACCACTCTTTTTTTTTTCTTTAGTGTGTTTATTTTATGCTCATGAGCTTTTGCCTGCATGTTCATATGCGTACCATTCCTGGAAGCCAGAAAAGGGTAACCGAAGTCACAGACAGTTGTGAGTTGCTATGTGGGTGCTGGGGACCCAAGCCAGGTCCTCTTTGAGAACATCGAGTGTAACCACAGAGCTCTCTCTCCAGCCGCTCCTGGCTACTGTTGTTAGAAGAGAACATTCTTCATGGTGGCTGCAGGTAACAGGGCACAGTGCTGACAGAGCTCTTGCCTGTGTTCCTTGCGTTGGTCTGGCTTCTTGACCTTGCCGCTTGCATCTCATAGAGGAGACCTGGAGGCCGAGAGAAGACAAGCACGAAGCAGAAGTTTGGAGAAGAAAGGCCTGCCTTAGCATCATGGAGTCAGTGTTCCCTCATCTGCATAACAAGCATGTAAACACCAACCCTGCAGTGTCAAGAGGGTTAGATATAAAGTGTGCCATGAACCTACTTCATAAGTTGCTAAAAATGATGTGCATTATTTCATGTGGATGTTGCTGTCTTACTGCCCACAGCAGACAACGGCTCCTAAAATCCTGTCAGATAGCCTCTCTGAACACAGATTTAGCTACATGCCAGACCCATTTTTGTATGGAGACAGATAGACTCCCTTCCAAGACTGTAACGCTGTTTCTTCCCTCCCAGGACATACATAGCAGACATCAACTCTGAAAGCATTCACTCTTGTTCCCCTTGAGGGGAAACAAATATAGCGATTTCTTTGGCTACTTTTCTTACATTACTTTTCTTAAACTCTCCAAGTCTAGCCATAGCTATCTTTGCAAATTCTCTAATGCTGGCCCTGCAGATAGAAAGGTCTGAGCTTCCTTTTGCGTCTCATTGCGCCTAACCAGCAGTGCATAAAGCCAGCCTGCCTGCTGGTGTCTCTCTTCCCAGCTCTCCTCTCTGCTGATGTCCTTGTGTTCTGCCATTGGCTCTAGTCTGAGTGTTTTTTACCTTAGAACATAACAGTTGCTTGCCCACTGGGTTTTGTGTTCCTGGAGACCTTGCTGGTAAGCAGTTGGCAGCACCGGCCTCCAGCACTGACCTGAGAAAGCTCCTGCGGGCCTGGGTACTGCCCTGTGTCCATGCCATCCCTGGATGGAGCAGAGAGGAAGTTCTTACTTACTCTTGATGAATGACTGAGTGCCTCCGACTTCTCCATCTCATCCTCGGGAGCCTCCCGCCCCTCTTCCTGTTCCAGTTTGGGGTATAGAGTGTGATACTTTTAGCTATGGTCAGAGGTTTACTTCCTGCAGGCTTGGGTTAACATTTGCATCTCCCTCCTGTCCTGGACACTGAGTCTACTTCACTTGGCCATCCCTCTATTCCACTAGAGAGGTTGGGCAGATTCATCTGGAATAATGGAGATTTTTGTCAGCGTTCTTCATGGAACAGCTTGTTTTCCATTTTAGGAAATGGGGATTTCTTTACAAGTGTTTTGGATTCGATTCACAGGTAGTTATTGCTAGGATTTAAGAATAAATAGAGTGACACAGAACAGATCTGATAAGGAGAGATTTATTATGATGTGGGGGGGAGGAAGAAAGAGGAAGGGCACATCAGGGAGACAGACAAAATGCGCGAGAGAGGGAGAGACAGTAAGAGAAAGAGAGGAGTGCAAGAGAGAGAGATAAAAGAGAAGGTAGCAGCCCCGGTGGTGGTGCAGTGGCACACGCCTTTAATCCCAGCCCTTCGGAGGCAGAGGCAGGCGGATCGGATCTTTGTGAGTTCAAGGACAGCTTGGTCTTCAAAGCAGGATAGCCAGGGCTACACAGAGAAACCCTGTCTTGGGGAAAAAAAGGCGAGGGGGGTGTGGACTGTTAAGGAATTATGGTTGCCATTTAAGAGTGATGATGATTGAAGTAATTAAGTCTTTATTGTTTAAAGATAGACAGCATTTACGTAGGAAAAGAGAAAACCCAGGTTTGCCGTATAACACTTCAGCAAGCACATGGACCCTGAACAAGATTGCCTGCCAGGATACAATTGTTAGGCAAGGTGTGCACTTTTAGAAATACCCATAATAAGATGAAAACAAAGGACGAGAGGGGAGGAGCGTTATCAGAATAATGCGATGCCAGAGTACCCTCCAAAGGAACTTGAGACGAGCCTGAAGCTGCGAGCCCACAGGAGACTTCAAAGCTCCTCAGGCCTGAATTCCAAGGAGCAGACCCAGCCTACTGGTGGGTGGAGCTTCGATACAAAACAATCGGACTCCATACCGGAGAAAACCTGCCTGCGGGTGGTGTGGAGGATCCAGGTTGGGCATAACGGGCAGTCTAAAAACTGAAAGAGGTCGTCAAATAAATAGACTCTCTTCCCCAGGGAGGCCTGCGGAAAAGGGTCGACAGGGGCTACAAGGCAGGAGGTTTCCCCCGCTACCTTTTCAGGTCAGAGAGGAGGGCCTGCTGCAAGGTGCATGATTCTCTGCCTTCCTCCCTTTTAATGCTATCCAACCCCCTCAGCGAAGACAGAGAGAGCCGGGGGAGTCCAGGCGCGGCCTAGAAATGCAGAGATCCAAAGCAGCGGGCTTGGGAGAGGTGAACACGGGCGCTTAGCATTTGCTTATAAAGGCTCGTAGCCTCCTAACCTAGTCTCTGGTTCCCTATACAACACCCTCTATCCAAAAGAACCATCCCCCGCTCTGGAGAAGCCAGAGCTGTAGGGGCTGAGGCCTCCGTGGCTGCAGCTGACAACCGGAGCCTGGATGCGCCCCGCCCCCAGGGCGGGAGCCCGGCAGGCTTTGGTGGCACCTGCACATAGCCGCAGCACCCACGCAGTACGATGGGGGGCGGGGGTGTTCGCCCACAAGCGCCAGCTCTGAGCCCCATGCCTGGCTGTAAACGAAACTCTTGGGTGGGTGCAGCAAAGGCTGCCAGCCCCAGCCTCTAGCTCAGGGCGGCATGCGAAGGCCTCCTCCAGGATCTCTCCGGAGCCACGGAGAAGGGAGGCCAGATGACGTAATGGAACACTTGGAAGGATTTAGCTCAGGAACAGGCCCCTGCCAGTGTTCCAGTTAGGCCTACAGTGCTCCACTCCTGGCTCCACTTTCCCAGACTCAGTACAGTAAGCCCTGCGTCTTCAGGGAGTTCCGAAGGAAATAGAGACAGTGGCTAGGAGACAGATGTGCAGAGGGGCACTCAACTGCTCTAGCCAAACCGAGGGAGCGGCTCGTGACCTCGCGGGGGTGGGGGGAGGGGCTAGGGGGGAGGGAATAAGCTTTCTGGCACAGGAGATGCTAGATCTCAATTAATGCAGGGGTTAGTCATTGCCTTTACCTTCCACCAGAACTTGCTTATCCCCACCCCCATAAAGTTCAGAAAAGTTAAGGAGCAGTCTCTGAGCCAGTATTTAAATCCCTCTGTGTCTGAGCCCAGGGAGTGTTCTTTTCCAGGGCAGATAGAGACTTCAGACACCTCAGGATCCATCCTCCTCTCTTATTTGCCCCACTTTACACTAGCTGGATGGGGAAATGGGAGAAGAGAAGACAGCACAGCGGAGGACTGCTTCTAGGGAGGAATCAACAGTTACTAAGTTAATACCCAGCTAGTTACAAAGGACACTTAAACCTCAGGCAAGGAAGAAAGGTAACTATAGCCCTGTGGCGATCGCCTTTATTCCCAGTACTTGGGAGGCAGAGGCAGGTGGATCACTGTGAGTTCGAGGCCAGCCTGGTTTACAAAGCTAGTCCAGGACAGCCAAGGCTACACAGAGAACCTTGTCTCAAAAACAAACAAACAAACAAAATCCCCAAAAGAAAAGAAAGGTGCTGGAGGTATATTTCTTTGGTTTTGTGGGTTGTTGTTTTTAGAAACAAATCTGGCCCAGAGACGGGATTCAGTAACACTAATGTCTAAGCCTTTTTAAGATAGAACAGCAGTGGGAGATTCAATTATTCAAACAACAGCTGCAAGCTGAATTTTGCTGTAAACCCAGCATCGGCTTTACTGCCTCATCTCTAGAGTGGAATCTGGCATCCAGTGCCTGTCTTGGCAACCCATCTCTGCATCTGTGCAGTGGCACTGTCTGTGACCTTGAGCCGGCACCCTCACCATCCACTGGGATAGCTGTGGTGTCTCCCTCACCACCAGGATCCCAGAGAGACAATGTATGCAAAGGCAGCCTGGTGCCCAAGGAAGCCTTGCCAGGGGTAGCTGTGATGGTCATTGCTTCTCAGAAGGGAAGAGATATTTCAGTCAACAATGAATAAATTGAGGTGCCATGGAGGTTACCCCAGCCATGAAGGGGAGTAGCCATCTATCTGATCTAGCAAGAGATACAGGGAAGCGGACAGTTCTAGGCACGGAGTTGAGGAAAGCTTGTTTTGAAGTGCAGAAAAGTTTTGGCACAGTGAACCAGAGCCTAAATTCCTAATTCGTGGTAGCATAAGAAGAGTGGACCAGTAAAAAGACATTCCAAGATAAACTCCTAACAGATCATTAGATGCGTTGATAGGGAAAAGGGGAAAGGGGATCTTGTTTCAAAGTCGCTGACAGCAGCAGGGAGGCCAGGATGGGCCCATGTGTTAAGGGGACTGTACACAGAGACACAAAGGCAGCATGCAGCTGCACCCAGGAGTTACTACACAAAGAACTCCCCCAGACCTATAGGCCTGGCTCTGGGAAGGTCCCAGCTGAGGAGAGCATTAGGTGGTATTTGAGGAAAAACAATTAAAAAAAAAAAAACAGAACAAAACATGGAAGTATAGTGCTGTGGAGCTCCACCATTCTAGAAGTTTTGCTCCTTTCTGTATTCCTGGTGACTCTGCTGGCTAGCTTGTATCTGCTGGCCCAAACTTGGAAAGATTGCTTCGGTTAGATTGGCCTATGGGCATGTCCCTGGGGTATTATCTGGACTGGTGCTTGATGTAGGAGGACCCAGCACTTTATGGGTGGTGCCACCACTGGGAAGATGGTCCGAGCCATATAAGAAGGCCGACTGATTGATCCAGTAAGCAGTGCCCTCCACGGCCTCTGATTTGAGTTCCTATTTTCAGGTTCCTGACTTGAGTTCCTGCCCTGAATTCATTCCCTCAGTGATGGACTGTGACCTGGGATGTATAATCCAAGTAAACCCTTTAACTCCCTGGCTTGGTTTTGGTCTGTGTTTATCACAGCCACAGAAAAAAAGCAAACTTAGGTCAGGTCCAAAAATCAAAAATGGGGGAACAGATGCTGAGGTCACCGCCATGTCTAAGGTAGAACAATGGAGAACTTGCTGGCCTTGGAAAATTCACACACACTTGAGTCCCAAGTTGTTGGATATTCTCCAGATGCCTCTCAGAAGTCACGCTGATCAATCTAGAAAACAGGAATTTCTAACCAACGGGAGGCAAAGCGGCCCGGGGTTTTGGCACCACTTTTATGTTTAATAATAATAATAATAAATGATAAGAAGATAATAAGATACCAGACAACAGATATTATGTTATAGAGGAGTTTATTAAATGAGCATGGGGAGAGAAGGGAGGGGGGGAGGCATACCCCAGAGACAGAGAGAGGAGAAGAGGGAGGGGCCAGGTAGGGCTGCCCTTTTATATACTGTGCAGGGCCATGCCCCCATGGCAAGTAGGCAGTGACATCACAGATAGGCAGACTGAAGCAGAATCCTAACTATAAATACCACCTCCCATTTCCCAAAGACAAGAGGGTGTACTATAAAACTACTTACTGAGGCGTCTCTTTCAAGTCCCTGGAAACTAGAGTCGATGATCGACTCCCGTGCACATGGGTGACAGAGTTGACTTAAGAGACATTCTTTTGTTTCTTTTCTGATAAGGGTTTGTCAGGGAAGTCATTTAGAAAATTGGATGTGACACTTAGCATAGTGTCTTCAGTTTGGGCGGGAAGAACACGGGACTGAGGTCTGCAGGCCTGCCTCCCCACATGGTACCCCCATTCATAAATCAGATTCCCACAAGGAAGTTCCTTTACCTCACCAGGCCTCATTTATGAAAGGCAGGGGTAGGGTGGGGGTGGGGTCATGTTCTCTTAGGTCCATCTCATGCCCAAGCTTTGTGATTTCTGCCTCAAAACAAATGGGCTGGTAGGAGCAGGGTCCCAAAAACGCTGCATCAACAAAACAGCTCCATGCTAAAGTTACGGCTGTAGCGTGTATGACTTGTTCAAGTGATCAAGGAGAGACTTGATCCCTGGTTTTGCCATTACATAACTTAATACCCAAATGATGGGCGAGCTGGGACAAAGGTCACGAGATAGCGATCTGATTAGACTGGAGGGGGCTTGAGCCAGAAGAAATGAATTAGCATGAATGTAAAGCCTGCATCGGAGCTCTATTTTTCAATCCTGCATAAGTTCGAGAGAGGGAATCACATAAGGTGAGGGTCAGGGTGACTGAGGTGACTCCATGCCAGTGGAAGTGGCAGCGTCATCATTCAGCTTCGAACAAAAGAGCTAACAAGGCTCTTAAACGACAGTGAGGACAGTGGGAGGTAACACGTTACATCTTTTTGGATGCACTAATCGCCACCTGTCCCACCGAATCCTGTCAGTGCTGTTGTTGTCGATGTGCCAGGGATGAGACCAGTGAGCCAGGTAACCGCTGTGGTGTGCACAACAGAACAATCAAAGATAGAAAAGTCTGAAGAGGAGAGATCAGAAGCATTGGCCACACTCAGCCCGGAGGTTGCATAGCCAGATGGGCGGGGGGGGGGGGGGGGGGGGGGGGAACAGGGAGGGGTTAAGTCGGGGGGATTTACTGCCTGCCTTGGAATCTGTGCGCACACCTGTACGACTTGTGGTGCTGAACAACGCGCCCAGTTTCCTCTGTGCTTCAGTCTCCCAAGTGCACGCAGCAGGCAGCCGTCGTCCTAAGTGACAGGAGGGTGTGCCAGTAATCAATGGATGTGGGGTTTTTTTTTTTCCTTTGAGGGGGTTTTCTGTTGGTGTTGATGGTAGTCATTTTTTTAATTAATTAATTTATTCATATTACATCTCAATGGTTATCCCATCCCTTGTATCCTCCCATTCCTCCCTCCCTCCCATTTTCCCCTTACTCCCCTCACCTATGACTGTAACTGAGGGGGACCTCCTCCCCCTGTATATGCTCATAGGGTATCAAGTATCTTCTTGGAAGCCTACTATCCTTCCTCTGAGTGCCACCAGGCCTCCCCATCCAGGGGACGTGGTCAAATATGGTACATTTACACTATGGAATACTACTCAGCTATTAAAAACAAGGAATTCTCGAAATCTGTGGACAAATGGATTTAACTAGAAATGATCATAATGAGTGAGTTGACCCAGAAGCAGAAAGAGTCAAATGGTATATACTCACTTATATCTGCATACTAGCCCAAGGGGCATGTCCCATGAAAGTCTTCACTTACCAGGAAACTGGGACAGAGGGGAGGACATCCTATTGGGACTTTAGATAGTAGTCATTTTTTTCCTTGGTTTTTGAGACAGGGTCTAATGCATTGCCCACTGGCCTTGAACTCACTATGCATGTCCTTGAACTTCTGGTCCTCCTGCTTCTACCTCCTGAGCACTGTGCCACCTGCCGGGTGTGTGCACAGCTAGGGATGCAGCCCAGGGTTTTGTGTGTGCTAAGTAAGCCATGTTGCCCTGAGCCCCAGCCACAGACCCAAACGTTCCGTGAAAATGACAAGCCTCTCTGGGATGAGCTGCCTGGACTGGCTGCATGTAAGGAGGAGAATGAAGTACGCGCCATACAGCAGACACAATATGGACAAGCTTATATGAGCATCAGGAGAGAAGGAAGGGGGCACCCCCCCCCCCGAGAGAAGCAGAGAGACAGAGAAAGATGGGGAAATAGAGACAGCAAGAGAGGGAGGGAGGTTTGTCCTTTCATATACCTCTGGGCAGGGGCCATGCCTAGTGCCAGGTAGGCAATAACATCACAGGTTGCTATGCAGACTGGGGCAGAGTCCTAACACAAGGCCATTGCTACCTGGCTCCAAGTTGGAGGAAAGGACCAATGGAGGAAGCCTGGAAAGAATCTGTACCCACTGAAAGGAACTTTCAAAAGATCTGATCTCCACAGTGGAGAAGTGTGTTCTCAACTACCAGGAAGACTCACTGTATTCTCGTTCTGCACTTGGGAAACAGCTCAGAGGGCGACAGCACTGATTAGGAACTTCAGAGAAATCAGGCAGTGAGTCACTGTGAATGGCACTGAGCCCCAACTGTCCCTTCCTCCTCTGATGAAGAAAGTTTGATTTCTTGGTATTTTTAAAGCCATTTTCTGTTGTTCCTGCATACCACAAACTGGGTGAATAGTAAATAAGAAAAGTTTAGTCCTCACAATTCAAGATCAGAGTCAAGGGAGCCACGTGTGGTAGGGCCGCTTGCTCCTGGGCACCCTGTAGTCTGGAGGCAGCACAAGCACAGTGTGGTTCCTTCCTCTTCTGACAAGGCTAAGGAGATCATGGGGCTCCATTCTGGAGACCTCATGTGATGCTAATTAGGCGCCACCTTTTAATACTGTGGCATCCAGGCCATAGCAGTCGATAACCCAGGTGACAGAAGACTGTTACTGTATGCTTTTGGTTGTTTTCCTTTCTTTTTTTTTTTTTTTTTTTTTTTTGGTTTTTCGAGACAGGGTTTCTCTGTGTAGCCTTGGCTGTCCTGGAACTTGCTTTGTAGTCCAGGCTGGCCTCGAACTCACAGCAATCCGCCTGCCTCTGCTTCCCGAGTGCTGAGATTAAAGGCGTGCGCCACCATGCCCGGCTTTGTTTTCCTTTCTTAAAAGAAGAAAGAAAAGAAAAACAAACATGGACTTGATAGTCAAATTCCACAAATGTGGACTTTACCCGTGCATTCATGGATAATAAAGCGCATCTCTTTGGGTCTCGTTTGTTATTCTGTAAAGAAAGCAAATTACCAATAATCCCAAGGGAGAAGGCTCAAAGCCAGTGAATTTTTGCTGCGTTGGTAAGCATCATGCCAAAATAGGATAGCTTTACAGCTAGGCAGAGCACACAGACTCAAGCCTTCCAGTCTTTTAAACCTCGAGGGGCCTGGGGTTGGCCAAAACTAGATAAAGAAACTCAGCTATGTCAGCACGCACATGTGCCAGAGAGACACTCAACAGCAGCTATGAGAGACAGGCAAATTGGAAGACCTCCCAAACCTGAAGTCTTACACTTCTCACCAGGTGGAGGGGAGGATAAAATAGAGGAATAAGATGACAGTTGTCAGCCAGGAGTTGTGGCGCACGCCTTTAATCCCAGCACTCGGGAGGCAGAGGCAGGTGGATCACTGTGAGTTCAAGGCCAGCCTGGTCTACAAAGCGAGTCCAGGATAGCCAAGGCTACACAGAGAGACCCTGTCTCAAACAAACTAGAAGCCCCACCATGATCTGCTTTCTCTCTGCCTTGCAGTGTGACGGAGTTGAGGTGGACCTGAGCAACATCTTCCTGGAAGGCATCGCTGTTCTTAACATTCCCAGCATGTATGGAGGCACCAACCTCTGGGGAGAGACCAAGAAGAGCCGTGCTGTGATCCGGGAAAGCGGGAAGAGCGTCACAGACCCGAAGGAGCTGAAATGCTGTGTCCAAGGTAAGCAAGCACAAGGAGGCTAATTACTGTAGCCACTGCCCCAGTGACAAGAGTGAGCTGGCAAGCCACACAGAGCCTACAGCAGGCTTGATAAGGCCCCACAGCTGCCAAGGACCTGGTGCTCTGGAAACAGGCTGACTCATCGTCCCTGATGTTACAGAGTTTACAATCTAATTGAGAATGCAAGACTCAGAATAAAGGGAGCCTAAATAACAGCCTGTCGTCAAGCCAGGACTTCCTGGGCTTAGGTGTCCAGGTCTTGCTCCTGCTCATGGGTACCAGTGTCTTCCAACATTTACATCCAATAATTCTCAACCTCAACCTGCTCTCACCTCCCAGAGCAACATCAGGCCCCACCCATCAGTCTCTCCCTCCAGAAACCCTTCATCCACATGGCTTCTAGAATTCTACTTGCTCCCAGTTTCCTTGGTCATCCCACATTTCTTTACTCTCTGGCCTCTTGAGGGTTCCTACACAGGATCCTCAGCTCTCCTCTATTCTGTCTGTACCCCTCTTTGGGCCTTCTCCAGTTGTAAGCCTGTGATACGACCAAACTTGCCCTCCCTTCCTTATCCCGTACCCCAGGCTCATGCATGCAGCAATCAGTGCCATGTGTCCTCGGTGTAAGTAACAGACCATGCCACCTCAGCGTGTCTAAGGCTGAACTCCTACTGTCCTTTCCCCAAGCTTCTCCAGCCTTCCCAGAACTCAAGCCCAAACACTAGTCAGCCCCAGTTCCTTTTCATGTCTTCTCACATTCAGTCCGTAAGAAAACCCATTAGTTAACTACTTTTTAATGTAAATTTATTGTTGTTATCGTTGTTGTTGTTGTTATTATTATTATTATTATTATTATTATTATTATTATTATTATTATT
>OU015745.1:76822926-76848822 GCA_907169655.1 Acomys percivali | reverse complement strand
TTATTATTATTATTATTATTATTATTATTATTATTATTATTATTATTATTAATTTCATGTATATGGGTGTTTTCCTGCATATGGGTCTATGCACCATTTGTATTCAAATGCCTATAGAGGCCAGTTCCAGATCCTTCGGAACTGGAGTTATAGGCAGTTGTAAGCTGCTGTGGGGTTGCTAGGAATTCAATCTGGGTCCTTTCGGAAGAGCAGCCAGTGTTCTTAACTGATGAGCCATCTCTCCAGCCCCACTTAACTGCTTCTTAAAAACATTCAGAATTTAACCACTTCTGACCACCTTTATCTAAGCCTCTATCTCTTTTCTTCTGAATTACTTACTAAAAATTCTTCTCTCTGGACTTCCTCTTCTGCCTGTGCTGTATATAATGTACACTCGCCAAGTGTGTAGTGTGTGCCTGTAATGCACTGGCACCCAAGAGGCAGGAGCAGGAGGCTAGCCTAGGCTACGTGCCTAGAATAACCAACCCTCCAGAAGAGTCTGTTCTCACAACCACATAAAGAGCTCTGGGAAGATGTCAGATGATGATGACAAGGACCAAATCCAGTACTGACTACAAGTAAAAAGCCCAAGGCTTTTTGTGTGATCTGGAGCCTCATGGGGTCTAGCCTTCAGCCAGCTCCCAGACCTCTTCTTCTGCATGGAACTCTCCCTTTCACTCCCTCCACTTCAGCCACTCATGCAGGCTGCTTGCACAAATCAACTAGTTCTTCCCAGAATAGAGGGTCATATGTTTCCAAGGCGCTCTGTTTGTTGTGCACGAGGATACAGGAGACATCTTTCTGAGATGCCTTTGAATGACCTTCATCCCAACCCAAGAACTCAGTCAAAGCTCCTGGCTGCTGGTTCTGATGGTTTGGCCTTCATGGCTTCTCAGTTGCCTGGAGAGTAGAGGTGTGAGAAGGTGGTGAGGGCATCGCCCTGGGCACTCTGCCTGCAGGAGAGGACTGGATTCTAGCACAGGTGTTGCTATCAACCTGCTGCTTGGCACCTCAGTTTTCTTTGCGCTAAAACCAGCTTTTAGCTGGGTAAATCGGACTGAACAAGAAGATTGTTTCCTAAACCAAACTTGCTTTGTGGAAAAAAAAAAGATTGCTGGACGTTTTTTGTTTTTTTCGAGACAGGATTTCTCTGTGTAGCCTTGGCTGTCCTAGACTCACTTTGTAGACCAGGCTGGCCTCGAACTCACAGCGATCTGCCTGCCTCTGCTTCCCGAGTGCTGGGATTAAAGGCGCAAACTGCCACCGTGCCTGGCTGGGAGTGGTTATTTGCTTATTCCACATAGATCATCTGTATTCCAGAGAAAGATAGTCAAAACTGTCATCTCCGCAGCTCTGTCCTTTTAAAGAGGACTCAGGAATACTTCACTTTTGTCCTCGGAAGGCCCCTTTATTTCTTTCACACAGTAAACTTTTCAATTTGTATGAATTATTAAACTGAATAATGCATTCCTCTTTCCTTCCTTAGCAGGGGAAGTTGTGGGTGCTAGAAGAGTGAGGTAAATATTGGAGGTTGTTATAAGTTCCTGACACCCCTCCCCACCATGTGCCCACTCAACCCCACTCTCACCTCCCTGGCATCCAGTTCTATCTGACAGAGAAGGAACTGGCAGAGAAGAACCCTTTTCCATATCCACTCTGGGGCTTGAGGAAACTCATATTCCTCCTGAGATCATATACTGCCTTAGGGAATCAATGTCAGCTTGCATCTTTTCCTTAAATGTCTGATCTTACATCTTTGTGTTCTTTAAGCAAGAGTAAACTGTTGGTCGCTCTTAGCCATCTCCAACCACCACCACCCCCTTCCTGTCCCCGAAATGCACTTTCGGAGCAAAAGATGAAGTACTTCCTGTTCCTCAACTGGAGTGTGAAAGGATCAAAGCAGAAGCCAGGAAGGGGCCCTGGCTTCTGGGCTATGCACGGATCTCATGCCCTGGCAGGGGGAAAAGCTAAAAAGACACATTCATTTCGTGCCTGTGCTCCAGCTCCGCCTCTGCCTCTCACTAGGTCCTATCTCCTTCTTGACTCGCCATTTTTCTTTACCTGTAAAACAAGCAATGTGGAAATCCTATTTTGAGATTTCTAACAGCTCCAAAAAATGAGAGTCATAATTTGATCTATGTAGCCTCCTTGAGTAGAGTCATATGTTTATTGTTTTTTCTTCTGTGTATTTTGTCCTGGGATTTCTGAGCGGCAGAGAGCTACACAGCGCAGGATCGGGGAGGGGTGGGGGGTGGCGGGGGCACCAGGGTGTTCTCTGTCCGCTCTTCATTTGTTGAGGCTCGTGACTCTTTGGCCTTTCTTTGAGACTGGGGAAGAGGGAGAAGTCAGGGCAGAGCATAGGAGACCCTTACTATCTGTCCCCACATATCGAAAACTAAAAAATAAGAGGCTGGACGATGGGTCAGCAATTAAGAGCACATAGTGATGTTCTTTCAGAGGACCCTGATTCAATTCCCAGCGCTCAGAGCAGGTGGCTTGTAACTGCCTGTAACTCCAGTCCCAGGAGACCTGACAGCTCTGGCCTCAGCAGGCTCCAGCCCTCACTCACACACAGACACACACTTTGAAATAATAAGAAAGCAGGGCATGGTGGTGCACACCTATAATCCCAGCACTAGTGGGGGGGAGTTGGATCTCTGTGAGTTTGAGGCTAGCCTGGTCTACAAAGCGAGTCTAGGACAGCCAAGGCTACACAGAGAAAAGCACTGAAGAAGAAGGAGGAGGAGGAAGAGGAGGAGGAGGAATATGAAAAGCATTAGATAAATGAGAAGCATGTGGCCCTCGCATACCTACAGTATTTGTTAACAAGAACAGTAACAACTAATCTTTCAGCCGGGCATGGTGGCGCACGCCTTTAATCCCAGCACTCGGGAGGCAGAGGCAGGCGGATCGCTGTGAGTTCGAGGCCAGCCTGGTCTACAAAGTGAGTCCAGGACAGCCAAGGCTACACAGAGAAACCCTGTCTCGAAAAAAAACCAAAAAAAAAAAAAAAAGAACTAATCTTTCGTTTTTACATTCCATTGTAGCTTGCAAGTAATTCTATGTAAATGAATATAATACTTGCCAAAAACCCACAAGAAGATCCTATCTCTAGCCAACTATCCCTACTTTGTAGTTGGGGCAGGGGAAGGAACTAATCAGTTTTTGGCCAGAGGGAGCACTGGAAGCCAGACTTGTGTCCGTGATTTCAAATCAGCCACCAGAGCATAGCATCCATCTAGAGAGTGTGCCGAAGAGACTTCTACGCATGTCGTACGAGCCAGGCCTGAGCAACCTGGGTGGCATGTAGGAGTAAGTAGTCCAGTGAGACGATCCAGTCTCCTTGTTAACACTGCTCCTCCACATTAATGACTCTCCTCTCTAGCGCCTCCAACAGGGAGCCCGGCTCTGAGTGCCCTGGACACTGAGCTTTGCCCTGAGTCATGGCTGTGTGCCCTCACTGTCTCCTCTCCCTTTGCTCCACCCACCTTTGGTTTGCTTCTCTAGTGGGTGATGTGAGCCTGGGAGAGTGAGGCCTAAAAAAAAAAAATGAAGCCCACTAAAGGCTCTTGCAGCAGTCAGCTTTATTCAGAGCCTCGGACAGTTTAAACCCTGAGGGTTAAGAAAGGTCACCCAAGTAAAGTTCAAGCTATACACAACCACGGGGACAAGCTGCATGTGTCAAACAAAAAACAAAAAAAAAAAACATTTTTCCATAGCGTCACATGAATCACAACAGCTGAAGTAAACTTGTGCCTGCTACACCTGGGAAGAGTAGGAAAACACATTCCGGGAACACTTGTGTGTTTTTGAAGAATCTGAGGTCACGAGCCTCTTGTTTTCTTGGAGTTTTCTCACAAGCACTCAGAATTCTCACACAAGCCTCATTCTTGGACCATGTTCTGACAAAACCCATGTGTCCTTTTCACAGCCTATTACCCAGAAGGGCCTAGAGTGTTCTATAGAAACTTTCTGTGACAAGAGAGAGGGAGGGATCTTGCCTTCAGTCAGCACAGTGGAGAACAGACTCTGCAGAAGGACTGGATCAGGCACTGGGTGCCTGAATTTATGTGAATATGGGACCCATTAAATGTTCATTTGAGGCCGGGTGTGATGGCACATACCTTTAATCCCAGCACTTAGGGAGGCAGAGGCAGGCAGAGCTCTGTGAGTTCCAGGCCAGCCTGGTCTACTAAGTGAGTCGAGGACGGCCAAGGCTATGTACGGAGAAACCCTGCCTCAGGGGAAAAACAAACAAAACAAACCATTCATTTGACAAGTGAGATGTGCTGTCTGTCTGTACAGAAGTCATTCAAGTGCAGCTCAGAGGACTTGCAACTGAGAGTCTGTGTGGAGTGGGCAGGTGCAACACTGAAGGAGAATTAGAAACAACAACAGCAAAAAAAAAAAAAAACAAAACTCAAGTCTCATCGCCACCCTCCACGTGATGTCACCACCCCCCTTGTGACCTTAGCAACCCTCTCCAAGCCTCCATTTCAGCACTTGACCAAACAGAACGGTGATGGGCTCCCTCCCGCAGGACTGTAGGGCACAAGGCAGCACCTAGACCTCCATAGCGTCTGGTTCAATAGTCGTCATGATCACCGCTTGGTGTTAAGTGACCTGAAAGGGCCAATTTAGAACCCTTCTCTTGATTTCTCCTCCAGAACTTTGGCGTAGAGTTCCTTTATACCACCATGGCTCTATCAGTCAGTGTTTCTTGGGTTACTGTTGGGACTGTGCTCCAAGTGTGTCTGCCTATTGCTGGAGGGCATAGGAGGACACCTGAGCAGACTACCATCCATAGGAGCAGGGGGAAGAACAGGGTCTGGTAGGCAAATGAAGCAGAAATCTGGGTGAGTGAGTGAGTGAGTGAGGCTGGAAAGCAGAGCCCTTGGAATTCTGCCATCCTCTCTGGCACCACCCCAAGATATAAATGAGAGACTTCCTATGCACTTTCTCCAACCCTCAGTCCAGTCCTCTGGTTGGAGCCAATAGTGCACTGGGGGTATATTACCCCTACATGTGGTTTCTCTATCAGTCTCACTTGAACCACAAATAGAATGTTCTAGAAAGTTCTAAACCAAAATCTCTCCAGACCCTCACCAGATAATAATTTCTGCCACTCTGCCAACAAGGGTCAGACATTTCTGGTAGAGAGTTTACTAGGAGTTGTCCTACTAGCATTACAGATGGACTTTCTGTCAGATCACCCAGCATACCTACAAATGTACCTACCATGCATCAGGCACTGGAGCATGATGGGAAGTAATGACCTCCTCAGGCACGAGGAGACAAGCCCAGCATGACCTCAATAAGATAACCCCACAAAGAGACATAAGAACTGTGCCAGGAAGAGCCCATGGCTCCAGGTCTGCATGAGACCAGCCAGCCAGAGTCACATATATCTAGTGTACTTAACATGTGGCCCTGTTAACCTGGTACTCAAGCCCGATGACATAAGCACTCTCTAAGCCCCACCCACACATTATCCCTGCTCTCCCAGATTCAGGGGCTTGCTCTAGGAAAGGGAAGTGCAATACTCCCACCCCACCCCTGGCATGCATGATCCTAAGGCCACTCTTCCCACTTGACTCCACTACTCTGCTCACCTGTGCATGGTGCTTTTGTGGGTTCTCACAATGTACCCTGAATTCTAAAGCCATGACACAGATACCATCCAGCCATCTTAAAGGTTCATACCCCCAAGTAGGAAACCAGAGCTCAGTTGAGACTCAGAAATAATGGTGATCATAGGCTTATAGTTTCTTGTGGCTTTTTCCCAGTTTTATATAAAGTCACTAAGAGAGTAGGGCCTGATAGGTTCAGAGCTGGCCAAGGCTTTTCCTAAAAATTGTAGGTCAAACAAAAGCATATTACTTTCTGTTTCTGTGATAAAAAACTAACTTAGAGGAGGAAAGAGTTTACTTGACTGACAAGTCACAGTCCATCATCAACTGAAGCCAAGGCAGGAACCTAGAGGCAGGAACCAAAGCAAACCCACGGAAGAAAGCTGCTTGCTGGCTTGTTCCCCGGGTCTTGTCCAGCTTGCTTTATTGTAAAACCCAGGACCACCTGCCCGGGGTGCCTTCCACATCAATCACTAATCAAGAAAATGCCAAGCAGGCAGGCCAACGGGCCAGTCAGATGGAAGAAAATTCCTCAGCTGAGGCCCTCTCTTCCCAGGTAACTCTGGTTTGTATCTAGTTGACAAAAACTAACCAGTGTAAAATCTCCCTCCTATGGGTTGGCACGTAAAGAGGCCTGTGAACTCTGAAGAGCCTCGGGAATTCTAGGTGTGTACACTGAGACTCTCCTCGGCGCTGGAAAATTACCATGGCAACATGTGTCATCTTGTTAAACGTTTGCAGGCCTACATAAAGACTTTACTTTGCTGTGCACAGGAAATCACAGCTCTGCCAGTCAGTCTTTCAGCGGCCCACGCTGGCATCAACAAGCCCCAAACTAGTCATTATCTTCCCCTTCTATCCATTTCTTTCTTCTCTCCTAAAGCCCACTGCCTCCCCACGAACACACGTTTCCTGCCTGGTTAGGGGCTCACCTGTTGTCCTAACCAGATACCCCGAGTCCTGCGTTCCTCCCCTCAGAGCTACCTGGTAGAGCTCTCCTGTGATATCTTCTTTACTGGGCAGCTCCCTCTCCAGGCTGGGAGCTCCCAGGGGGCAGGCACTGCAGATGTCCCAGTCTCTGAGGCCTCGGGTGGGCTTCTGAGTACTGCTTGGCCAAACTGCACCCAGAGCTGAGCCATACATAATGGTGGGGGGGGAGGGGCAGGGAGACGGGGGACAGACTGCCTTGAAGTGGGTCTATTAGGAAAAAGGAATTTCTGTGGATGGTGCTGACAGGCAAGGTCCCAGGACTTCTCCACCAGTGATAGCTTGTGTGGCAGCTTGGGAAAGCCCTCCTCTGATCTTCCTACTCCCTCTAAGCCCCTCTCTATTCTCAGCTGACTCTGTGAGGCAGGAAGTGTGGTCTGTGGAAACTCATGGTGACTAGCAGGAGTTGCCTTTCTGGAGTCTACAGGTAAGGCCGGGTGGGTTTTTTTTTGTTTTGTTTTGTGTTGTTGTTTTGTTTTGTTTTTGTAGCTTCCAGATGAAGGCTGCAACAACATGGCTCTTAGATGCCTGCTACAGAAGAAATGGACTTTCCTATGCAGCATTGGAACTCTGGGATCATAGGTCTCTTCAAATTTTAATGATCACTTTGTCCTCTAGATGAGGGGGAAAGCAGCAAGGTGAAGTGGCTTGCCCGTGGTCAAACCTGGATTGAAATGTAGGTCTTTTAGCCCATAGAGAACACTCTCTCCCCCTCCGTCTCCTAGGGGGCAGAAAACATTTTTTTTTTCTATAATAAGGCATGTAAGTAGGACTTTGTAGACCAGAGTCTCCAATGTGACTTCCCAACTCAGTTCACTTAGCATGAAAGCAGCCCTAGAGAATAATTAAACAAGCTTGACGGTCTATGTTCCAATAAAACTTTATCAATAAGAACACATAGCAGGCTGTGTTCAGCCCTCATGTCATGGCCAGCCCATCTGTGCTCTAGAAACTCAAGTGGTCCATGACCCAAGAAGATGGGCATCACTTGAGTGCAGTGCAGACTCTTGGGGCCCACACACACATGCCTGGAACAGAATCTGCGTTCCCAACCCCTCCCCCCAGTGATGTATGAGAGGGTCTCTGCTAGTTGGCTTGGTTACTGCTTCTCATCCCTGATGAACGTCTTGATCACGTTTCATATACTAGAAAAGTGAGGTGTGGGGAGGCTAAGCAACCTCTCCCGGGTTAGATGGTGGCCCTGAAACAAGAGTCCACATTCTGGCATTCCTAACGTGAAATTCTTTGAACACAATACCAAATAACCTACCCTGGCTCATCCCTGCCGCTTTGGGCTGGCCACTGATCTAATCAAATTGACTTGAACTCCAAAGGAAGCAACCGGTCGGTCCTTTCTTGGCTGACTTTGGAGCAGACAGGACTCCAGCTGGCTTGCCTCCTCCTCCCCACCCCCACCTCCTGAGACCTAGCAGGGGCTGGTGAGATGGCCTGGGAGGCTGCTGCTCACCATCTGCAGAGGGAAACCTGCTCTCTCACGGGGTCAACGCCATCTTAAGCCCCGCCTCCTCCGGAGGTCTGCAGCCGCAGCGGAAAGCTAAGCTAGGCAAACTTCACTTTGAGCAAGCGCAAGGAAGAGCTAGTCCAAGCTCTCTGACAGGACTAAACACCATGTTGTTTTGTTTCAACTGCTGTTATTCTATTGTTTGCACCGTTTTGGTTTCCAAAACCCGTCTCTGTGCTCCGCAGCAGCTTTTAAGTCAGTCAGTACTGGGCACTTCCTGAGATCCACCCCCACAGCAAAGCACTCTGCTGGCCACGTGCCCAGACACTGTTGTTGAGGAGTCTTGGCCGGTTTCTATTTTGTGCAAGGAGTGTATATGTCGTAGTCAGTTGGGGTGGCTGGAATAGAAGACCATAGGCTGAGTGGATTAAACAGCAGAAATGTATTTCTCATACTTCTAGAGGCTGAGTGCCTGCTATCAAATTGAGAGTTGGGACTCCGACATACGAGTTGGGGGTAGGGGCAGACACAGGCATTTAATCCATGCCAGTATTAGACCTTCTTCTTGTTTTGTTTTTGTTAGTCTGTTTGTTTTCGTAGTCTCACCAGGTAGCCCAGGGTCCTCTAAATGCTAGGACTGCCATGCACTCTCAGCCTTCAGTGTTGATGCTTAATCAACCAAGAAACACTGTTGTCTTGTCACCAAGTGAATACCTATTTAGGAGATAAGAGAACTGTGTATTCCACTATTAAATTTTATGTCTAAGGAAGCTGAAACCAAGTGAGGTGGAAAAAAAAAAAACTGGGCTGAAGTCAGGTCAATATTGAATAATCAAGCTGGACTCACACTTGCCTTCAGGTACATCATGTAGTCCGGTTACTGCAGAGGCTGCAAAAAAAAGAAAAAAAAAAGACAGTGTGGTCCAGCTCTCAATCCACAATACCACCAGCATGGTGTTTTGCCACAGGATGGGCGTCAATACTAGCATAACAGCAAGGCACCATGGAGTAGCAGAGTCAGTAGGTACCACAGACAATGGGACACAGGAAAGAGAAAGTTTCTCCTGCAGAGGCTGACCCAGTGCTGACTCAGCACCATCTCATGCACCTGGCAGGTGCTCAGTAAATAGCCGATGACCGAACAAATGGGTGAACAAACAAGATAGAACATATGTGTGCTGGTCCTCGACACTGGCAGGGATTTGAAGAGCCAGAGAATGAGAGCAAGAGACCGTGAGCTAAGGCAGAGTGTGGGTTTGCATGTGGCTGCAGAGTAGCAATGAGCAGAACGAAGAGCAATGGTGGGCAGGTGACAAGGGATGCTACCTCACAGGTAGGTCCTCCCCACAGACTACCCCATCTCCCTGCTGTTTCCATGCATAGGCTCAGCCTTCATCTGCCTGCTACCTCCCCATCCTAGCCTCTTCCCCGGCAGAGGCCTCCATTGGCAAAATGGACACTGTAAGCAGAGACCTGTACTTTTCCCCGCACGCTGCCAGCTCAGATTTCTTCCTGTGTCCAGGTCAACTCACCCAACATTTGTTAAGCATCTAGTTATATTTAGCACCATATGCTAAAAATATTTCCCATTCATCATCTCATTTTAGCTCCCTATAGCGCTCCTGCCTTGGTCTGTTTTCTTCAGTTATGACACCAGGCCACAGAGCACAGCTCAGGAAGCTGGGGTATCCAAGATGGAAGGACTGCTGCTTCCCCCACGGCCTCACCTTTGTGGCTTGGTGGTGTCAGACCTCTGCAGGTTTTTCCAAAACTTTCTTTCATCCTGAGAAAACCCCCCTCCCCTGCTCTCCCACACTTCTGCTGATACCAGAAATCCTCTCCTACTGCACCCAGCCCTCTGCACTGAGGTTTAGAAGCCCACCTTCCCCTGTGCAGCACTTCTGTCAAAGCCCTTCCTAAGCCCCAAAGATATAGCCACAGAATAAAAGGAGCCATTTTGTCACCCTGCTCCTCACACAGGCAAGCCTGCAGGACCCAGAAGCAGCCACATGCATCTCTGTTTCTATGATTTCTGTTGCCTCACCAACGCTCACACTAGATGTTCTGTCTTCTGCGTAATGTGGACAGGCCAAGGCCCAGGCCTGTCTGCTTTTTACCAGTCAAGAAACTTGGCAGGAGAGCTCAAACATGCTTAAGGATGGGTGCATCATCCTAACTGAGGGAAACTGAGGCCCTGATTCCAGACATGTTTTGCATAAGGTCATACTACTAGATAGAGCCCAAACAGAACGGCATTCCATCTCCCACCTTTCAGGCTAGCACCTTCCCTCCCAACAGCTTGCCATTTTTTTTTTTTTTCTTCTCAGAGCCTAGCTTGTCTTTCCTACCCATTTCTTGCCTCAGCCAGTGTCAAAAGTGACTTGTTTCCTTCAGGACACTTTGTGCGTTGATGAAGCTTGACAAGTGTGAGAGCAGAAAATCTAAGAACTAATGTGACAATCACATGGCACAAAAGAAGGGCTACCCTGCAGGAACAAATGCCAAGTCCCTGTCTTTATGCTCGCAGAGCCCCAGAAACAAAGAGAGAACAAGGTAGATTGCTTGCTTGTTTGCACGCGCGCTCGTTCGCTCGCTCGCTCCCCCCCTTCTCCCCCCCCCTCTCTCGTGCATGTGTGTGAGACACACACATATACACAGACACTGCAGTTACCATTAGGATACCTGAGGGTCTGTTTTAGTTCCTTTTTAACATAAAGAAAACAGACATGGGAATGCATCTCTTCCCAAGAGCTGAGCAAATCCTTTCTAAGGAAACATAAAATCACAGTGACAGCAACTGCTTCCTGAGGGCTTCCTTCCAACAAGATGGGGTGCATACAGAGCACTCCGCTGCCCTGCCAGGAGGATGTCACGTCTACCTTCCAGAGGGTGTACTTACAGTCACCAAGGAGAAGTGAGTGACTTAGTGACAGGATTCAAACCCAAGTATGTGGCACTTGTGCTTTGCTGTGTGGGGCAGTGAGGGTTTCTGTGCACAGCAGTGTCACTTGCAGAAGACCAGGACAGATCTCTGTGGCTTTTTCCAGGCTGAGCCCCAGCCTCTGCCAGGAGCTTTGCCGCAACTATACGCACTCCAGTTGGGGCTTAGGTCAGCACATACAGACCATCTCCATGGAGATACGGAAGCAAGTGAGGAGGCCAAGGCAATACTTGCCTCAGCCTTGGTGGTCGAGTCTTTAGAAAGGCCTGCCGGCTGGCTTCCTCTGACCTAGTCCCGCTGCCAAGCAGAGCTAACCTATGCCTTTTCTTTTGGCAGAGGTAAGAAGGCCCCATGTATCTACAGCCCCATTGGCCTCTCTGGAGAACCATGACTAGGGGCATTGCTGTTTGCAGAATACCTTCATGTTCACTCAAACACATCAAGGTGCATTTTGTTACTACCCTTCCCTCACGCTGGACTGATCATCTTCAAGATTCCTAAGTTGAAGCCCTAAACTGTGCTACCTATGAATGCGATTAAATTTGATACAGGCTCTTTTTTGTAAAGTTGGTATATAAATTAATAGGTTTTATTTTCTATCTCTCCCGTCTCCCTGCCCCTTCTTGCGTGCTGGTCCCTAAATAGTTATATGCAGCCATTACTCTCTTTTCCTTCCCTCTTCCCTTCCTTAAGATCTCTTCCTCTCATGCACACCTTTAATCCCAGCACTCGGGAGGCAGAGGCAGGCGGATCGCTGTGTGTTCGAGGCCAGCCTGGTCTACAAAGCTTGTCCAGAACAGCCAAGGCTACACAGAGAAACCCTGTCTCAAACAAACAAACAAAAAGAGAACTCTTTGTCTCTTTCTACTTTCATGACCTGTGTGTGAACACACAGATACACACAAAAATATACACCTGTCCATGTGTACAAGAAGCATACGTGATTTGTCTTCCTACGTCTGGCCTGTGTGCCTTCACAAAATGCTCTCCAGTTTCATCCATTTTCCTGCAAATGGCATCATTTCATTTATGCCTAAAGCTAAATAATATTGCATTGCCTGTTTGGAGCACTTTTTTTTTTTCATCCGTTCATCAGTTGATAGACATCTAGGCTGGTTTCATTTCTTAGCTATAGTGAATAGAACCACTAAGGCCATGGCGTGCCAGTATCTCTGCGGGATGCTGACTTAGCATCCTTTGGGTATATATACTCCTATAAGTGCTACGGTTGGGTCATATGGTAGTTCTGGTCTTTTTATTTTTTGAGGAGCTTCAAACATGCATGCATTTACATTCCAGAAACAGCTTTTAAGGATGTGATAAAGTAAACATGAGGATGTTAAGATGAGCCATGATCTATTCTTCTTATTCTTATTCTTGTTTTGAGACAGGATCTCTCTGTGTAACCTTGGCTATACTGGACTCACTCTGTAGACCAGGCTGGCCTCGAACTCCCAGAGATCTACCTGCCTCTGCCTCCCAAGTACTGGGATTAAAGGCATGCACCACCACACTCGGTTCCATGACCTAACCTTATTGCTGTTCTCATATCCTATACATTTTGGAGCCGGGGAGGCATCAGGGAGGGATGTGTGTGCACAGAAGGCGATCTATGTGGTCAGGCCAGCAGTTGTCTGTAAGCAAGGAAAGGCCTCAGGGAAAGCCAGCCTTGCTGACACCTTGATTTTAGATGTGGGTGTGGTCCGTTGGCTTCCAGAGCTACTGGGAGGTCTGAAGTTGTTTCCCCTTGGATACCAAGGTTCTGCCAGCTTTTTACCTGTCACTGTTGAGTTCTGGTCCCTCCTCCTGAATATTACTAGGATTAAGTAAATAAAAGCAAAGTGGCATAAAGACAAAAGGTAGGAAGCAGAGTAGAGTCTGGGGAGGGAGTAAAGGCTCCAAAGAGAGGGAGTAGGATGCCCTCTTTGTCTAGAGCACACCTTGGCTTCTGACTCTGCATGGAGGTACAAGACCAAGAGAAGAAGCACAGTTTGATATGTTATTTTGAGGTGATGACAGGACTCTGTGAGCACCCGTAAGAAGCTAGGCAGGTAAATGCGTAGGAGTTATGGGGAGAAAAGGGAAAGTGAGGCAGTCACATTTGAAGCGCCCACTCTCAGCCAGGCACTTTCACACACTTCTGGGTGAGCGTTACCACCCCTAATTTTCATCTGAGAAAGCTCTAGATCAAAGCCGTCAGGAAGTAACACGCTTCTCTTCACCTGAGCTCCTGTGGGCACTTTTATTACCTCAGGCTCAACTTCTCAAACTTCAATGTGTCTTGGAACCTTCCAGAGGGCTTGTTAGAACACAGTCTGCTAGACTCAACCCCCAGGATGCCTGATTCCGCAGATCTGAGGTGGAGCCCAAGGATTTGCATCTCTAACAAATTCCCAAGTAAGAAGGAGGCAGCCAGTTCAAGATCACACTCCGGGAACCACTGGTCAATGGAGGGCAAACCGTGGTACACTTTGGAATCACTGGGGACTGTTCCAGAATAAATGTGATGCCCAATTTGCATGGCAATGCATTTTAATTTAACGGATGGGGCCACAACCTGGGCACCAGTGCTTTGAAACGCTCCTCGGGTAAAGCTAACACACAGCAAAGTTTGAGAACCACAGACATAGCCACACTCCCTTTTGATCTTTATCACTGCTGTCCACTTCAGCCACCCGTTCCTTAGGCCACAGATAGTCTGCCTCTGACCCGCTCTGCTCATAGCACCTTGACCACATGGTACTCCAGTGTCTCACAACACCTCTGCTAGAACTTGCCAAGACTCCTATTTGTCTCCTTGTCCTGTTGTCCCTTCGTGTCTTTCCCCCATTCAACCCAGACTTGGTGCTACAGTCACCGCAGTTGCAGTCTGCTCACAGTGGACGTGTTGATTGTGTCTGTGTGGAGTGAAGACATTGAGGACCCTGTAAATCTAACTAAAGACAGAGAACTCCAGAGAACCTTCTGGAACTAATGTTTGGTCTTTGTTGCCATGACTAGCAGCTAACAGTTCTTTTAAAATATTACTTTTTGGTTATGACACAAATATTTAAAGGAACACTTGGGGGGGAAAAGCATAAAGAAGGAAGAGAAATTAGCATTAGTTTAGTTTTCCAGGGCTCACCATTGTTAAGATTTTACTAGTTTGTTGTTTTCTTATATACATCATCTTATCTAGTTCAGAGCATGCTACATAAGTAAGCTCATCTGTTGACATCATAATTAGTTATCGCATAAACATATTTACAATTATTAAATATGTGTGTTGTGATTTTAAAACAAGGTCTCACATAGTAGCCCAGGCTGGCCTGGAACCCACTTTTAGTCCAGGCTGGCCTTGAGCTTACCACAGTCTTCCTCCCCAGCCTCCTGGGTGCTGGGATAATGAGTGTGAGCTACCATAACTGCCTTGTAAATATTTTAATGGCGGCAAAAGTTTCCATCATGTTGATGCCATATTGATTGTTTAGCTGTTCTCATGCAGAAGGAAGTGTGGCAGTGGGGTTATCTTTTTATAAATGATGCTTCAATGCATGTGTTTTCATGAACTGGGGTTCTGCCCATGATTTCTCACACGGTCCCTCAAAATTAACAGAAGATGCAATGTGAAACCTTCAGACTTATTTTACAGAAGGCAAATTATTTTCTTCCTTTCTTGTAGCATCTTGCGTGTGGAGGAACACATACTTTACCTTCTTTTACCAAGCCCGTGGTCTGTCGCTTGATGCCAATAAAGACTGTAGATCTGGGGGTGACATGGTCAAATGGTGTTTAGAAAACTGAATGCCTGAGGCTGAACAGGTTGGATGGAACCAATGTTGTCCTTGCTGTCCTGCCCCTCGCTTCCACATCTTCGCCTCTTCATCTCCCTATACCAAGTCTTCCTCCTTTCCCAGAATACAAATGTTAGGTGTTCAGTGTGTACACTGTGCACAAAGCCTTTTTCACCAAGCAATAGTAAGAGCAGTGCTGGAAGGCCTGGCTGACACCCTACACAAACGTATTCCTGGTTTTGGACAGGTCTCTGAATAAGAGTTCTCTTTAGGGGGAAAAAAACCTATATACTATAGTTACTTGAAATGTCTACGTGGGTTTATTGCTGAGTTAGCTTTTCCCTCTGTCCTGGGCCTCTCAGTACCATATTGACCATGTCTGTCCCCAGCATATTCTCCCGTCTTCCTTCTCCCAACCCAGAAAATCAGCAGTCTTTGCGTGTGCTCGGTACCCACTCTCTACACCTTACCCACTCAGTGCTAGCTACCCACATGTCCCTGATCTCCCAGCTCAGTCCGAGCGTTTTCTTCACTCGTGTCTGCTTCTCCTTCTTAGACAAGACTCCTCCAGGAATAGAACACCTAACATAGTGCCTGTCATTAGCTCCTTAGCAGTTCTGTGACTGAGTAAATGAATCCTGCTTCGCACAGACAGACATTCTATCGGAGACATTAATGAGTGGAAAAGTATAGAGACAATACGAGCACGACACGATCGCCAAACTCACTCTGAATCATTGGTACCCAAGGTAAAACAGACACCTGGTATACCAGCTGTCCCCATCCTGGATATGTGTGTCCTAAACACAGAATCTAAACATTCATGTTGTTTGCTCCTAGACACTGACTTGCATTCTGTTCTCCTTCATTTTACTACCAAACTCAATGCATACGTAAGTATGTCTGTGGTAGAGAAGGAAAGAGAAGTTAGATGACGACAGAACTTTTATTTAAGTGTGACACAAAGAAAACTGAAACCATGGGCTATTTATAGTTACCACACAAAAGGAGAGTCTTGATGTTTAGTTACTTTGGGAAAGACTGTAAACTAGATTTCTTTAAGACGTTCTCAGTAGGCATTCTAGAAAGTTGAAAGATAATTAAGCAATAGAGGGCAAACAGCAGCTAAGTCCTGCAGTTGAGGCGTTGCGCTAGGGGGGACAGACAACAGCCACCTTTGTTAACGCCCGGGAATGCATATTCAAAAGTGAGATGACAACAGTCTAATAAAGCCCCCAGCCCCTTCCCCTACGTGTGCCCCGTCAGTCCTCACATCTGTGCCGGCCCCTCCCCCACCTGCCCACTCGCTCTGGTGAGATCAGCCTTCATTACCGCTCTTCCAGAGCCAGGAAGCAAGGTAATTGTGTGGGAAGTGATAGCTGCAAGGTAATGTGTGGGAAGTGATAACAACTCTAAAGCCATTCAACGGGAAAATTTGTTAAAAGACCAAGACATTGTAAAGCTGCAAGCACTTGAGTCTATTAAGTCCTCTGCTCCTTAGAACATTTTGTTACCAGGGCATGTTTCAAGGAGGGAAAACACTGAGCCATCGAGCTCTGTCAGATACCCGAAGCCTGCTACAAAGCACAACATTTTCTAAGGCGTCTGTTTCTGCTGAACAAGTTCTAAAAAAATCATCCTTTGCCTTCCCTTTCTATCACAACCCAGCTCCCTGCCCTTCTCACCCCCAGAAGTGCTCTATTGCATTTCTCTCCTTCCTCATTTTCTGCACCCTCTCCTCTTGCTCCCTCCCACCCGGCCTCCCGCCCCACCTCCAGCCTAAGCTGTTTTCATAGACACTATTAGACCAGCACAGTAAGCTAAGACTCCGCCATGATTATTCAACCTTCTATGGTGAGGGAGCTAATTAAGTGACTGGAGATTTAGACATTCATTGCTGATTAGCTCCAAACTCCTTCGGAGAGCCTGAAGCATTGTCCTAAACAAACCTTACCCTTTTATGGCTTCTTGTCCCAAGTCCAAATGAGATGGAGAGCTTAAGGAGACAGTATCTTTTCAGGGATGTGAAGAAAGGTGAAATGAAGGGGGAGAGGGGAGTGTGGATGGGTGGAGGGGGGAAGCTATGTGCTTTTCCCAGACAATTCTGCTTGGGTATCTCTTGGCAGTTAACACCCCTCAGCAATCATCAGATCAGGCTTTGGTGTTGGCATGCTCACTGTCAGCCCAGTACTTGGTTGACTGTCTTCATTAGATATTCTTTCATCCATGGACTGTTTGGGGAATAACCATCTTCTAAACAAAAGGATAGCTATTTCCCCACTAGTCTAAAACAGCATCTTTAGAGGACAGAAGCCGTTTGATGAGCAAGCAAAAAGCCTTGAGACCATTTTCTCTCTGGTGGCTGTTAGTGGAATAGTAATAGCTAGCCTCGCTCTCAGAAATCCTACTCTTGTTCCCCTAGCAAAGGGACCAGACTCTTCTTTAGACTCTGAATCTTAATTTTCCTTTGGCAATAGCTACACAAACAGTTGCTTTTTTTTTTTTTTTTTTTTTTTTTGGTTTATTGAGACAGGGTTTCTCTGTGTAGCTCTGGCTGTCCTGGACTCTCTTGGTAGACCAGGCTGGCCTCGAACTCACTGTGGTCCGCCTGCCTCTGCCTCCCAAGTGTTGGGATTAACGAGATGTACCACCACGCCCAACCCAACAGTTGCATTCTAGAGTGACTATTGGACCTAGCTTCCGACATTACCCCTGCCACCGCTCTCACAGTGGAAAATGGCGGCAAAAACCCAAGCAAAATGGATCACACCTCCCAGGCTGGGAATCAGAAGTCACTGGCACTGTTGTAGGCAATTGATCCTGTGGTGCGGAGCCTGGGATTCGTGTTCCTCTACCTCCCTTTCCACTGTGAGCCACGGTGATCTGACGTAGGGGAAATACACTTCTCCTTTGCTCGGCTTAGGCATGGGGGGGTCTTGACAGGGGTCCATGATCTACCTGACGGTATCCACAGAAGGTGGTTCACCAGCATCTAAGCACAGACCAAATTCGAGGTTATTAACCATCACTCATCACTAGCAGTGCTGATATGTTGCCCTGACATTAAGAAGAATAAATTATAGACTCTTCAAGACTCCCTCCTGCCAGGCATGGTGGCACATGCCTATAATCCCACCACTCAGGAGGCAGAGGCAGGTGGATCTCTATGCGTTCGAGGCCAACCTAGTCTACAAAGTGAGTCTGGAACAGCTAAATCTATACAGAGAAACCCTGTCTCAAAACACCAAAAATAAATCAATAAGCAAATGAGTGAGGAAATAAAAAGATTCCTTCTTATCCTAGCCCCAAACCAATATGTCTCTAGCTGCTCAGTTGTTGTGTTTCAGAAAGAGGCAGTTTGTAGTTTGTGATATTCTGTATCTGAAGAGGCTTCTTGACAGGAGCCTGTTCATTGGATACATATTAAGCTTCTAAATCAAAGCTTTAAAAAATATAGTCTGGCATCCGTTCGCAGAAAGATCCATCCATTTCTTTATTTCTTCAGTATACGAACGACCTCTTGGGTGGGAAACAAAAGGGTGCAGGAAGACATGAGGTGGCCATCCAGGGGCCAGAACTTCTGCTTAGACTATCTTGAGTGGGAGAGGAGAGGACGCATGCTCTTTGCTGTTCACTCTTGCAGACCTCAGCGACCAGCTCCTTGAAGTGGTGGGTCTAGAGGGAGCCATGGAGATGGGACAGATCTATACTGGCCTGAAGAGTGCGGGTAGGAGGCTGGCCCAGTGCTCCTCTGTTACCATCAGGTAAGTCCCCTTGGTACCCAGCATCTTCTGGGGGTCCCCGCATCCTTGAACATTCAGGCAAGTAATAAAATAACTAGAAAGCTGTCTTTGGATTTCAGGCTAAGGTTGAGAAGTTGGGGAGAGAAGCTTGGCAGTATTTATAAAGAAGACGATATTCTTTAACTATATTCCTTGACTATATTATTTAGTACATTGCTGTTATTTATGTTTTTTCCCCCAAATATCTGCTCAGCCCATATGAGTATTTGTATGTATGTGACTTAAGGCATGACCATTTGGTGTTGGCTAAGCAGTGGTTGTGTTCTTCCCTGAGGAAGACTGTTTCTCCTGCTCACAGCACTCCTTAGTGGCCTACAGTTCTTAGTGTAGGCTTGATGGCCCCTGAGCTTCCCCCTATCCCCACCCCACCCCATGCACATTTGCATGTCCATTGGTGTGGTCTTTGTTCAAGTCTTGAGCAGGCAGCCATATTGGTGAGGTTTCATAGGTGCAAGCTCTTCTGTCATTTCCAAGAGATAGGATCTTCCCAGCAAACTCCCTGTTCCTCTGGCTCTTACAATTATTCTATCCCCTTCCCTGCTATGAGCCTCAGGTGGAGGAGTTGGGCTATGGCGATTTTTGTAAACAGGATATGGTGCAATCAATGCTATAGTCAACTAGAGGCTGTATCATCACCTATGCTCTGAAAATTACCTAAGACATAAGCAACGGCATACTATAAAGTTGAGGGCACCAGAGCCCCAATTCTTTGTCTTTTTCTCTTTACAATTTTAAAATATTATATGTATGCCAGGGGCCACAGCTTCTCCTACATACACGGGATGATAGACCCTGCGTGCTTTTATGTGTTAAAGCTTTACCATCAACAAATTTATTGTACTGATCAAGAAGGGAACAAGGTTTGGGGACACGGCTGCTACTGCACTTCTAGGCAGGGTGAGGTCTGGCAGGGGTTTGTCCAGCTTTAGTTCCCACTGGTTCCATTTTTTCCCCTCAGCTTCTTATTTAACCTAGCTGCTTCAGATGTCCATGTCTTCGTCCCTTTCCTTTTTCTCTCTCTTATTCTAGATCGTATCTGTTGGTTTGCCTTGGGGAGTCTCCTAGAGAGCCTACTGGGTTAAAGGGTTTCCCAGAGGCGTTTGACTAAAGAACCTTTCTCCCAGAAACCCTGAGCAAATGTCAGTGAGAACAGAGTTGAGGGAGTCTGGTTTTGGTCTTTCCATCATCCTTCAGTCAGACCCCTCCTGAGGTTCTTTGAGCATCTGTTGCACAATCCTCTCGTCATTTCCTATCTCCGTATCACCTGTCTCTTCTATTCCCAATAGCATATCCCCCTTTTTCCTCAGGGCCATTGCTGTGATAGGACCCTTGTCTTCCAGATCAACCTCTGCAGCCTTGGTCTAGAATTTCTAAAACTGATGGGGCCAGTTTGCCCATAGAGTATCACAGCCATAGCTTTTATAGAAGATAGAGAGCAGTGTTGGCTGCCAAGGAATCTCAAAAGTTAGGAATGACTGAGGCCTTTTCCAGCAGCCAGCAGATCTATTTCCAGATGGAGTCAGAGGGTGGGTGAGCTAAAAGCCTCCTCCTGCTAGCCTCTCCTCAGATGCTTCTCTACCCATAAGCACGCAAAGGCCTCCTTTCTGCTGATATTTTGTTGTTGTTATTATTATTAGATTCCTTGCTTTTATTATGAAATATACTCAGAGTACATCAGAATATTAGTATATCAGAATAGCGTTGCCTCCCCACCCGTTTTGTCATTTCAAAAATAGGGAAGCTACCAAGCTCAGGTAGGGGCTTCCTGTCAAGTGGTTGGTGACTGTTCACATGCCCTTGAGGCCGCTAGAAGGACTGTCCTCCTCAGGACTAGGTAGAGTTCTACAAAGCCCATTTGCCAAAGAAATCTTTCTCATGTAAGAGAGCAACATTTTCTTCTCACCTCTGCTCCTGGCTGTCACTTTCCCGCCACAGCCACAGTGTATACAAACCTAGAGTAGCCTGCCTTTTGGAGTTGATTGCATATGGTGATAACCTCTCTAGCGTAGCGTTGTTGCCTCTTGGATATGTGGCCATCACTCATCCAGTCTGGAGTGCCGGTCGCAATCACTCATTTGGTGGGGACTGCCGGCCTTTTCCTTCTCCAGAGCAGAACTCGGCATGAGCCACTTTCCCTCTGGCTGGTTGCTGGACTGAAGTAGGACTGCTCAGCAGCAGGGCTGCCATGTTTAGCGGCCAGTTTTCCAGGTGGTCATGGCTTTTCAGTGGGCCCACAACAGTTTCTCCGAGTGTGGTCTGAAGACAGATGCCAGAGAAAATGTCTATAGTAACTATGAAAGCACAGCTCCCTAGGCCTGGCCTGAGATGTGCCCCTTCCAGTCCCAGAGATGGGTTTGAAGATTATATTCTTAGAAAGTTCCCCCTGGTTCCCATGGACCCCCTCTAAGTGAGCAAGTGAGGTCTTCCCACTTCCTTCTTGGTGGTGGGTGTGATGTTGAGTCTCCAGCTCTGAGGGTCTCACCGTGTTTTCCTTGGTTTGGGGATGGTGCTTCTAGGACCAACAAGCTTCTGCCGATGCAGGTAGATGGAGAACCTTGGATGCAGCCACGGTGCACGGTAAGTCTGCCAGTGTCAGAGGTGAGAGTGAGGCGCGTGATGTTGTTTTACTCCTTGGAGATGCTGACTTGATACAAAAGTCACTGTATCTCACCCAGGCGTGGTGGCTTCTCACCAGGGTCAGGTCACTTGGGACTAACTACAACTCAACTCCAACTTCCAGGGATTCAACAGCTTCTTGGGTATCTGCACTCATGTGTTTATATGCACTCAAACACACGTGCACCCGCGTGCATGCACCTTTTTTTGGTTTTGGTTTTGGTTTTTTGTTTTTTGTTTTTTGTTTTTCTTTTTGTTTTTGTTTTATGTTTGTTTGTTTGTTTTTGAGACAGGGTTTCTCTGTGTAACCCTGGCTGTCCTGTACTTGCTTTGTAGACCAAGCTGGCCTGAAACTCACAGAGATCTGCCTGCCTCTGCCTCCTGTGTGCTGGGATTAAAGGCATGTGCCACCACACCTGGCTCACAGACACACACTTTTTAAATAATTAAAATAAGTTATTTTTTACAAAAATGGCTGGAAGAAAAAAAAAATGCTTTTCCTATGTGGCTTAGTGATGTTCAAAGACGGGGCTGCCATTCATTTAAATCCAGATATTGAGTTTTTTAAATAGGCAGATCCTTCCCACATCCTCTCTCAGTGTTACTCTTCAAAAAATGGCCAGGCGTGATGGCGCACGCCTTTAATCCCAGCACTCAGGAGGCAGAGGCAGGCAGAATGCTGTGAGTTCAAGGCCAGTCTAGTCTACAAAGCTAGTCCAGGACAGGACAGCCACGGCTACACAGAGAAACTCTTGTCTCGAAAAACCGAACCAAACCAAACCAAACAAAAAATAAAGATATAAGCACAACTCTCTGTGAAAAATACTGTGAAGTCCAAAAACTTGTGTGTAAAGAAGTAACACCCTGCATGGATGTAACAAAATGTCACAGCTTGGCCAGGTGGAAGGGGATGTTTTTCACAAGTTTGGTTTCCCTCTGAGAACTGAGCTGAGGGCCTTCCCCATGCAAGGCAAGCACTCTACTACTGAGCTCAACCTTGGGTTTATTGGTTTGTTTGTTTGTTTGTTTGTTTGAAACAAGGTCTTGCTGTACAGCTCAGGTTGACCATGAACTCAGCCCAACATCTGCCCTCAGACTCCTGGAGTTCTAGGCATAAGCTGCCAACACCACCATACCAGTCCACACTGGTGGTTTAAACATCTGAAATATATTTTCTAGCCCCTCTGGAGGCTGGAACCCAAAATCAAAGTCTTGGTTTCAGGTGTGGTCTGAATCTACCGAAACTCGTGTCCTTGTGTCCTTATACAAAGGGGAAGAGACACAGAGCACACATAAAAGAGGGATGGTCTCACAAGGATGCAACAGGAAGATGTTTCTTAAAATATACACCTAAAACAAAGGGACATATAATATATGATATGTGTTATATATTGTATGTGTGTTATTATACATAGGAACTAAATACAGTCCTTTACCAAGCATAAGAAATCAAATGAAAAAGACAAAGTAAATAACATTAAACACAGCAGAATCTAGGACTTGTTCGTTCAACAAGGCAAACCTCATTTTAGACATGAAAAGCTGGTACCAGGAATATGAAAGTAAAAAAATCATCTAGCAAATGTAATATAAAACATTAATTTATAGGAAATGGCATTATTTAATTATAAAATAATATATAATTTTGGTTCTAATAGACATGAACAAAAATTGAAGGAAATCCAACAATTAAACTGAAATAAAGGCTGCTTTTAAAGACCTCAAAACAGATGAATTAGCTAGCAGGGAGAGAGTTCACAAGGCCCTATCCTTCCCTGAGGATCCACATATAGTTAGTGGTTTGCAGTGAAGGCAAGGCATTGTGTGTAGTCAATGGCAAGCTGCCTGCGTTCCTGTAGATAACTCCTCACTTATAGTCCTGTAAGGAGTCCTAATTAGACCCAATGGTCTGACAAAACAAAAGGCATGAAAGTAGAAAGGACATGTTTTGTGT
The DNA here is from genome assembly GCA_907169655.1 of Acomys percivali. Taxonomy (NCBI): domain Eukaryota; kingdom Metazoa; phylum Chordata; class Mammalia; order Rodentia; family Muridae; genus Acomys; species Acomys percivali. Next base: position 76,825,656 of record OU015745.1, on the reverse strand, counting down.
GGGTGTTAGACCCTAGACGGCTTCCCTACACAGAGACCGTTTGGTTTTATAAAAAGCTTTAAGGTACCATAACTGGGCAGATGCCAACCCTCTAGGCCATCTTGCTATTTCCCACCTACATGCCCCAAGTTCCTTGCCATATTTTTCCTGCCTGGGCTACTTCTGTTCCATTGGGGCCAGCTCTCATGGCCACCTGCTCATAGTCCTTACTGCCCTATGGCAACTTCCTTCTTTCTGGCTTCCCCTCCTGCTGCTACATAATCCTCTTCCTCCTCCATCCTCCTCCCAGCCTCCTGGTCCCTCTGAGACCCCAAGCCAGGGAACCTAAGCCCCGCCCACTTCTCTTCTGCCCGGTTACAGGCTTCAGCAACTTTATTAACCAATTAACCCTAAATTAGGTAGAGCAAGATTTACACAAATACCAGTGGACGTGAAAATGTGCTTGTCTGGGGGGGGGCAACCAGATCTTGGGGGCCAGTGATTAGCATTAGAATACGTAGCACCTGACCAACCCCCAGAAGAAACCAGCTGAAAGAAGAAGAAGATGAACAGAAATGCCACAATGAGGGGTCGGTCAGTAAAGTGCCTGCTACAAAGCACAGGACCTGATTTTGACTCCCTGGCATCGACTAAGAGCCTGTCATTGTCATGCATGCTTGTAACCCCTAATGTGGGGAATCAGAGACAAGTAGGTCCTTGGGCTCTCTGGCCAGCCCAGCCAACCAAACAGTAAGCCATGGTCTCAGTGACCAACTCTGTCTCAAAAAGATAAGATAGAAAGTGATAGAAAATACCTGATTGGGGCTAGAGAGATGGCTCAGTGGTTAGGAGCACTGCCTGCTCTTCCAAAGGACCTGGGTTCAATTCCCCAGCACCCACATAGCAGCTCACAACTGTCTGTAACTCCAAGATCTGACACCCTCACACCAACACACATAAATTAAAATTTAAATAAATAAAAAATATTTTAAAAAAAAGAACCTTGGGCCTCCACAGGCATGAGTACACACATGCATGCATGCGTGCTACACACATATGCGCACACATGTGTATTATACCTCTTACACACATGTATCTACCCCACATACACAAAAGAACTGACATGATTGAAAAGAGTTATATCTAAAGATACAAAAATTGTTGAACAATAAAATATGAATATGATGTAAAAGTTCAAGCCAAAGTATAGGTAGATCAGTATAATATATCAAAAGGACCATTCAACCCTGAGGACATAGCATAGGAATGGAAAAGGAAGCCTGCTCTCATTGCTTTAGAGAGAAAAAGTTACATGACAGATAACATAAATAGATGACCAAAAGTGTTCAATTACGCTCAACATTTCTTTTTTTAAAGATTAATTTTAATCCTACATGTGTGTATGTGAGGGGGGGGAGAGAGAGACAGAGAGAAGAAGAAGAAGAAGAAGAAGGAGGAGGAGGAGGAGGAGGAGGGGGGGGGGACAGATGCTGATACAGGCCAGAAGACGGCATTGGATCCTCTGGGGCTGGAGTTACAGGTGGTTGTGAGCTATATGTGGGTACTAGGAACTGAACTGGGGTCCTTCGTGAGAGCAATAAGCCATCTCTTTAGCACAGGGTTTCTTTTGTTTGTTTGTTCATATATCTTGTCTTGTTTTGAGACAAGGTCTCCCTAGGTAAGCATGGCTGGCCTAGAACTGCTGTATAGATCAGGCTGGCCACAAACTCAAAAAAAAAATCTGCCTGCGACTACCTCCTAAATGCTGGAATTAAAAGGGTGAGTCATTTTTATAGAGATTCATAGAATAACTAGCTGGGAGGTGGTGTTGCACACCTTTAATCCCAGCACTTAAGAAACAGAGGCAGAAGGATCTCGGAGTTTGAGCCTGGTCTACAGAGTGAGTTCTAAGACAGCAAGGACTACGCAGAGAAATTCTATCTAAAAAAAAAAAAAAAAAAAAAAATTCTGAACTAGAAAAAAAACTCCTTCAAAATAATGAAAACTTTCTGTTAAACAAATAACAAATATCTTTCTTAATACTAAAACCAGAACATTTTCTGTTAAAATCATAGACAAGAAATAAATGCTAACTTTGCTTGGCAGTTCTAGCCACTGCAATATATATGAAATAGAAAATAAATAGAAATAGTTGGGAAACAATTAAAACTGTCATTATTGTAAGGGAATGTGACCATAAAAAGCTCAAGAGATCAGTGGAAAACCTCATAGCATAAATTATTTCAGCAAAGTCCTATAAGAAAGGAAACAAAAAATAATAATAATACTTCTTTTTTTTTTAAATAATACTTCTTATATACCAGCAGTAACCAATGAATCTACTAGAAAAAAGCCCCAAATATTGTAATAGTAGCAACAAGTTCTAAAAAATACAGTTGAATTGTGGGAAGTTAATGAAGATACCTGTAAGATGTAAACAGTTTTAAAAACTGAATATGTAAACCACCTTAGTTTCTTTTCCTGTTGCTGAGATGAAATTCCCTGACAAAGGTGACTTAAGGAAGAAAGGGGTTATTTTAGCTCACAGTTCCAGGCTGTCGTCCATCCTATTGAGGAAGTCTCAAACGCAGAAGCTTGAGAGTGAACTGGTCACATGGCATCTGCAGTCAAGAGCAGAGAGTATGTATACTAATGCTTAGCTTGTCAAGACCCCTGGCCTGGGGGATGGTCCCATCCATAGTGAGCAGGTCTTCCCAGGCCTCAGGGATGGTGCCATCCATAGTGGGCAGG
>OU015745.1:76801864-76822916 GCA_907169655.1 Acomys percivali | reverse complement strand
TGGCCTGGGGGATGGTGCCATCCATAGTGGGCAGGTCTTCCCTGGCCTGAGGGATGGTGCCATCCATAGTGGGCAGGTCTTCCCACCTCTGCTTATATAATCAAGACATTCCTTCACAAGCCAACCTGATTGAGACAATCCCCCATTGAAGCTTTATTCCCAGATCCTAGATTATATCAAGCTGATAACATTAACTACTGCAGAAACATCCCATGTCCTAAATCAGGATCCCAGAATCCCTACAAAAAAATTTTAACCTGACAAAACAGTGTAATTCCTAGAGGATTTGATAAAAATGCTTTAAGAAAAGATTTTTCAACCTTGTTGCCATTGCAAAGGGAGGGAGGAAGAAAAGATTATTCATGAGACATTAAAGTAATTATAAAGTAACAATAATTTCAATAATATTCTCTTGTTACAGTGTTGCATAAGTTAACCGTAGTACAGAATAGAGTCCTTAGAAATCTTAGAACATATAAAAACTAATTAAAAAAGAAGAATGATCACAAGCTAATTAGAAACAATAAAACTGTTTAGCACAGGGTACCTAAGAACTTACTTTTTTTGGGGTAAATATGCACTACACAACAAGGCTCAAATCAAAAATGAAGTTATTGCCTGTAGCAAAAATAAATTATTTTAATTGCCCTATAGGCAGAACCTTTCTATTGAAAAGGTGACATTTTTTATTAACAATAAATTTCAAGCTCTACACATCAAGAATCAATATAAGGAGTTGAAAAGGTAGCTCAGTTGGTAGAGTTGTAAATGAACAAAGCCTTGCATGAGATCCCCAGCACTATACAAATCCAGTACTCAAGAAGTAGAGGCAGTGAGATCAGGAGTTCAAGGTCATCCTTGTCCCAAGAATGAGTTTGAGGTCAGCCTAGAGTACATGAGAAACATCAGCAGAAACAAACAAATAAAAACAGAAATTAATTTAAATCTTTAAAAGCCTAAGAACAAGATGCTTACAATAGCAATACAAAACATCAGGCCTAGTTCCTATATCATAAAAGGAAACCAACTCTTAGAAGCCAGTAGGAAAAAGTACTGGCACTGAGACTGGAGAGACAATTTGCAGATAGGCTATTCACCTATGGAGTAGCTTATGATAACACAGTTTTTTTTTAAAGGAATAATTTTTCAAAATAAGACAGTGAGAACACCATGTGATTCTTCACATGCCAAGTAAGTTTAAGAAAGTATTTGCTAGCTGAGCGTGGTGGTGGACACCTTTAATCCCAGTACTCGGGAGGCAGAGGCAGGCAGATTGCTGTGAGTTCAAGGCTGGCCTGGTCTACAAAGTGAGTCCAGGATAGTCAAAGCTACACAGAGAAACTCTGTCTCGAAAAACCAAAAAGAAAAAGAAAAAAGAAAAAGAAAAAGAAAGAATTTGCTTCTGTCAAGAGTGTGCTAAGGCCATACTCTCAGTAACACAGAAGATCGAACTGGTCCAACTATTTTGAACTGTGTCTTGAGCCATATATCAGAAAGAACCACACTGGCTCAGCAGTTAGGAGCACTTGCTGTTATGCGGTGGACCCAGGTTTGATTCCCAGCACTCACAAAGTGGCTCCCAACCATCTATAACTTCAGCGCCTAGAGGTTCAATGTCCTCTACTGGCCATTGTGGGCACTGCATGTACATGGTACATAGGCACACAGGTAAAACACTCATAAACATAAAATAAAAATAAATAAATATTAAAATATAGACATAGGTGCATAAGAATATCAGTTTCTCCTCTATGCAGCATAACAAAAAATGGGATTTTCACAAAAGCCCAACATTTAGTGAGGAGGTAGGTTTTACAAAAAAGGTTGTAAAATTGATTTTATGTGTTTTAGTGTTTCACCTGCAGGCATGTATGTGCACTGTGTACATGCCTAGTACCTTTGGAGTTACAGAGAGTTGTGAGCCACCATGTGTGTGTGCGGGAAACTGAACCCAGGTCCTCTGCAAGAGCGGCAAATGCTCATAACCATTGAACCACCTCACCAGCCCTATTGAAGAGCTTTAAGTAAGATGCATGACGGTCATCAAGTGGGACAATTTTTAGACGTGGAAAATGCAATTTAATAAAAATTTAAGGGCTGAGGGTGTAGTGCAGTGGACCAATGTTTTCCTAATGTATGCACGGCCCTGGATTCACTCTCCAGCACTAAGATAAATTAATTAATTAAAGGCAAACTTTAATGTTAAAATGAAATATCAAAGACATTAAAGCACTGGCAAAATAATATCAATTAAAACCCAGCAGATTTAGATGCTGATTTCAATTTTTGTCAAAACATGCAAGCATGAAAATAAACTAAAGCAGTATACCAAGAAAATAAGTTGTTGTCTGTATGATTTTAAACTTTTAAAGTGCTTTATAAATGCTTAAATATGAGCAGATATCTGTTCATATAGAGAAACACACACACACACACACACACACATATATGTACATGTATATAAATGTTGCTAAGAACGTTTGCCTTACATAGTGCTGTAAAATGGCATCTCCTGCTTCACTACCATAGGTGGTTTAATTGCTCGCACTATAATCCCAGCACTGGGGAGATGGAGGCAGGGGGGTTAACGAGCTTTAGGTAATTGTCAGCAACATAGTGAGTTTGAGGCCAGCCTGGGTTAGATGAGGCTGTCTCAAAAAGAAAAAAAAAAAATTTTTAAATCTCTTTCTAAAGCTAGATAGCAGCTAAATCATTAAGTTGAAAATGACCACGGGGGCTGGAGAGATGGCTCAGAGGTTAAGAGCACTCACTGTCTGCTCTTCCAGAGGTCCTGAGTTCAGTTACCAGCAACCACATGGTGGCTCACAACCATCTACAATGTGATCTGATGCTCTCTTCTGGCATGCAAATGTACACACAGAGCACTCGTATACATTAAATAAATAAATAAATCTTTTAAAAATTAAAAAAAAATTTTAAAAAAGAAAGAAAAAAGAAAATGGCCACGGTTGTTCTAAACAATCCAGTGGCTTCCAAACTTGAAAAAACATTTGAGTAACTGGGGTAGGGGTCAAAATTCACTTGACTGGAAAATTTTCAGAATTCTAATTTGGTACAGTGTAAAAGGATCTTTTATTTGCCTGTTTCAATTGTTGTCTGGGAGGCTTACAGCCTCCATCTGCTAACCTAGGCCTAGTCCTGGAAACTTCTAACCTTCGTATACTCTAAGCTAAGCCTGCTTGTTTTCAGCCTCAGAGACTTACTGCTTAATAAGCTCACTCTCTCTTGTTCTTTCTGGGCTCATAGCTGGCTGCTTCAACTCAGCTGTTCTGGCTCAAACTCCTCTCCTGGCTGACTTCTTCAATCTGGCTTCTCTCTCGGCCTCTGCAATGCTCCTGCTTAGCGCCAGCAATCTGTTCTAATCTTCTGGCTCCTTCTTATTCGCTGGCTTGTTTTATCTTCACCTGTGTCTGGCTGGTTCCCTCAGTAGGGTCTTGATGCCCAGGAGTTGGACTTTCTGACAAATTCCAGGGAGATGTTGATGCCACAGGTTCAGGGACCGAGGTTTGAGAACCACGGAGGAGTTAAACTTACCCACTCAACAGTGAGCCTCACTCTGAGTAGCATGACGGCCTCTACCACATTTCAAGCCCGTCTTTGATTTGTTTTCCTGTTGCTGTGAAGTATTTTCATGAAATCAACTTCGGGGAGAAAGGATTTGAATTGGCTCACGGTTCAAGAGTGCAGTCAAGGCAACAGGAACCTTCAACAACTATTCACACGGCATCTACAGTCAGGGAGAAGAGAGAGATGCACAGAGCCATGCCCCGTAATACAGTCCAGGATCGATCCTAGCCAGGCTATGGTGGCCCCCCACCCCCACCTCATGCAGGTCTCACCTCCTTGATTAACATAGTCAGTCTGCCAGGTTGACCACTGACTGTCACAAAGGCCTCTCTCATGCTAGACAACTCCCCTGCAAGAGGGGATGTCAAGATCTTGGAGAACCCAGAAATACCTGTAACTTAAAAGATCATAATAAAAACCCTGAAAACACACACACACACACACACACACACACACACACACACACACACACACCCTCTTCTATAATTACTTTAAGAAAGAAAAATTACCCCAACTTCTCGAATGTCACAAAGGCCATTTCAGACCTTATGGATCTGTGCCCTTCAGCACCTTAGCTGACCAGGGCAGGTCTGGGGCACCTCCCCGTGTGATGCAGGAAGGGGGTCACACTCCATTTGCTCTCAGATGGCAACATCCAGGAGGCTCCCTTGGTTTATTGCTTCTTTTGAAGTCATAAAATGTGTTGATGTTTCAGAAACTGGTACCGCAAAGCCAGTCTCTCACATTTTGCTCCATTTAAAGAAGTCACAAGCTGCAGTAGTCTTGCGAAGTTTGAACTCCCGACACGGGAGTGCTGGGTCAGTTCTCTGTCAGGAAGCAGAGCATTTAACAATGGAGCTACCCTCTGTCTGTCTAGTTGTGATTTCAGGGAGACTTAATTTGCAGCCCAGTTACCAACTGAGTTGGAGCTTTGGCTACAGAATCATAGCATGCTCTTTCAGCCAGGGTTGAAAAAGTGGGTCTAACTACATCCAAACGTTTCTTCTGTGGACGCTTGACTACTTTACCCACAATGCCCTCCTAAGTTAGGGATAAAGGACGGGTGTCTTTTTGACTCAAAATAAGGATATGATTCCATCCCTCTGTCAGTTATCTATAGTAATAAAATCCTCAAACATGACCAAGTTATGATGTAAAAGAGACATTCCCAACACCCACCCTCCTGGCATGTTTATTAAAACTGGGAAACCTGGATGTGGCAGAGCCTACCTAGAAGCCGGTGGAGATGAAGGAGGATCGCCATGAATTTGAGGCCAACCTGGGCTACATAAGAGAGTTCTAGGCCCGCCAGGGCTACACCGTGAGCCTGTCTTTACAAACAAAACAGATTGGAGTTTCACTTCCTTAGCCTTGGCGGTGCTGACAAGCCAGTATGCGGTTCACTTAGAGGCAGAGAAAGAAGCAAGGACCATCTATTGTAAGGTAGCCTGCACACAGCTGCCACCCACTTCCCCAAACCTAGCCATCTCGGATGCCGGGAAAATGCTCTTTTCTCTGGACTGGTTCCTCTTCCCCAGCACATTTTCCCAGCAAGCAAATGGTTGGTTCAGGGATATCAGAGGAAGGAGGCAGAAGTCTTCCTCAAATGAGCGTGTGAGCTAGGAACGAGAGGTTTGTCCGAAAGCCCGTGTCACTGATCTCTGCCTTTTTAGCATGTTGGATTGCTGGCCCTGGAGAGGTACAGTTAGAATCCCCATCCGTGCCTCAACTCCATCAATGCTAGAACAAACAGAACAGCTGCAATATGGCATACAATTCAAAATGGGATTTGATGAATTTTCTTTCTTTCTTTTTTATTTTTTTGTTTTTTGTTTTTTGTTTGTTTGTTTGTTTGAGACAGGGTTTCTCTGTAGAGCCTTGGCTGTTATGCTGGACTCACTTTGTAGACCAGGCTGGCCTCAAACTCAGATTGATCCACCTGCCTCTACCTCCCGAGTGCTGGGATTAAAGGAGTGCGCCACCACGCCGCTCCTCTGGCAGAAGTTCTTACTCATCTTGTCACCGTCTTCAGGCTGGTGAAAGCCAACAGGATGGTCACTCCAGCTCTGTCACCCAGCTATGCTGATTTCTCATAGTCTTTCACTTCCTTTTTTTTTCCCTCTCAGTTCTTGGGGCCGTCTAAATGTGAGCCTGACCTCCAGTGGTGCCTTCCTAGCCAGACAGACCTACTCTAGCTCACTCTCATGAGAGCTGTTAAAATAATTGCCCTCCTTCCTTCCTTTTGTTCCATCTTGCTTTTCAGCCATGTTTTGTGCTTTCTGATTAACTCTCAGGGGCCCAGTCTTATCAGTCCCCTTTAAAGCCTTGTATCAACCAACGGTCCGTAGTCTTGTGCATCCCTGTATCAACCAATGGTCCACAGCCTCCCGCATCCCTCAGCCTTTGCCTCACCTCAGACAGATCATACATGGCCGCTGCTCCACGCCTTCTCTTTCTCCTTTTTCCCCTCACCTTCACACCACAAGGGGCCTCCTGTTCTCATCAGACTTTCCTTGTCTCTCACTTAACTTCTTTTTTTAGACCCCTTGGCTAATCCTACATTGCTTTAAAATCGATGATGAGGTTTCTCTTCAATAATTCTTCTGGGTTTTTTTTCCCCCTCTTTGGTTACACTGTCACATTCAATAGTATGGTAGAAGCCACAAGATCAGGTCCGTTTTTTGTTTGTTTGTTTGTTTGTTTTTGTTTTTGTTTTTAAATTTATGTGCATTGGTGTGAGGGTGTCAGATCTTAGAGTTACAGACAGTTGTGAGCTGCCATGTGGGTGTTGGGAATTGAACCCAGGTCCTTTGGAAAAGCAGGCATTGCTCTTAACCACTGAGCCATCTCTCAGACCCCCAAGATCAGGTTCTTAAGAGTTATGGGCTTCCAGCGCCGGGCGGTGGTGGCGCACGCCTTTAATCCCAGCACTAGGGAGGCAGAGGCAGGTGGATCGCTGTGAGTTCGAGGCCAGCCTGGTCTACAAAGCAAGTCCAGGACAGCCAAGGCTACACAGAGAGACCCTGTCTCGAAAAAACAAAAACAAAAAAAAAACCCAAAAAACCAAAAGAGTTATGGGCTTCCAGGTGCTGTTGCCTTTGGCATCTGTTCTCTTTCTCTCTATACAGCACCTAGCCATTCCCTTCCGTTTTACAGTTTACAATGGGCTTCCATTGACAGCCTGCCATATGATCTCTGTGTAAAGAAATACTATCAATGTTATCCTTGCTTTGAAGTCTGGCAAGCACTGTTCTCTGAATGACAAATTATTTGTCCAAAGTTCTGAACCAAGGAAATAGAAGTACACAGCCCCACACCCAAGTCTTTGAATCCTAAGTACTTCCTGTTCCCATATCAACCACCCACTCTGATCATCTATCGTACTTCGTAAATGTCGATGGGATGATAATTTATTAGTGTGGGAGCATCACCGGGCCACATTCAAATAGGGATTAAGCGTTTTGAAGCCATGTCTGTAATTAATGGAATGTTTACAGAAAAAGTCATAAACCTTAAAATTAATAATAATAAAAAGCTTATCTGTGAAAATAGAGTTGACTTAGAGTCTAAGAAAAGGGGATATACCTAACTAAGAGACTCATTTGGGAACTCTCCACATGAGGGTGCTTGGCCAGAGGTTAAACTGACAGTCTCCGGGTCAGCTGGTTGACATATGTCTGCCGCCTGGAATGGGGCTGGGAGCTTGGAGAGCTATGCCCCCACCCCACCATGTGACCTTAGGCTTAAGATAAGTCGCTGACAGAGCTCTGGGCTGCTCTTCCTTATCCATCCTACACAGTGGTGAACGAGAAGGTTCCTGAGGTTTCCTCTGGCTGTGACATTCTGACAGTCTATGAATAGCAAGGACACGAGACAGGTGCGAGCTGATCGCCACGTGGGAAGCCCACACCTGTCTCTCCCCGGTGTTTCCGCCCCTCGCTTCTAGCAGAGCCAAACTCCAGGCCCTGTCAGGGTCAAGTTGCCACTTTTGACGCTGCTCAAGGACAGTTGTCCTTCTGCGTGGGGCTCCTTTGGGACGAAACTGGCCTATCTGCTCCACACCTCACTCTCCCTCGACTTCCTGGATTATGCGTTACCATTAATTGATCTCTGTTTCTTTATTTCAGATTAAAATCACTCACAAAAACCAGGCACCGATGATGATGGGGCCTCCCCAGAAGAGCAGCTTCTTTTCTCTGAGAAGGAAAAGCCGTTCGAAAGACTAAACAGTGTGCCAAACACCAGCTCTACCCAGAAAGAAACAGTGATTCTATAGACACACACACACACACGCACACACGCACACACGCACACACGCACGCACGCATGCTTGTCCTGCCGTACAGTCTACCTATTTTGAAAATGGATCCAATCTTAACAGAGCCAATACCCATGAAATATTTTGACTGGACTCAGGGCCCACCAGGATGGGTTGGTTGGCTCATACAGCAACTTACACATTCCCACAGGCCTCAGGTAGACTTTGAGCCTGAAGGAGAAATCTCCCTTTTCCATTCACCACTCCTGTAAGGCTCCAGGCTGTAGGTTTCCTGCCTACAGTCAGATCGGATGTGGTCAAGGGAGAGAGCTCCAACCCAGAAAACTTGCACAAAAGTCCTTCTGTACAAAAACAAAACAGCCTACAGCTCTCCAAGCAAAATCCTTGGCAGGGCTCAGCGAGAGCACACGTTTGGTTTCTCCGTTGTCCTTCAAACGACAGCTCCTCCCCTCACTTGCAGAGGAAAGCCAAGAAGCTGTGGAAAGCTATTTCCATTCTGAGTTCTCTCTGCTGTCCATGGCCACTTGTTCCCTTTCCTGAAACATCTCTTGGTGGCTGTTTGTTTAGAGAGCAAACAAGGCTGCCTGGGCAGCATACTTTAGATGTGGTATTTATTTTCATGGTTCCTATGAACACTTGGGAGGGAAAGCCGAGAAACTGGACTTTATTTTTCAAATTGATGTCATAATAATATTGTGTAAAAAGGAAGGAAAAAAAAAAAAAACACTTCCCAGTATTCCCACCCCTCACTACCACACAAGCCAAAGTGTGTCTCTTATTTGAATCCCAAGCCCTGGTGGCAGAAACGATGTGGGGAGGGGGCCTTTCCTGGGAAAACCAGTAGTCTGTCTGTCAGGGATTCCCTATTTCTTTGCACTTTTCCACTTTCACGGTGTGACAGAACGACCTTCTGATGGTCTTCTATATGTACATATGTAGCATATATGTTTATATATAATATATAAATATTTATTTACTGTTGGACTTTTGCTGCTTAGAAGTAGACATAGGTAGTGTGGGAATAGGGCATGGGAAAGGAAAAAAGAAGGTCCCTACTCTCCCACCATCATTTGCTTGTAGAGACACATTTCCTTGGTGGGTCACAAGCTTCATGAGGATGACGTAGACCATGGGAACAATCATGAAACACATGCTGTTCAAGTCTCTGTCCCCCATTGGTTCATAAGGAAACTGAGTCATGGAAGAATCAGAAGACTTCTCCGTGGTATCGTGGCTAAAGCAGTTTGACTGTGACTGTTATTAAGAAGATCACTAGTGGACAAAAGAACCCATATCTGGAAATAGAGTCGTTTCTGGCCAGTGAGAAGCGGTTCCACTTGGATCCAATTTGTCAGGGAGGAACCATCTTATAGCCTGTGCATGGATGGAGGGGAAGGGGGGAGCTTAGACTAATTCCCGTGTTCTCTATAGCTTGTCCTCCGTGGAGAGAAGTTAGCCTGATGTTGAAGGCACCAGACAGATCATTGATTGAACTACCGTGTCCCCTCATCATGGTCACCAGATCCTCTTGCCTTGGAAATGTTCCCGGCTACAGACAGGACATCAGCAAAGAGTTACCTTCTGTAGGATGTTGCCAACCAGGACAACCAACAAGAGTTCTGTCTTGTTCATGCTCAGTGGTCTGCTGCCAGAATCCTTCTCCTCTCCGGAGGGCAATTCTACACAGAGCATCACTGGCAGAAAGCAACCTCTGCCTCGGCCCCTTCGGCTAACTGGGACCTTCGTCTCTGTCTCAAGTTTCTCAAGGGGAAACCTGGGCCCAGTTGACATCAGTCCACTGAGCTGCCTCTGATCTTGCAATGGACAAGGAAGGGAATATGGATAACGGCTAGCAAATTGAGCCCACCTCATTTAGAATCAAAGGCTGAGACTTGGAACGATCCTGCCCAGCCAAACATGCTTCTGCTAACAGGGGTAACCCCAGGCCACCGAAGGAACATACTGACTGGATGCTTGGCGATGTGACCGACGCTCTCCTGAAGGGCAGCTGGTACTATCTTGGAAGCCACTTGATTCTGAAACTGAGGCAGGTTCAACTACAGGGTCACTGATGCTAAGACACTTACAGAAGTGTTTGTATATATTTCAGCTCTGATCTGCCTGCCCCTGCCCCCTCACCCCCCCACCCCCCAGGATTACAGTATCATCAGTAGGTGAAATGCATTTCCAGAGACTTGTAAGTCTCTGTTGTGGCCCTGCAGAGATGGAATGTCACCTGAGATACACAGTCCAGTCCCTTTCAGAGGTACAAGAGTATAAAACTCCACAGTGTTGCTCTTCTGGTTTGCTAGTCTTACTAAGCCTTGTGCTGTTGTTGACTCTGACCTTAGAATTCATCCTTTAAACGCCATGGCTGTGGTTTCTTACTGTGCAGTGCATCATCTTAGTTAGTGACCCCCCCACACCAAGCTCTAAGGTTAGCCAACAAAGTACCAAGATCTCCACCCTACAGAGAAGAATGGGGCTGCCTGGTGTTCAGGAGCTTCTTAAAGCCACAGTCAGGGGCGAGCCTGGTCCCTTATGTCTTACCCCGCTCGGATTCTTTCCATGTTGCAGACATGTTCTTACCTGCTTCCACCCCACCAGCAATAAACACAATGAAACCGGAAACCTGGTGCACCTCGTCGTTGCTGGGCTGATGGGGGGAGGGACCGTGGTTTCCGTGGGGTTTCCCCAGTGAGTTGGGAATAGAGACCGAATTTTTAGGATGATTGCATTCAGGTCACAGACCAACTCCTCTCAAGAGAGTTCATTCTACAGATGGAAAAAAAAAAAAAAAAAAGGTAAAATTGCCAAGTAAATTAGGAAATTCTTGGCAGAACATGTGAGAGCCTCCAGGCTGGCATTATATAACATGCATATATGTACTATACATATGCACATTATATAAGGTGACATAGTGCTTAATGTGCTGTATATATTATGTAAATTACATATTTGTGAGTAATCATGATAAATATAGAGACCTACTAATCACTTTTTACACATACTCGGTGACAGATTAGGAAGTCACTTTGCCAGAGAATCTAAGCCTGCTACTTTGGTTCCAACTCCTGCCCGAAGTAATTACATCAACATTCCCCATCTCTAGAGCCCCTCTTCGCTTAGCCAAAACTCTCAGCGACCTTCTGTCCCAGCTAGGCTGCGCCTTCCATAGTACCACCACACAGGATCCACACAGGATCCACACAAATACCAAGTCTGAGGACTAAGCGGGACCTAGACTCCCAGATTCTGCATGTCAAAGGCCCACACCTCAACATCCTCAAGCAGATGGGCATCTGGTGTCCATGGCAAAAGAAGGGGGAGGGGACAGGAAGGGAAGGGAGGAAGAGCTGCCAGCTCTCTCAGGAAGAAAACCCAGTTGTGTTCAGTTGCTAGCTGTAGGGTGAGATAGGAAGCAGAAAGCACATAGCTTCAAGCGTTTACTTAAAATTAAAATTATCTCACATAGCCAGCCCAAGACTTTACATTCTCTCTGAAACTGTAGCTTTCTAGACTTTGACTCACAAAACACTAGTATTCCTAAAATGTTTCATGAAAGGGCTGAGGAGATTGCCCCATGGGGGGTTGAGGAAGACTCTTGCTATGCAAGCCTGAAACCTGCATTAAACCCTGGAAGCCACATAAAGGTAAAAGGAAAGAACTGACCCTCTATGTGAACATTACAGCATGCACACACATGCACACACGTGCGCGCACACACATCACACAAATATGTACAATAGTAATAGTTTAATGTTCCATGAACAAAAGGGCGGGGTTCTCTGTTCAAGTGCTAGATACCATCTAAGAAATCCATGGAGGAGCTTTCAGAACTTACGAGGAGGGAAAAACATGGGCTAGAGAGACGACTCGGCAGTTACAAGCACTCACTGCTCTCGCAGAGAGGACCCAGGTTCAGTTCCCAGCAGGTCACAGCTATCCATACCCCAGTTCTGAAGGATCCATCTCCTTCTGATGCCCCTGAGGGCACTAAGCATGGATGTGATACCCACAGGCAAGACGCTTGTCCTAGTTACTTTTCGAGTCCTGTGACGCAACACCAAGATGAAGGAAACTTAGAGAAGAGAACATTTCATTGAGGGCTTGCTTACAGTGTCTGAGGGAAAGCCTGTAAGCCAATGGCAGGAGGCAGACGCAGCACTAGAGCAGTAGTTAAGAGCTTACATCTCTGATCCACAAGTTGGAGGCAGAGAAAGACAGACAGACTGTGTTTGCTGTGTGCTTTTGAAACCCCAAAGCCGGCCCCCAGTGACGCACCTCCTCTAATGAGCCCACAACTCCTAATCCTTCCCAAAGACTTCTACCACCTGGGGGCCGAGCATCCAAATGTGAGCCTATGGGGCCCCGTTCTCATTCAAACCAGCACAGCACTTATGTATATTCAATAAATAGATAAACTAACAATAAACCATTGGTTTTTTTCTGTCCCCTAAGAAAGCCAGTTTTTATGGTTCTCAGATAAACATGGAAGTGACCATTTTCTGAAATAATAGCCTCAAAAATGCCTTTCGAGGAACAGAAGTCTATCTTTAAAATGTTTTTTGTTGCTGGGCAGTGGTGGTGGTGTGCGCCTCGAGAGGCAGAGGCAGGTGGATCTCTGTGAGTCTGAGGCCAGCCTGGTCTACAATGCGAGTCCAGGACAGCCAAGGCTAACACAGAGACACCCTGTCTCGAAAAACAAAAATGATTTTTGTTTATTTGTCTGTTTGCTTATAAACAATTACTGCTTTTTGACATGATGATTCTTACCATGTTACCAAGACTAGCCTTGAACTTGGCTCAAATGATCCTCCTGAGTAATTGGGAGCACAGGGTACCAAGTAAGAATCCTGTCTCTTCGATGATAGCATCCATGTTTACTGTTATTATATACACATCTTTAAGCAGGAATCAAGGATCTGGATTTTTTTTTTTTTTTTTTTTTTTTTTTTTTTTTTTAAGGATCTGGATTTTTTTGCCTCTCAGGTGTGGATGGGACTAGAGATAAGTCTTAAGTCAAGAGGAGACATGACAATTGTCAGCATTTGTGTGGCTCGGAAAACAAAACAACCACTGAAGACTGTGGAGTGGGGAAACTACTCCAGAACTCCATCCCTGACCCGGGAGAGAGCAAACTTGTGCCTGTTCTTAGAGAAAGAACCCTGGCCCTGGTTGGGTGAGAAGCAAGCTATAATCCCTTTACCTTCCCCTCAAAAAGCTGCTGAAACGATTTGGGAGGCATCAATGTTAAGTCAGATCTAGGTAGGTTAGAGGAGGGTATATTGGGAGGAAGAAAAGAAAAAAAAGTTAGGAGAGATCCATTAAGGCCTTCTGATAAACATTTCTTGGAATTCCTTATTTTCTAAAAGGATGAAAAATGATTCCAAAAGATATTTCTATAGACACTAACCAGTCAGACCAGACTTACATGTGACAGGACTGATCTCATACTCTGGCCCAATCGAGGTCAGCTGGTGTTGAGTGTGAGTATTCCCTACAGCTCTGTAAATCCACTAGGAGTGGCCTATGCCATTAAGACCAGAGGAGACTACCAAGTGTGATGGGTGCACACAGAAGCAACAGATCTCTGTGAGTTCAAAGTCAGCCAAGCTTACACAATGAGACCCTGTCTCAACAAGCAAGCAAGCAAGCAAACAAACAAACAAACCAAAAGAAGAAAACAAAAAAAAAAAGACAAGGCTGATGGAGACAAGATCACATTCTCACTGGATCCAATTTAGTAGTTTGAAAGTTTCCTAGTAAGACCCATGTCAGGCTGTAGTGACAGGGAAATGCCATCCTGGTCTCTGTGTGTGTGTGTGTGTATGTGTGTGTGTGTGTGTGTGTGTGTGTGTGTGTCAGAAGATGAGCATCTGGAGCTCAGAGAAAAACTTTCAGGAGTCAGTTCTCTGCTTTCACATTGGGATCTAGGGACCAAACTCATATTTTGAAGCTTGCATGGCAAAGCCTCACTGAGCCATCTTGCTGGTCCAATAATCAAGTTTTAAACCAGAGATCAGAATCCCACAGAGCCACTGTTTTTTGTTTTGTTTTTTGTTTTGTTTTGTTTTAATTTCGCTTGATGTCTCACCATATGGAGTACATATTTCCATATTCTGTGCAGAGGGAGAAAATAAAGGGTGATTTTATAGCAAGGAAAATTCCTATTTATTTCCTACTCAGTCTCTGCCTGTTACTACATCAAGGTCTTCGCTGTTACCCCTTTTAATCCTCAAAGTAGTCTAGAATGTGGACACCAGACCTATTTCACAGAACGGAGAATTAGGGCATAGGGAGGAAAATGTCTGCCCCACAGACAGCAGAGAACAAGAACTTGACATATGTCAATCTTCATGAAAACCTATGCTTTCCCACAGGGTTTTATGCCCCTATTATTCTTTTCTTTTCTTTTTATTTTCCTCTTTGTTTTATTTGGGGTGTTTGTTTATTTGTTTGTTTGTTTGTTTATCAAGACATGGTTTCAGCCAGGCGTGGTGGCGCACACCTTTAATCCCAGCGCTCGGGAGGCAGAGGCAGGCGGATCGCTGTGAGTTCGAGGCCAGCCTGGACTTCAAAGCAAGTCTTGGACAGCCAAGGCTACACAGAGAAACCCTGTCTCGAAAAACCAAAAAAAAAAAAGACATGGTTTCTCTGTGTAGCCTTGTCTGTCCTAGACTTGCTGTGTAAACCAGGCTGGCCTTGAACTCAGAGAGATCCGCCTGCCTCTGCCTCTGCCTCCCGAGTGCTGGGATTAAAGGCATGCACCACCACGCCCTGCTCACCCCCTATCATTCTTACAGAAGTGTTTTGAACTCAGCGAGTGTCCTGAGTGAAGTTAACATGGCATTAGAAACCTGACATCATCCTTTCTATTCAACCTTTGTACAGCCAGCCGTCTAGCCACATCCTACTGAATCATTTCACCTTTAAACCTAACAGCCTGCACGGACAGCTAGATACCACCTCCCCGCCTCCAACCTCATCCTTGCCATGCCGTCACCCGTGAGTCCTCAGTGTCTTTAGGCTCTACCAGAGCGAGACCCAAAACCCACCTGATACACTTTTGTTCTGCTCTGTGAGTGGAGAACAGCAGACAAGCCTTCTCAGGCTTACGTGTCACCGCCAACACAGGGACCAGCCAGCACGGTGAAACAGTGCTGGGGCTGTTAAGGGAGCCTCCCAAAGACAGGCTCTGCATGTGATCCTCATTAGTGATAGGTGTGGGCTGAGCCATCTGTGTTCCACAGGAACAGAATGGCAGGCTGCCTTGTGGATGCCAAGAGCTCTGATAGGAAGGGCCAGAGTGTTCACAAAGCAGGGAAATAGCCTTCCTTGTGGACATCTTTTTTTTTTTTAAGATTTATTTATTTTATGTTGTTTATGAGTACACTGTCTTTATGCACACCAGAAGAGGACATTGTATTACAGATGGTTGTGAGCCACCATGTGCTTGCTGGGAATTGAACTCGGGACCTCTGGAAGAGCAGTCAGTGCTCTTAACCACTGAGTCATCTCTCCAGCCCCCCTTGTGGACATCTTTAAAGAAGGAAAGGATGCAGAAAGCCGGGGGGGGGGGGAATTATCTACTTAACCTGCTGAGCATTTACTATTGCTACCACCTCATAACAGAGCCATGGGGCCGTGTCTGCTAGCCCAAGTCCTTCAGACAGAGCCACGGTCAAACTGTTCTGTCCTGAAATATGGAGGCGCAAACGCAGGTGCACAAAATCAGGGCATCTGCTCGCCTGTAAGACTCTAAGTCTCGGTGTGAGGAGGGGATCAAAGAAGGCTGTAGCTAGGAGAATAGTAATTAAATGAGCATTGTGGTTCTAGAAGGCTGATTGGAATGCATGGAGTACTTGAATGAGTCAAGTGAAGAAATCTGGAAGCGAGGAGAAACTCAAGCTTGTAGTAGGTAACAAGTGGATAGATGTTACTGAGTAAGTGGACAGCTACCTTGGGTATTTGTCCTTCAATTCTGGAGTGGGCAGGGGGCAGGGGGGATGAAAGCGTTCTAACCAACAGCTCAGGAACTTGAAACCACAGGATGCAGAGGGAGCTCATGGGGCCTTTACCCAGACATCTGTTGAGTGATGGGCACAGCTAAATATGGATCATCAAAGGGCTTTCTGGGTCACATGGAGGGCAGCTTCATGATTCAGAAAAGATGAAATTCAGCTTGTGCAGAAGGGTGCAAACACTCACAATCTCATTCCTAGAGATCGAGTTGGAGGTGACGAAGGACAGAAGGCAGAGCAGAGGTAAACTTCCAATATAGGAAGAGACCGGTAGACTAAAATACAGATTTGTGAGATGAAGAAAGAATAGGCTTTTCAGACAGTAGGTCTCGGCAACAGATGTAAATATGAACAATGTCTCCAAAACTGGAGAAAAGGGACTTAGAGGTGCTGGAGAAAGGGGGAGGGGGCGGGAAGGGAGGGAGGGGAGGGAGGAAGGGAGGGAGGGGAGGCTCACAGAAGTAACCAGCTATTCATGAAATTCTTATTAAATAATGACTACCTTTTCTACTTAAGCCAAAGTCGGTTTCTTTTGAACTTCACAAGGGCCTTATGAAGTTAGGCCATGTCTCGACAACGAGGAAACTAAGAAACAACCAACGTCGCAGTAACAAATCCAGGGTTCAGATTTGTAGATGCTGCCTCCGAAGCCATTTCCCTGCCGACAGTGCCACTGACTGTCCCCCTGAGCTTCACAGCGATGGTGGCTCACTACCCCACACCCGCCTTCCTAAATGAACACCCGGCCCTCCCTCCTCCCTCCTCTGTAGACCTGGAGTGTGTAGGCGACAGAGCAGTCTGGGCAGCAGAAAGCCCACACACTCTCTCCTTCTCCTCCATCCTCTCCAGTCCTTACTCCAAGGCACCTGTGGGGCTTTATCCTAAGACTCTAATGCAGGAAAAGAAACAGCCAAGAGCGGTGAGGAACTCAACCAAAACAGAATCCTGTCACCATACAGAGGATAGACAGAGACTGCAGTTAAGATAAAGGCGGGAGACATGAGGCCAGGTCTGGAGTTCAGTAATTGAAAGAATGGAGAACCAAAGTGTCATTGTTAAAAAAAAATAAAATAAATAAAAACCTATTGGGTAAATAATAATTTGGATGATGGAAGAAACTGAACATAAAAGTGTTTTTTAAAATGGAATCTTAGGAAGATTCACAAAGTGAGGGATAACAAAACTAGGAACTTCTTTTTACCTTTTACAGCAGACGAGAAAGGAGTTTTACAACTCCGCCATACTAGTATTGATCAATAAAAGACCAGAACATCTGTGCTTTCTGCCGCTTCATGGTCCCTATCTGACCCCAAGCCCAGGAACCTAAGCAATAGCTGCTCCTCTTCTGCCCAGTTACAGGCTACTAGTTATTTTTATTAACCAACCAATTTTAAATTGGGGAGCAAGGTTTACAGATCATCACTTGGTGTATGGTGTATGTGAGACTGTGCTCATCTGGACTGAAGCCAGATCTTGGAGGGCGGTATTTAGCATTTGAATACACAGCACCAGACCACCCCCCAACAGGTAAACTAACGTTTTGGGGGGCTTTTTTGGAGGTTATTTTGTTTTGTCTTGATTTTTTGCGGCCTTTAATCACAGTGCTGGGGTGGCGAGTGGGGTGAAGGCAGAGATAGGTGGATCTCTGAGTTTGAGGCCAGTTTAATCTGTAGAGGGAGTTCCAGGACAGCCAGGCTACACAGAGAAACCCTGTCCCACTAAACAAAACAAAACAAAACTGAATTAAAAAGGAGGCTTAGGCAAGTCACCCCCACCCACCCCTCTCTGCCACCTAAAGGCCTCACTGGTTGACCACACTTCCTGGAATTAAAACATCAGGGAGTCATTTAATGTTCAATAAAAAAAATTAAATACACTGTAGAAATGTTCACATACACTATAGCCACGAGTAGTGTGCAAGCTGGGCCTCTCATCTAGGCTTAATAATGTTAGTATTCTGCCATAGCCATATGCAGGGCCTGAAATCTCTTGAGGTTGTAGCTGTTGTGACATGATAAAGCCAAACACTTATGCACAAATCATCAGGGGGTCTTTCTTAGGAATTACAGATTGCAGACATCATCCACACTGCCAGAGAAGATTCAAGGCACGGAGGCAGAGGCAGGTGGATCGCCGTGAGTTCAAAGCCAGCCTGGTCTACAACTCAGCCAAGGCTACACAGAGAAATCCTGTCTAGGCAAAACCAAAACAAAGAAAAAGAAAATGAGGCCATCACTGTTATCACCCACAAAGAGGAAGTTTTGACATAAAGCAAAGGTCTTTGCTGTATTCAAAACATCTTTGATCATTCTAGAAAGAGGAAAGCGCACAGCATTCTCAGATGACATTAACTTGGGGTGTTATATGCACCAATGATACCAAGAGAAAGAAGCAAGATCCTGGGAAGAATTAGAAATAGTCTGAGCCGGGTGTGGTGGCGCATGCCATTAATCCCAGCACTAGGGGGGCAGATGCAGGGGGATCAATCTGAGTTTCAGGTCAGCCTGGTCTACAAAGTGACTCCAGTACAGCTAAGGCTACACAGAGAAACTGTGTCTTGAAAAACCAAAAAGAAAAAGAAAAAGAAAAAAAAATCTGTCTGAAAAAAAAAAGAAAAGCATGTTCTTATTTTTAAAACTAATAAAAACATTTAAAGAATTTAATTACAGGTAGGCTGGAATGCTATTATTTTGAAGAGGTAAATAAAAACCATAGACCATCATGTTTGAAGATTTGCATATCCATATAAAAACACAGCCATTGCCCCACCTTGTGAAGAATATGTAATCAAACTTGGGGAGGGGGCAGGCTACCGAGACACACAGGCAGCTCCTCCCCCTCCACCGAGACACAGCTAACCTGGAAGTGTGTCAGCCCCTGAGAGAACGTCTGGAAGCCTGATTGAAAAGCGTCGCCTCACTTCTGTGGGGGTAAGAGGCTGTTTTTCAATTACTAAAATGGAAGGAAAGCAGCCATCTTCCATCTTCTTTTGACCCTGGTGCCGCAGGCACTGGCCACAGGCGTTGGTGGGGAGGATGGTTGGTCAGTTTGCTAGCGAAGGTCTCCTGGTCCACGGATTTGAGCCACACAAAGAGCAAACAGGTGAAATAGGTGAAGGCAGGACCCAAAAGACGGCACAGCCACTAGGTGCAAAGTGTCTCCCATTTGACTCAACCTAGTTAGGGGTAACAACTGGAGATCCAGGACGGATTCCAGGCCCGTGCTGGTGAGCCGAACACGGCAGCCTTGGAGCTACTCACCCATCCTTAGGACAGATTTCCAGTTCACACTCAAAGCGCACAAAAGCATACCTTCGGTTCATTAAGCGTTGTTACGGCCCCTCCCCCACACCACCACAGGGTCCCCGGTGGCCAGTCTCCTTTACCGCTACCTGATGCCTTGAGGGATGTTGCGGGTCTTTGATGACTAGCATACAGGTGAAAATAGCTTTGGGGATTCTTAATGTAGGTACATACCTTCCTCTGGGATCGAACTCTTTGCAGGGGAAATCTCTTCTAAACTCCCTCCTCCAACCTCATCCAGACTCCAAAGCCCAGGCATTGCTGACAGCCGTGAAAACATGGGAGCTCACTGGATTTTATACAAGTGCTCTTAACTGTTCTCAAAGGCTCTGATGTCAGGCTGGGTCTCTGCAACCTTGCCTCTGCCTTGTCTTAGCAACACGAGCCTTTCCTCTTTCCCTCCACCAGAGGAGAGGGAAGAATGCTGGAGACTTGTTCTATGATGCACCGTGTCCCACCTTGGTAGTTTACTGCAAAGAAAAAACGGTGCCAGGTAGCCAAAAACCATGACTTTCTGGTAGTTTACAAGTCATTACTGAAGAATTTTGGTGGTCTAATCAGCCTGTGTAGCAATGAGGATGAATATTTCCATTAGAATCTTCGGGAAGGTACTATTTATTTACTTTTTTTTTTTTTTTTTTTGAGACAGGGTTTCTTTCGCTGTCCTGGACTCACTTTATAGACCAGGCTGGTCTTGAACTCATGGTGACCCACCTGCCTCTGTCTCCCTGAGTGCTGGGATTACAGGCGTGCACCACCAGTCCAGGCTGAAGGTACTTCTGATATGTGGGGCTGGAAGGAATTGAAATTCTCTTTTCCCAGTTGACTGGTATTGAAGGTAAGGAAGAGGATTCCAAAAGCCCTGTGCATTATACCCAGCCAAACACATTATATACATTATTTACGTGACTCTAAAAGTCGTAAGCATTTTATAGAGGATCAAACAGAAGGCTCAAAAAGTGGTGACTAACCAACAGCTGAGACAGTAAGTAACCCAGTTCTTTCTCCCACTCTCCCAATTATCATTTTCTTTAAACTAGTATATTTTTTTCCCAAGCATGACCATGCACTGTTTATGTCGAAATAATCTGGACTCCAGATTCCTGGGCCCAACATGGACCTCCTCGATCACCATCTCCAAGAGCCCAACTCTGAAATCTGATATTTTACCAGCTGCAGCTGCAGAGGGACTCCTGTGCTCCTGGAAGTTGGGAGCCCTACTGCATTGCCTCATCATGAAGGGCAGGGGCCGCTCAAGAGACTGGGGGTGGGGGTGGGGGTGGGGGCTGGGGGCTCTTCAGAGTTGCTCCACCCTGGAGCCTGTAAACGAACTCCCCTGAGGTAGAGAAGAGATGGCAAAGGAAGCAAGAAAAACAAAAAAGAGGGGCAAGGCTGTGGGTTTCCCTTCAGAGCTGGCTGGTCCCTCTCTCCAGAATTGAGACCTGGGGTCAAATCTACATCAAGTTCATGCCTGCATGGGGCTACACACAGGCAGTGTAGACTTAGGGACCATCCTACAGTGAAGCAACAGCTTGGTGGGGGTGGGGATGAGGGCTAGACGGTGACCATGGACACTCCATAGCTGCCAAGGGACCTCCCTGCCCAGTGTAGCCTTACTGGTCAGTCCGGTAGATCTGCAGAGCCACTCCAGTTGTCTTTGCAAGCCCTGGATGCCACAATGGACCATCAAAGGTCCATCCGCACAGAAGGCATGCCCTGATTCCTCAGGTCATTCTATGTCTAAGACAGGGTAAGGATGCTGATCTCAGGAAACTGACTAACACAATTTTCTGTGGCACCCATTCCTGGCGGCTTCTTCTTCTTCTTCTTCTTCTTCTTCTTCTTCTTCTTCTTCTTCT
>OU015745.1:76753154-76783626 GCA_907169655.1 Acomys percivali | reverse complement strand
TCTGTCTGTCTGTCTGTCTGTCTGTCTGTCTGTCTGTCTGTCTGTCTCTCTCTCTCTCTCTCTCTCTCTCTCTCTCTCTCTCTCTCACTCCTCTGTGTAACAGCTCTGGCTGGCTGTCCTGGACTCACTTTGTAGACCAGGCTGGCCTCAAACTCACAGCGATCTGCCTGCCTCTGTCTCCTGAGTGCTAGGATTACAGGCGAGCGCCACCACACCAGGCTTCTATCAGATATCTTTTTTTTTTTTTTTTTTTTTAAATGTTTTTGTTTTTTCCAAGACAGGGTTTCTCTGTGTAGCCCTGGCTGTCTTGGACTCACTTTGTAGACTGGCTGGCCTCAAACCTACACACATCCGCCTGCCTCTGCCTCCCTTTATCAGACATCTTAATTGCCCGTGTTCCTCAAGATTTCCCTGACAGTGAACAGTTCATAGGATCTAAGAGCGGAGCGTTAGTTAGCAGGAGGGAGAGTGTCTCAGGAAACAAGCCAGGAGAGGGATATGCCTCACCCCCGAGCACCCTAGTCAGAGGGTCAGGAAGATGCATTCAACCTGACCTGCTGCTTCATGAGAAACCTCAGACATCCGTGTGTGTGTGTGTGTGTGTGTGTGTGTGTGTGTGTGTGTGTGCGCGCGCGCGCGCGCTCGCGCGTGCATGCACCTCCATGTATGGCACCTAGAGGACATTCTTCAGTGTCATTCCTTGGGCATGATATTCCTTCTATTTTCACTCTTTTTTAAAAATTATTATTATTGTTGTTTGTTTGTTTAAGACATCACGGTCTCTGGTCTGGAACTCAGTAGGCAGGCTAAGCTAACCTGCCAGAGAGCCCCCAGGGGTCCCTGTTTCACCTCGTCATCACTAGGAGGACACGTTTGCACCTCACTGTCCAGATTTCAGGCATGTTTCCAGACATCTCACATGGAACCCCAGTTTTCCCCACAGCAAGCTGTGCAAGTGCTGCCCGTGAGAGGGTTTGGGGGGGACATTCAATGTGACACACTGTATGTGAGGCATCTACATGGAGGATGCTCAGGAAATACAATTTCTTTTCCTGACGTGGGTCTCATGAAGGCGTATCCTGCTGGCCCAGGGTAGGTCAGAAGTCTAGGTACAATCTCTGGAGCAAGGTCCCAGAGAACTACTCTTGTGAGAGTGGCAGATGGAGAGCCAGGGGCCCAAAGGCAACCTGGGACACACCACCACACAGAGAGGCAGCAGTAAAGACTGTAGAGTGTTGGAGGAGAACAGGGCCTATTCAGGATCCACAGTTGGCTTCTGACTGCAACTCCTACCAGCTACGTGTCCTTGGAAAACATTTCCCTAACCTTTCGCCTTGCTCTTCCCATCTAGAAAATGGGAGAATAATGGGATAACATCCCATAGCATTGACAGAAGGATCAAGCCTTTGAGTGGAGCCTGGGTCTCCTAGCGCTGGCTGCTGTCTCTAAGCACATAGCTTCTAGGGGCCTAGGCTGCACAGCTTAGTGATTACCTAGCAGGCTCTGGGGGAACCCTGTGTGATACACTCTCTGTACTGTTATTTCTGGGTCCCTGTGACCAAAACACCTCAGTGAAACAATCAAAGGGAAAGAGGATTCATTTTGGCCTTCAGTTAATGAGTTCTAGCCTGGCAGAGCAGGATGGGGCAGCTCTGTCCATGGCTGCCAAGAAGCAGTGAGGGCGCTTGAAGCCAGGGGCTATGCTGTAACCCCTAAAAGCCTGTGCCCTCGAACCTACTTCCACCACCTCCTAAAGATTTTGCAACCCTCAAAATAGTATCACTAGCCAGGGACCACTTGCTGAAGACAAGAGCCACTTGAACTGTACCACTGTCCTGCTCTGTGCTGGCCCCGTGATCTTTTTCTCTGTGCCTCGGCTGCCTCACCTCCAGAAAGTGGAGATGGTCACTATAGTGCAGGCCCTCAGAGACAGTGTAGCCTGAAACGCTGGTGCTTATGTGGCCCTGAACCGAGGAAGCTTCTAGTAACTGTTGGATCCCACTCTGCCCTGGCTCTAAGTGTTAGGTTTCTGCTTCAGTGCCTCTACCTGTGATGTCATTGCCTCCCTGTCACAAGGGTGTGGCCCTGCCCAGGGCTCTGTAAAATGACAGTCCTACCTTGCCCCTCCCTCTCACACTTCTTCTTCCCCCTTTACCACCTTTCTTTCTTCCTCGTCTCTCTCTCTTTCTACCCTCCCTCTCTACTCTCTCTCCCTTCTCTTCTTCTGTCTCTGTCTGTCTCTCTCTCTGGGGTACCCCTCTCCCCTTTCCTTCTCTCCCTCATGATCACTTAATAAACCTCACATAATCTAATATCTGGTAGCTTCTTATCATTTTCTTATATATTAAACATAATTGGTACCTTATTCTCTCTCTCTCTTTTTTTTTTTTTTTTTGAGACAGGGTTTCTCTGTGTAGCCTTGACTGTCCTGGACTCACTTTGTAGACCAGGCTGGCCTCGAACTCTCAGCGATCCGCCTGCCTCTGCCTCCCGAGTGCTGGGATTAAAGGCGTGCGCCACCACGCCCGGCTCTTATTCTCTTATTGCCTTATAGCTTATACATTATACATAAAAGTAAGGAGCCCTGCAGGCAACAGGATCCCTATTAATTTAAAGAAACATAGACTGCGGAATATTTTCTTTTCTTCCCTTGGGTCTTTTCAAATCTCTCACTCTCTCTCTCTCTCTTTTTTTTTTTTTTTGGTCTTCTTAAATCTTAGAAAGATCTCTCTCTCTCTCTCTCTCTCTCTCTCTCTCTCTCTCTCCTCTGCATAGCCTTAGCTATCCTAGACTTGTAGGCCAGGCTGGCCTCAAACTCACAGAGATTCCCCTGCCTCTGCCTCCCGAGTACTGTGATACAGGTGTGCGCCACCATGCCCAGTTGAAGACGAACTCCTGATCTTGCCTTCAAAGAAAACATCTCTGTACCATTTAGTCTTTGTCTTCAAATCCTTTCCCCTACACTATAAAAGAAGAAAGAAACCTGGGTTTATGTGGCTGCACCCCGGGGCCGTACTCAACACAGTGCTTCTAACTGGGACAGGAGACACAGGACACCTGGGGACAACATGGCCACTTCCGTCAGTTTGGATACCAGCTTAAAGCTTGCTTTTGGGAAACCATGTAGAAAGCAGATCTCTCTGAAAGGAAGCAAGCACCCAGGCTTGGACCTCCTCTCCTCCCATCCCCCACTCTCTCATTGTTTTCTTCAATCGACACTAAACTGAATGCGAAGAACAAGAATTTAGTTTCTCATTGTGACAAAGTTTTGCTACTGCCCAAGGACAAAGGCTAGATTGACACAAGATGAATGTTGCAGGGGGGGCAGGTCTCTTTTTTGTTTTCTTTTCCAATCCTGCCTCTCTCCTGGAGGAGGAGGAGTGCTAATTAGAGCGCTTGTTCTACAAACCCCCCTATGTAAATACGCTCTTATGAGCGAAGATCCAATGTACCAGACAAGAAACGGCTCGGTACTGACCTTAGCTCTCATATCTGCAAAGATAACAGGAGAAAGAGAACGGGGGGGTGAGGGGGGGTGGGGGTGGGGGGGGTGGGGGACGGCGATGGGAAAGCCGGAGAGGAGTCAGAACCCCCTTTTGGCCTCTGGCCTCTGGCCTCTGTGCAGGCGTTCTCGCCGTGCGGCTTGCTTAGCCCAGTCACGGGTGGGACTCATGTGTGTGTGTGTGTGTGGGGGGGGGCTGGCTCTGGAGCGTGACCCTCTTCTTATCTACTTATCAACACTCTGAGAACTAGTGCTGCGCCCTAGCTTCTCATTAGCTTCTCATCTGTAGAACGGGGATATTAATACTTCCCAATGCCTTGCTAACTGTGAGGATCATCTGTCTGTGGAGAACCGTGTGACTTTGGGCCATCCAAGGCAACCTCTGGATCTCACCCATCCCTATAACACTTTTATTTATTTATTTATTTATTTATTTATGGCCTAGCACAGGATCTGGCTGAGTATTTGTACAAACTAAATGTTTGCTGTATGACTACATTGTTCATTGTTAATTACCAATAGCTTTAATGAAGCATAATTACTGACGTACGGTACTGTAGCTGTCATCCTTCCTCTCTTCTATAGTGCTGGGACTATAACCAAGGACCTTGTGCCTTCTAGGCAAGTTCTTCTCCTCCTCCTCCTCCTTCTTAATTAATTTATTTTTGTTTTACGTGCCCAGGTGTTTTACCTGCGAATATGTCTGTGTGAGGGTGTCAGATTCCCTGAAGAACTGGAGTTACAGACAGTTGTCAGCTGCCATGTGTAGGTGCTGGGAACTGAACCCAGGACGTCTGGAAGAGCATCCAGTGCTCGTAACCACTGAGCCATCTCTCCAGCCCCTCTAGGCGAGTTCTTAATGATGAGCTATCTTCCCATACTATGATAACCACCCAGGACTGGTGGCACATGACTGCACTCCCAACAGTTAGGAGGAAGGGAAGAATAGGGAATTGGAGGTGACTCTGGGCTACATAGTGAGTTCCAGGCCAAGCTGGCTGCATATCAAGGCCCTGTCTCAAACTGCAACAAATCAATAAATCAGGTATGACTTACAATAAATACCTTCCCTCATCTCAGTAAGCCCCTGTTTGTTGCCACACAGCCTATACATTTCCAATTTATCTGTCCATGGAGGAATGAGAGCTTTGGTCTGAGGCAAAGGTCACAAGCATCACACTCCAGGCATGAAGCGTAGGAACCGGGCAGAATCACTATGAAGTGACCTGCACTGTTTTCCTGTAGCTTTTACAGCGAGCGAGCCACGAACTTTCAGAGGGCTGCGGCCTGAGACAATTAAGCAAAAGGGAGTAGTTAACTCTTTTAAGAGAGTCGACCAGAGAGGAAGTTGGCCTGGTATGGGAACAGGGCGGGATGGGGGGTGGGGGTGGGTGAGGGGTGGGATGGGGTGGGTGAGGGGTGGGATGGGGTGGGGTAGACCAAGCTGGCTAGGGAGAGTCTGCGAACTAGTGTTGCAACTTGCAAGAAGCTGGGTTCAAAGCCTCGGGGGAGTAAGAAGCAGGGGGGGGGGGGAGCACAAATACAAGAGGGCAAAACTTCCAGCCACTAACTGGAATAGGTGCTAGGGAAGACCAGTGCTCAAGCAGGAAATTAAATATCAAGGAACTGCTCGTTAAAAGTTCAAAGCACCTTCCCACAACATCAAACTGTGGTACCCTTGCCAGTGTCCTGCAAATCCGATAGATAACTCGGCCCGCTGAGCCCGGGTCCAGATTCCCCCCCCACCCCAGCATTCAAACTGGTCAAGGACTGTAATCAACACACCAAGTGCGAGCTCTGGTACACAAGCGGGCGGTGGGATTGGACGTGGGGGGGGAAAACCGCGGAGGCTGGAAATCCACGCCGCATGTTCCACCCGTGGTATAACAACTTGGAGTTCCCTTAGCTGAGGCTCTCTAAAACTTTGGCACCCTGCTCTCCGGCTTGCAGAGACTAGAACTCGCTCGCAAGCGCCCTAGCATCCCTGGGAAGGGAAGAGAACGGCTAGTGTCCTTAGCAGGAGCGGGACGACGAGGTGGAGCGGGTAGAGGATGTTTATTTGTTTCCTGGAACAGCCTGTTAAGAATCTCAGTAGTAGCTGTCAGTGCCCGATCCTTTGGCAAGCAAGGCTGCTTCTCCCAGGTCCCAGCTGCACGCGATCTAATTCGCAAACACACCATCTTGCATTCAACACTTAAATGGAAAACAAGCAGCCCGGGAGGGAAGCAAGCGGTCTCACTCTACACGCACGTTTCTCAGGGATTTGTGTTTTTAAGGCCCTCTACCGGTCCGGTGTGGTTCGCGAACCGGGATTTCTGGCTGGAGCCTCTTGCCTACAGGGCTCAGAACCATCGGGTCGGGCCTTCGGCTTTGCCAACATGAAATAGCTACTAAAATCTGGAAGAGCTCAGGTTTTTAAAAGGAAGATAAATGCTTATTCTTTCCACTGGAAACCTGGTTGAAAGAAATTAAGGCCTCTCTCTTCAAGGTAGCTAAGATTAGAGGGCTCGGTTTCCGTTTTCTGTGTTTCTATGGGCCGAACGCCCAGGCGGGTCAGCGAGTTTCTGTGTGTGGAATGACGAATTCCTCTCGCCTGAGTTCTAAAATGATAACTTAGCCTGCTGCTGCAGCTGCGAACGCCTGGCGCCAAGCGGCCCCGAGCGGGGGTGGCGGGAGGAGCGGCGCAGGCGGAGGCCAGGGGAACTTCGCGAGTGGCCCCTTTAAGAGCTTCACTGACTCAGCTAAGCTCCCCCTCAGGTCGCGTTTTTTATGAATGAAAAACGTCCTTACATTCATTATATAAACAAGCCGGTGCTGATTGGTCAATGGCGCCCAGCGCATAAATTATGTAAAACAGACCTCTGAGGGCGTTGAGAGAGGCCGACCGTTAGCCAATCGGCGGCGCAGTTGATGGGGCGGCCCGGCTGGATTTGCCTGAAGACAGGGTAAACAAGAGGTGATGGGCAGCAGCGGGGACCGCAGCCGACCAATGGGAACGTGTCTGCTCTGGGCCGCGGGCCAATGGCGGCGGGCGGAGCCCACGGGGGCCGGGCCAGTGCTGCAGCGGGTTGCAGGGCGGCGCAGAGTCCGGAGGCCGGCGCGCGGAGCGGTCCTCATTCCCGATCGCTGCGGCCCAGCCCGCCACCGAGGCGCGCAGACGGGCGCGCGGAGTGGCCGCTCAGGTGCGGGCTGGTTCCGAGGCCTCAGTTGGACGCGCTTCGGGTGACTCCCGGAGCTCTCCGCCCCATCCCCCTCCCCCAGGCCCGGTTCGGTTCGGTTCGGTTTCTGGGAGGCATCGGGCGGGGGCGGCTAGCGGTTCCGGAGCGAGCGGAGAGCGGCTTTCCGCACGTCGCCGAGGAGGCACCCGGGGGGTGCTGAAGCGGGTTGCAGGGAGCGGGGTGCGGGGCGCGCAGGCTGCGGGAGCGGGGTGCAAGCACGGGGTGCGGGGCCCGGAGTTGTGGGCCCCCGAGGGCCCTGGGAGGCTCGCGAGAAGAAACGCTCCGCGACTCTTATGTGGGAGGGGGGGCGGGCAGCAGTTTCAGGGGTGCTGCTCTAGATCCCCGAGAGTTAAATGACACGGACATGTGAAGCCTGCGGGATCTGCCCGAACTTCTGCAGGCCTGGCAAGTTGTAGACTGGGCAGCGGGGTCCCCGGCCCCCAACTCCCTTCTCTAAGGCTTGAGGGTACCGGGGCCACCGGAGCTGCGGCCTGGGGAGGAGAGAGAACCGGGGCCGAGCCGGCCGAGAGTGATGCTGGGGCCTCATGCATGATTCGTGGTCTGGCTTGCTTGCATGGGGTAGAGTGTTTGAGTAGTGGGGGGTGATGAGGGGAGGAGGGCGTGTGGGGTCGGGAGTAAATTAGAGGCGGCTGGTAGCGTCCAGCGCTGCACTTCGTTTTCTGAATGTGGATGACTTTATGAATGAAGCAGGTTTCTTTCGTGGGCTCCGAGCTCCCTGCGGCTTTTTTTTCTCCTTTTTTGTGAATGAAGCATTGAGCTTTCTTTCTAAAACGCTGGGGTGAGGGGCCTGCGTCGGAGCCTAGGCGTGCGTTGGGAGTGGGGGCGGGGGCGCAGCTGAAGGAGTTTTCATGAATGGAAAGGCTGGGAATTGGGTGGAAGTGTGTCTTGTTTTGTGAATGGGGCCCGGCGCGAGGGATCTAGTTACAGCCTCTACCTGCGGTGGCGGCCGCGGCTCGTTCTCCCATTCATAAAACCAGGCCCGCTGCGCGCCACGGGGAGGGGCCTCGATTCGGTTGCTGCGCCCAGTTAAAGTTTTCCTGGGGGCACCCGGGATTTGGGGAGGGGGGGTGAGCACTACTTCGACACAAAGGAAGTGGTTTAAACTCCAGGATGAACCCGAGCCTTCCCTGCAGGCTTTAAAAAGATACTTTGAACACAATGTTTCCAGCCCTTGAACTCTTCAGGGCTGCTTAGAAGATCGTCGACGCTGCTTTTGGATTCTCTTAGGGCAGTTTCTTTTACCGATTTTTTTTTTCAAAAAGGTTTTTTTTTTGCGCATCATGAGGTTCTAAAAATATTTTACCCTCTGGTTTCCTGCACGTAGCCCTCTTACCCACAACAGAACATTTAAGAATTTCTGAGGCCACAATTTAATCAAGTTTTTTAATACAACAGAATTCTTTCATGCTTCTTGACGCTGTACTAAGGTTTCTTAGATTTGGGTGCTGTTGGTGACATTCAGGAGAAAGAGGCCTTATTCTGAACTATGTTTGCACTGTGTGGAAGGCAAGCTGGCAGGGGCGTTTTTCTAGGAAGTTGTGAACTCTCTTTCCTTTGACTTTGAAAATATCTGATTACTTGGGCCAAGTGCTGGCTGTGAAGGGTTTTCATGTACCCTGCTCACTTAAGAAAATTTGATATGGTGTTCACAGCGTGAAAAACAAGGCAGATGGAAATGGCTACTGTGAAAAGAAAAAGTCCCCTAGTTTGTGTACAAGGTAAAAGAAAATGCCATTTAGGCATTTCTATTATTTAGGACTTGGGTGAATGAATTCTTGTAACTCGGCCGTTGTTTTGACCTGAGTTTTTAGTAGGAAAATTAAGTGTTTAGGAAGGTGATCCCTCCTACACTTGCTGGTTAATTCCTCCCACATTAGAAGTGCCTCCTCTCCTGATTTTGTTACCCTCTCCCAAGCCCAGTTCTTTACCACTATTTGTGTTGGAAATTTGACGTAACTGTTAGAAAAGGGAGCATTTTTCCCCATAGATGTTTTTGCTTTGAAAAGAGTGTGTGTGTGTGTGTGTGTGTGTGTGTGTGTGTGTGTGTGTTTTAATTGTTTTTGCTTTTGTTAGAGATGCTTAAATACATGCAGTGGAATGGAGTTTTCTTTATCTTTTATAGATGTTTTATTTTAGAAGTGAGTAGATGGCAGATAATCCTTGTAAGTTGCCATGGAGACACTTACGTCATTTCAGGTGTACACACCTGTTTGGACAGAAGGTTTAGGTTTTAAATAAAGAGTGTGTGAAGAAAATCTCCTTTTGATCAGTTTGTTCCTGGAACTGTACTTGGTGTTTTTACCATAGACCTATAAATAAACCTACAAAATACTTTGAAAAACAACATGCATCTTAGTTTCTTTTCTTTCTTTTTTTTTGTTTTTTGAGACAGGGTTTCTCTGTGTAGTTTTGATTGTCTTGGAACTCACTCTGTAGACTGTAGGCTGGCCTCAAACATGCAGAAATCTGCCCGTCTCTGCCTCCCAAGTGCTGGAATTATAGGCGTGCGCCACCCACAGCCCAGCCGCATGCTAGTTTCTTAATTGCCAATAATTTAGAATATTTAACCCAATTTCTCTAGTTTTGTCACATATAGTAACAAAACTTACTTAAAAACTTATGCTTGCCAGGCATGGTAGTGCACTCCTTTAATCCCAGCACACAGATCGCTGTAAGTTCAAGGCCAGCTTGGTCTTGGAAGCGAGTCGAGGACAGCCAAGGCTACACAGAGAAACTCAGTCTTGAAAACCAAAAAAAAAAAAAAAAAAGGGGGGGGGGGGCTGGAAGGTCACCACAATGAAAGTAAGTTGAGGGATTTGCTTGCTTGGTTGGCTTTGGTTTTTGTGATAGACAGGTAGGCAGGCAATACTAAATTGCGTGTGTCCATCCTTGAATAGGCTTTAGGGAGGTCAACGAGTGGAGCTGACTGCAGAGGCAAGAAGGGAAGAATAGTATAAAACTCCATCTGCCCAACCACATTGCACACTCTTCTTACAGGAGGATCTTCACCACTCCCAAGAAACTGCTCAATGCTGACGCCTCTCAAAGCGGCATCAGAGACTTTGGAAGCACCATGGATGGGTTTTGTGATCAGCAGGTCCCTTTTATGGTCCCAGGGGTGAGTTGGCGGCGTCTGTGTGGTTTGGTCCTTGGTTCTCTTCTGGGGAGTCCTCTTCTTCCTGGAGAAGTGGGTGGACCACTTTTGCACCTCTTGCCAGCCTTTGAGTCTTCATTTGTTGGGCCTCTTTCAGAAATCTCGGTCAGAGGACTGTCGGGGGCGACCTGTGATTGACAGAAAGAGGAAGTTTTTGGACACAGACCTGGCTCACGATTCTGAAGGTAGCCGAGACTTCCCTGCATGCTGGCGGTCCCTCAGCTCACGGGTGTGCACATTTCCGTGCTTCCCCTTAGCACAAGAAATGACCCCCTCCCTTTTTGAGTTTTTTCTTTCTTTCTTTCTTTTTTTACAGAGTTGTTTCAGGATCTTAGCCAACTTCAAGAGGCTTGGTTAGCTGAAGGCAAGTTCCTTGACTGTCCTGTTTTCCATGTAAAAACATTCTACCGTGCCTTTTAGTAAAATGCAAAGATCTAAACCAGAACTCTTTCCGCAGCTCAAGTCCCCGATGATGAACAATTTGTCCCAGATTTCCCGTCTGATAACTGTAAGTACCTTTCTGTTGGTGACACATTTGTTCTGAGATGGCTGGTTTGGGATCAGTCCCATCTAGAACACACTCTTCAGCTATAGCCAGAAGATTTGAACAGTGGTATTCATGCATTTTAATAATTCTGGGTTAGTTCTGAAGACTTTCATTTCTTTTTTTAATTGAAACAATTTCTGGCTCCGTTGAAGGCAATGTTTACCCATCATAATTTCAATTTATAAAAAAATTTTTTTTTTTACCTTAGCAGCTTGAACTCCAGAATTTTAAGTTTGTGTGTTAGTTAAGATCTCATGTCAAACATCTGCTTGTTTTTAGATTTGTCTGGGGTGGGCACATGTGCGTGCACACACGCACACACCTCTGGAGCTATGGGTACTTACAGAGCCCAAGAGAGGGTGTCGGCTCCCCAGAAACTTGAGTTACAGGTGGTCATGAATGGCCTTTAGTGGGTGCTGGGAACTGAACTCAGGTCCTTTGGAAGAGCAGCAAGTGCTCTGAACCGCTAAGCCATCTCTCCGGCCCCCAACTGCTTATTAATCATTTTTTTTCAAACTCTCTTTTGTTTCTTTCTTTCTTTCTTTCTTTTTTTTTTTTTTTTTTTAATGTATACAGTGCACATTATATCACATTGTAGATGGTTGTGAGCCGTGTGGTTGCTGGGAATTGAACTCAGGACCTCTGGAAGAACAGTCAGTGCTCTTAACCACTGACCCATCTGTCCAGCCCCCTTGTTTCATTTTTATAAACTGAGACTTAGGCCGAGGACATAGCTCACTGATACAGAACTTGCCTACCATGTATAGGGTTCCAGGCTCAGTCACTAGCATCACAAAAAAGGGGGGCGGGTTATAAATTAAGGCCAGGCCAGTGATGAGTCTGACATTTCTCTTCCTTTGAAAGATAAAGCACAAACTGAGTGGAAAATTCCTGTTGACTGTGGCTCCAGCTAACATGTCAGTTCTGTTTCTTCTACGTTAATGAAGGGTGGTCACAGAGTGACTTGATTCACACTTTTCATTTCGTTGTTAGGCCCTAACTGTTGAGTAGAGCCAAGCCTTTTTCTTAATCATCTTTGGGTACTTGGTCCTTAAGATAATAAATGCAGCGATGAGTCCCACAAATGGCTCCTGGTGCTGGCAGGGCATGGCTAGCTTTGTCCTGATCTTCCTGGCCTGTCCTCAGCGCACGTTTCGGAGCTTTATGGTCCAGGCAGAGCTACCAAGGACAAAGCTGGCTGATGAAATCAGAGCAGCACAGGGCCGCTCTAGAGAGCATTAGTCACTGGCGAGTGAGCAGGTTTAAGAGAGGTCTGGAGAATGCTGCCTCTCTGGAGAGTTGCATCATAGAGAAATTCATGTGTCTTAGTCATAGTTTATAATAGCAAGCACCTGAGCCAGGCTGGGATTTGATTTTCTCGCTTTGCACCAACAGATGATTCTTCTCAGCTTCGTTTTCTCTCAGGGGTGTATGTGTGCATGTGTGTATAAAAATGCCACTGGGGGGGTGGGGAGAGAGAGTGAGTGAGTGTGTGTGTGCGTGTGCGCGCGCTTGCGCTTTTAAAAGCAAGATAGGATAAAAGAACAGGTCCCAGCAGCTAAAGCAAGCATTCTGTAAGGATAGGCCTTGTGCTTAAGGCACAGTGCCATGAGGCTTGAAAGAGAGTAGGCTGCAGCCCATAGATGAAGGGCTGGCTACCTTAGCCGCCTGTGAAGATTGTCTGTGCAAAAGGAAATCTCGCTACTGCCCTTCGGGGTGCTCCCAAGAGATTGAGAAGCTTGCCGCTTAAGGGCCAAGTAGAGATAACCTGTGCGGCGGGGGTTGGGGGTGGTTTTGCCTGATGAGGGACAGAATCTGCCCCCAAACCTCTTTCTGTCTTGGTAATTTGGCTCCACCTTCTCAGTTCTTACCCAGAGTAGCTTAAGCTGCAGTCTCTTCGGGAGGTTCTTTGAAAAACAAAACAAAACAAAACAAAACGCTTTTATTACGCTGTTTGTTTCTCAGTAGCCCCAAAAAGAGTTAAAAGGGGAGGTGAGACAGCTGGGCTTAGATTGATTGCATGCATTGCCTGTGTTGGTGTGAGAGAGAGAGAGAGAGTGTGTGTGTGTGTGTGTGTGTGTGTGTGTGTGTGTGTGTGTGTGTGTCTCGGGGGCTGGGGGTGGTTTCGTCAAGCAGGATTTCTATCTGAGCAGATTCTTATCTTTGGGCATGGGCAAAGAAATCAATCAATGTGTCTCGGTGCTCTAGAAAGAATTCCTGCTCAGCAAATAGAACGCACGCTAGGTTCTCTAATTAAAATACCATGCCTTAAATAGGCAGGTGCTTTGGGAGTTCCCTCTGCCCACCAAATAGGATGGGGAGGGGGGTTTGCTTATTTGTTTGGTCTGCTTGCTTTTTTGTTATAACTGCTTAAAGTTTGAACTTGTCTGTATGTTATGGATAAAATGGGTGGTTGAGTGCCTTAAAAAAAGCCTCTTGACCCGGGTGGTGCTGTAACATGCCTTTAACCCCAGCACTCAGTGAGGCAAAGGCAGGCGGATCTCTGTGAGTTTGAGGACAGCTAGGGTTACACAGAGAAACCCTGTTTTGAGTGGGGCGGGGGGGGGCCCGGGGGGGGAGCCTGGGGGGATGGGGGGGCAGGGTGGCAAGCCTCTTAATTCCCTCATGAGCCAAAGCTTGGGGAAGGGTGAAGTCAAATAGGCTGACCGGCCTGGAGAGTTGAGGCTGGAGCCCCAGGATGGTTCTGGAAGCCTAGAACCCTTCTTTCAGGCTGATATGTTTGGTTGTAGTTCAAGTTCAGACTGATGGGGGGCAGGGTCTCTGAAGGAGCTGGTGGAGCCCACAAGTGTCAGACTGCATACCTTGCTTCCCTGTGAGCATTCTCCCTCCGAAGGCCTTGTGTAGAGGACCAGCTCCTCTGACTGTCTCCTGGAAGAAACATGTGTGAGGGGCACAGAATGGGCTGGATTTCTGAAAGAGACTATGTAACTCTTCCAGACTTGGGTACCTTGCCTTAAACATCTACCCAGAAATGAGATTTAAGGAAATGAATCCACTCTAAGTTTAACAGAAGCACTCAGCTTACCTCTAGCTATGCAGAATTTGCCTCTGTCTCATGGATGCCTTACGTAGAAGCACATTTTTAAAATTATATTTTATTTATTCATTGAGTGTGTGTGTGTGCGTGTGCGCACACGCACATGGATGTGTTCATTGGAACAGCTTGCTTTCTTTCCTTTTTATTTATTTATTTTTGGTTTTTCAAGACACGGTTTCTCTGTGTAATAGCCCTGGCTGTCCTGGAACTCTATTTGTAGACCAGGCTGACCTTGAACTCACAGTGATCCACCTGCCTCTGCCTACCTAAGTGCTGGGATTAAAGGCATGTGCTAGAACAGCTTTCTTATGGTGGCTGGAGAATAAAGTATGGGGGTGGTTCTCTGCACTATGTGTGTGGGTCGTCAGGCTTGGGTTACAAGTACTTTTATCCTCTGAGCTATCTTGCTAGTTCCTTGTTGGAAACTTTAAAAATTAAAATCAAGAGAACAGAAAGTGCATCCTCTAGACCAGTGGTTTCTTATTTTGTTGCTGCTACTTAACTTTAATTTTGCTATGTAAATACCTGATATACAGGATATCTGATATTCGATCCTTAAAGGGGTTGCAAACCACAGGAGCTCTCAGCCTCACCGCTTCCCCCACCCCCACCCCAAATAATCCATTGTTTCTGACAGTGACTTGAAGATTGTCTGAGCTAGAAATCCCTTGTAGAGATAGTCTGGAAAAAGTCAACATGCAGTTTGAGGGTAGCTAGGAAGAATTGTGTGAAATAAACAGGAACAGCTTTTACAATAATCCAGTCCTCAAGAAAAGCTGTACTCCTGTTACCAGCCTGCTCAGGTGGGTCAGGGCTCTCATTTCAGGTCATTTAGGGTCCAGAAGGTAACTTTTAGGGAAGTGCTAAGGAAGCGGCTGGCCACCCTGTCTACATTTCATTGTTGCACAGTTGAGTGCATAGAATGCTCCCATTTAGGGCTTGGAAGAGATAAAAAACTGACGTAGTTCCATAAAGAAGATGAGTTCCTACATGGAAAGTTGTAAAACCTGCACGTCATGCATCGTGTGTGTGTGTGTGTGTGTGTGTGTGTGTGTGTGTGTGTGTGTGTGTATGTAGGTGTGTAAAATATGTCATAGAGCACATATTACACCACACTATGCGCTCTGGAGTCTCTAGATCTTTCCACCCGTATCCTATGTATTGTCACAGACTCCAGTGAAAGCCACGGACAAGGCTGGAACCCTGACAACATTGGTGCTTTGATGTCAGCATGAGGAAGCCGGCACCTTCATTTCTCTGAGCTGACTTCCTTCACTAATGAGTGTTTTTTTAAATGCAGCTTTCAATTCTGACTTAAAAAAAAAAATATCTCATTTGTTCAGTGGTGGCATTGTGAATAATTACCAGCATATTTCAGTAACTGAAATAGTTTATGCTAAGTATTGGGAAGGACAAATCTCGTTGTAGAGTCATAACTCTGTACCAAATGTACAAAATTTATCTTAAAATCCAAATGACCCCATTTCTCCTTGAATTCTTTTAAGATCTGTGTTTCAAAAAAAAAAAAAAAAAAGGCAGGGATGACTGGAGAAGTACAAGTAATTTCCCAAGGACCAGCTAATTAACTGTTAAAAATCAGCTTTTCCTAAGTACAGTGCAGTGGATGGTCAGAAAGCAGACTTCACGGCTGTGTTACCCCGAGAGCCTCAAGCAGCAGATTAAGGTAGTGACACTGGGGCTGATCTGGAGAGAACATAGTGGTCTAGCTAGCCATGGGCTGTGGGGAGAGGGCATTGGGGGCACCCCTTCCTCTGTGGAATGAGGCCACTTGGATGTATAAGGAACCTAAATAATAATAATAATTATTATTATTTTATTTTATTTTATTTTTTGATTGTTGTAGTAAGGCAGGAAAGAAAACTCAAGGTGTCTTGGAAGAGGTGGCTTGGAAGAGGTGGCTTGGGTGAGTCAAGGCTGTCAGTATGTTTTGCTTTTTGTTTTTTGAGACAGGGTTTCTCTGTGTAGCCTTAGCTCTCTTGGACTCCTTTTGTAGACCAAGCTGGCCTTGAACTCACAGAGATCTGCCTGCCTCTGCTCTCTAAGTGCTGGGATTAAAGATGTGCACCACCATGCCCGGCTTTATTGGTATGCTTTTCAGGAGGCAATAGTACTGAAAAGTGAGGGAGAGGAAAGCTGATGGAAGAGTGAGGGGAACCATGGAGACACGATTGACTCCCCCAGGCGGTTAGAGGTTTTCTGAGGGACCTCTGCCTTGCTGCAGAATGGCCCTAAATGATCACTGGTCATTCCTGGCTGCATAGCCTCTAACATCCATACAACTGTCAGTGACCTAAGACCAGTGAGCTACAGGAGAGCCATATGGTCAAGTTAGGCTGATTAAAAACAGGGTTTTTTCTCTCACTCTTCTGGAAGCCTTTCCAGCCCTTTGTATTTGATGAAAAAAAGCCCTGAGAGGGGGAATTAGTCAGTCTGCCAGGCAGATCAGTCCTGTAGGTGCCAAAAGTAACAAAAGTCCTGGCATCCATCAAGAAACCATTTAGCCTCTCTTCTCCAGCCTCCTTCAGTTTTATAAGATGAAGATACGGGACTGTATAGCTGAGAGCTTATGCTGTCTGCTGTGTCTTCTGTCTCATAGTATTGTTATTGGTGTTACCAGCCCCAGAAAAGAATATTCCTGGGGGTGAGGTAGGTTTGGGTGTGTGCGAGACTGACTGTACTGCATTCGGTTTTTGAGTTTCAATGGTGGTGAGGAACTAGCCTGCCTTAGGCTGACATCCCCCTCTTGGGCACATGCTGCCCTTGAGCAGCTTGCGCCCCATCTGTGCCCTGGCACTCGCTGCTTCTCCATTTGGAATCCAGGGAGCTCAGAGTCTCATCATGTTGCGGCTCCCAGCTCTTGGATGGATGCCAGGCTTGCTGATGCCATTACTGGATTAGGTTGCTTTTTAAAAAATTCATTTTGTGAACTCATCAAGCGCATTTAACAGAGGCTTTGGTCGTCAGTTCCTACTGTAGTCCTTTCTCTAGCCTTCTTTTGAAAGAATGGCCAGAAATTAGGGTCCCTGGGGTGGGGTACACTCGTGAGTGTGTGTGGGCATGAGTCAGAACTTTCAAGTCCGTTTGGGGGCCTGGTACATATGAGAGTGGGCTGGCGCTCAGGCCTTACTTGGAGAAGAGGCCCCACCCCCACCCCACCCCACCCCTCAAAAAACAAAACAAAACAAAAAACCCTGCCCAGCAAAATAACTGAGCTTCTGCTTAGAAAGGGGAAGCGAGAGAGTTGCTGCAGAGGGTGGAGGATCTCTACAGCAGCCTGAGAGCTGGGCCAGGAGTTCCAGGCTCATCTAAACAGGCCAGGTATAGTTTGTGAATTTGATCTCAGAGAAATGGGGACAGGCAGTGAAAAGCAGTATACAATAAGACATTGGAAAATAAGCATGCGTGCCGAGCATCATGGCACA
Source organism: Acomys percivali (assembly GCA_907169655.1). NCBI lineage: Eukaryota > Metazoa > Chordata > Mammalia > Rodentia > Muridae > Acomys > Acomys percivali. The sequence goes on along the minus strand of OU015745.1, from coordinate 76,766,683 downwards.
AGCCTTCGTTCCAGCACTCAAGAGGTGTATAGGCAGACAGATCTCCGAGTTTGAGGCTAGTGATAGCCAGGGCTATCTCAAAAAACCAAACCAAACAAAAAATACACACACACAAAAACAAGCCAGGCGGTGGTGGCGCACGCCTTCAATCCCAGCACTTGGGAGGTAGAGGCAGGCGGACCACTGAGTTTAAGGCCAGCCTGGTCTACAAAGCGAGTCCAAGATAGTCAAGGCTACACAGAGAAACCCTGTCTTGAAAAACCAAAACAAAACAACAACAACAACAAAAACCAAAGGAAAATATGCCTTGAAGAAAACAGCTCATGAGTTCAAAATTAACTCATTTGATTTACCTGAAGAAAAAAAATTACTTTTCCCCCTGAGCGGTGGCGGCACATGCCTTCAATCTTAGCACTTGGGAGGCAGAGGCAGGTGGATCTCTGTGAGTTCGAAGCCAGCCTGGTCTACAGAGCAAGTCCCAGACAGTTCAAGCTACACAAAACCAAAAAGAAAAAAAAAAACATTTCCTTAAAATCAGGGGCTTGGTTGTCAGACAGGCTCCCACTCACCCTCGGTGGTAATTACTGAACGTTTGCAGGGGTAGGGATGGGGTGGGGGGAGGCAAAATACCAAACCAGTTTTTAGCCTTGTACACTGTGAAGTCTTGGGGGAGATTTTATCTTCCCACTTCAGATCTGCACATTTGTCTCTTTTGCTCCCTGGACATCCAGGACGGTATGCTTCGGGGTCACTCAGAAGCCAAGAAGCCGTTGAAATTCCTAGTGCCTCCCAAGTGCCTCTGCCTTGGGCTCCTCACGTTGGCTACTAGGGATAAATGGGAAAGAAGTCTGGCAGGGCAAGCTCTTAGGGAGGGCGTGCGCCCCTTAGTCTAAACCAGTTTACCAGGGCAATAGAGTTCTCCTTGGAAGCTCTGGTGAGGTGATTTTTTAAACCACAGCTCCAGTAGTCCAATTTATTCCCACCCTTTCGCCTGAGGGCACTTGCCCACACCTCTTTTTCTAGCCTTGCAGATTTCAGCAATAATCCTAGCCATTTTGGATCCCAGGGAGGGGGCAGACCCAGCCAGCGCCTCCTGCTGTGGCTGAATTTCTTACATAAACACCGCACACTGGGCGAGCTAGCTTCTCTGCAGGCCGGCCGCAGCTGAGCCCTGGGCACAAATTGTAGGTCTGTCCCAGTTAGCTGAGCTGCAGACTGACTCCCCCCCTCTTGCCTGAATGGAGCATTCCAAATTGGTTGTGAATGGAGGGCGGGGCCTACTGGCAGACTTTTTCAATGAATAACCAGACCCCATTGTGCAGCCTGTGGAAAAACAACCAACTCCAACAACGCCGTGACTGTTAGAAATATGCCTGTGATTGGCAGCTTGGAGGGCCTCCAAAATTAGTTTCCTTTGGCCTCCTAACTGTTCCCTGCTCTCCAAGCCTGAGCTTAATGGGGTATGAGTTTTCTTTAAGGGCTGTCTTTTAACTCTCTCCCTACCAGACTGATGACCTGGCCTGAGAGGGGACAAGCTACAGAGGCTCCGCAAAGCCCTGAGCCCTCACTCCTTGCTTTGCCAGCCGTTTTTTTGTTTTTGTTTTTGTTTTGTTTTTCCCCCTCCTACTGCCGCTGTCTAAAGGAAGTGGTGGTAGACTTGAGGGTGAGCTGGTATCTCCAGAGAGACTTGATCTGAGGATGTCATCCTTTTATCTCTTCTGGGGCTGTGGCATTAATTGTGGGGTCCAGTCCCCCTTCCCCCCATGGCTGTTAGCTCTTCTAGACTACTCTTTATTCCAGGTCTGAAGGATAAGGTGTTGGCAGGCCACATGCACGTGTATCTTGCTTAGTCTTTCACCGGAGCCAATAAAAATGTACTTCTTCCTCCCCCTTGGCCTCCCTCTTTGATTTTTTCCCCCCTATGCTCAGAAAGTGGTACTTTAAAATGATATTTCTCGAAGTTTAGTCCTTGATGACAGGCTACCCTCACTATGGTGTGCCTGCTTCCCAGACACTAAAGGAAGGGATGGCCTCCCCAAATAAATATCCAGGAAGTACCAAAAAGAACTCTGCCTTGGAACAGCTCCAAAGCCAGAGGAACCTCCTCGTGCAGGAAGTACTCTGGGCTTTTAGGAGTACCAAGCTCAATAAATATGTAGCCTTAAACATCTTTCAACGGTGTGGCTAACGGCCAGCTCTCAGGACACTCCCAAAGAGCAAACTAGGCTAGCTCAGCATTCACTGTAGGACACATAGTTAAAGGGCACAGCTTACCTAGTAATGACCAATGTGGTTTCCTCTGGATTTAGTAATAAAGTTATTTTTGTTTTGTCTTAAGGGTTCTTCACCCCAGGTACGTCCCTGACAGTTGGCCCTGCCTGGATAACCTCCTTTTTCCTTGAAGAACACACTGGGGTAGATTGTCATTTTTCAGTACTGTCAGTACTGGTGGGAGCTTTCCCTGCTGGCTTCTCGTGGACATGAGCCATTCAGCTGGAGGCCTGGAAATACACAGTGCTGAAGACCAGGGTCTGGAGCCTGCTCTGGTTCCCTAATCTTAATCTTTTTGTTTTGTTTTTCCTTCTTGAGACAGGGTTTCTCTGTGTAGCCCTGGCAGTCCTGGAACTCTCTGGGTAGACCAAGCGAGCCTCCTCTGCCTCTGAGTGCTGGGATTAAAGGCAGGAGCCACTATAACCGACCTTCCTGATCTGAATTTTAATGGAGAACAGTGAGTGGAGATAATCGCCTGCTGTTACCTGAATAGCCTCAGTTTCTACATTGTCCTCAGGCCTTTGCCATTCATCCCTTTCCTCCATTACCAGCCTAGAATTTCTTTAGAGATGTTGAGGAAAAAGTTTGTGTGTGGGGGTGGGGTGGGGGGGAGGTTTAACGTCTTTTTAATTTTTGAATTTTTTTATCTTTTGGTTTTTTGAGACAGGATATCTCTATGTAGCCTCGACTGTCCTGGCCTCGCTTTGTAGACCAGGCTGGTCTCGAACTCACATTGATCCACCTGCCTCTGCCTCCCAAGTGCTGGGATTAAAGGCGTGCGCCACCACTGCCCCGGCATGAATATTAATCTTAGTACCTGCCTCCTGGTCTCCATTCCTGAGCACAATGCGGGTTTCCTTTGGTCTCCAAGTGCCTCTAACAGTAGAGAAGAAGAACTGCTTTGCACAGTCACGAGTGTCTGGCCAAGCACTGAGCACACAGGCAGTGTCTCTCTTCCATTCTCTCCTCACCCCACCTTTTCGGTGCTGGCTTCTTGACGGCCGAGAGTGACTCTATGAGATCCCCAAATCTATGTTCCAGAGATGACCTTAGGAAAAAAATTGAACTAGGCTGTTTCTTACTTTTCTGTCCCCTCTTTTGGATGTGTATAATGAAGTGTTTGGTGTCTAGATTAAGCAGCCAGATTATGTGCTATCAAAGCAAGCCCAGAGTAGGTGACCAGAGGACCTGGTGGCAACACGGGACAGACAACTCCTTTGTCACTGACATATCACTTAACCCCTAATCCAAGACCCCTTTCGTGCGCTCCCCCCCCCCCCCATGGAGACTCCAGGCCGATCTGGAGCTAGTGAGCCGCAGTTCTCTTGCCACCATACTCTTCCCTCTGAAGGCTTTTGCTTTGAACAAAGGCCACTCTGTTCTTCCTTCCCTGTAGGTGACCCATGAACTCCATTTCCCCCCTGAGCCATCACCCCTTGGAGGCGACTTCCGGTCTCATTGCAGAACACGAGGTAGATAACTTTGGAGGCCATTTTTGTTCTTCTGGCGGGGCTTTTCCTCTGTGTGGTCTTCAGAACATGGAAGTCACTGTGTCCTTGGCCATGTTTCTGGATCTCTTGAGGGAGAATAAAGAGGTGTGGGAATCCTTGAGGGAGATCTCCCTGGAGCCCACCACATTGTCCCTGGTCAACCTGCATAGCACTGTCCCTTCTAATGGGTTGCACATCATACAGTGGCCTCCTAAGTTGGCTTTCATGGGCAGCACTTAGTTTTTTCTACCTTCTGAGTTAATGACTGAATTACAGATGTCAAGTGCTCTAACCAGCTGCTGCTACCCTGGCTGGAGATGCAGGAGAGGAGGGAGAATTTCTTGCTAGACAACGAAGTTGTTGAGCTGAGTCTACCAGAAACCTCTAAGCGTCCCCTCTTCCTCAATTTATATGTGGTCACAGGCTAAAATAAACGTATTTACTGGAGTGTACCGGCAGCCATCTTAAAAATCTAAAGCCCCTCGTCATGTCCGTGTCCCTGCTTACAAAGAGATTGAAACTGCTTTGTGAGTGTAACGCCCCCGATTTTCACCTTATTTGCTCTGTTCATGGCCAGAAACTTGTTTGGGGAGTCAAAAGCTAGCTCTCCCCCACAGCCCCCCCCCCCCCCCGACTCCATGTACTTAGGCACCTTCAAAACGGGACTTCTCTGTCAAAAATCTGTGCCTCATGTGCCCATACTTTAGGAAGCAGTAAGAACACAGAATCGTGTAACACAACCTCCACACAAACCGAAGTTAGAAATGCTGTCCCCAGCCCATGTGCGTGCTGCAGCCTCTTGTCCTCAAAGCTTAGCTCCATGTCCCCAGAGGAGACATGTCCTACCAAGCCCCATACGTGCTGTAACACATGCACGGTACAGCTCAGCACCACTGTGGTGTTGCCTTGAGTCCACAGCCTAAAGGTAAGGTCATCAGAGAGAAACAGGCAACGGGAGGACAGTTCACGCAGCATCGTGGCGGCGTCTTAGCTTATCTGTGGTATCGGTTGACTGTTAAGCCGAATGGAGGAAGGCCCAACAGCCGTTAATTCCTGTGTCTTTGAAGAGAGACCCTACCTCAGACGGTCTGCTGACTCAGTTTCAGAGTTGGTTCAGTTCTTTTTTTATCAGCTCATTTTTTCATCTTCAAAACTCTTAGCTCTTTTTGTTTGGAGACGCCAGGTATCCGCGTTCAGAATTCTAGAGCAGCCTTGCACTGTCCTCACACTCCTGTGTTTCTACCACATTCCACATGCAGTCAGAGTGACCTCTGCCCCTCCCCCCCCTCATGGCATCTTTCAAGGTGCCTAGCATTTATAGGTAGTTTACCCACGAGCTTCCTGGGCTTGTACCCCCCAAAACACTGCCCCCAAAAAGGTCCTGGCTCTTCAATTTCTAAAAATTTGGTATAGCCCCGTATGTTCTTAGGGACAGAGTCTGTGTTCTTCCCTCACTCAGTTCCGACTGCAGCGAGATCTGGCTCTTGTGGCTTCGATTATTTCCCTCTGCTTGACCCCCCCCCCCCCCCCCCAGACAATTTCTTTCCTTTTTTTTTTTTCTTTCTTCCTCTTTTGTAAAACCTTGAACCTCAGTTAGCCCAGGCTCTATTTGTTTCCTTTTCCCATAGTCCATGCCCTGGCTTGACATGCAGAGTCTTCCTTCAGCTAATTTATTACTGGTTTCTGTATCTGAGTCCTAACGTTTTTGGACTTCCATTGTCTTGTTTTGTTTTTCAAGACAGGGTTTCTGTTCTGGTTCTATGTGGTTCTGGTTGTCCAGGAACTTGCTCTGTAGACCAGGCTGGCCTGGAACTCGGAGATCTGCCTGTCTCTGCTTCCCTGGGAATTGAAGGGGTGCGCCACCAACCGCACATTTTCTCTCCATACACTCATTCCTGAAGCTGCCGCTGCTGACTTGTAGCGTTTGCCTTGGTGCAGAGAAATCTGACTACTAGAGTCTAGTGTTCCAGGAAGTAGCTTTATTGGTTCTTTTTTGGTTTTTCGAGACAGGCTTTCTCTGTGTAGCCTTGGCTGTTCTGGACTCACTTTGTAGACCAGGCTGTCCTCAGACTCGCAGCAATCCACCTGCCTCTGCCTCCTGAGTGCTGGGATTAAAGGCATGAGCTACCACCATGCCCGGCCCACTTTATTGGTAATTGATTTGGCTATTTTGTTTATTGTACAGAGCGTGGTATGGGCCATGTTACAAGGTCTTCTGCAGTTGTTGGTTGGTGAGTTCTGCTCCCTTGTGATTGGGTCTACATCCATAGCTAGCACCAGGGTGACTGAGTTCAGAGGTCCTTGCTGAAATGGCATACAAGACAGATAACCCACGCAGGCATTGTGGGTGGAACCTTTGATCTCAGCACTGAGGAGGCTGATGAGGGAGGATCACAGAAAACGGACTATAGAGTCCCAGGCCAACAAGATTACATAGAGAGACTCATTTTGGGAAGAAAGGGAGAAAACCATCAGAGAATATGAATATCCAGTAATAATCGATGCTAAGACCCCTTCATGCCTCCATGGTTGATGAAGTCCTGAGGCAGCCTTTCCCAGTGCACATAGGGAGCAAATTCTGCCCCAGAGCAGAAACTGTGCTTTCTCTAAGTAAGACTTTGCATGGGCTGGGCATGGTGGCTCACGCCTTTAATCAGTCCCAGTACTCACCGAGGCAGAGGCAGGGGGATCTCTGTGAATGAGGTTGAGGCCAGGACAGCCAAAGCTACACAGAGAAACCCTGTCTTGAAAAAACCTAAATAAATAAAGGCTTCAAGTGGGACAGATACAGCTGCCCTTGTAGTTTCAGACCACAGAGTGAGCCTCCGTAAACTTTCAGCCTTCTGTGACATAACGCCCACCTCAGTACTTATGGTACTGGGTGATTGTGCTGTCTGCTGTTCGTTGTGTGGAGAGCCTTGGTGTCGTACCAGGATTCTACCGCCATCCTTGTTTCCTAAGGGGTGTGTGTGTGTGTGTGTGTGTGTGTGTGTGTGTGTGTGTAGGGGGGGGGAATGAGAATATGACTGACTATCTCACTGTGTAGAGGTGCCTGGCTTGGAACTTTCTATGTAGCCCAGGCTGTCCCCAATTTGCATTTAACTTTCTTAGAGGCATAAGTCACTGCACATAGCTCAGCACAGCATTTTTGTTTTTAAATGATATTTTAGGTCTTTGGCTTCACATCTTTTTCCGATCCTGCTGGTGCCCCAGGATAGGCTAACCAGGGTCCTCAGTAATACTTGCCTCACGACTCAGGCTCCCTCTTCTTGCTCTTCTCCTGGTCTCTATGAGCAGAGGAGGCCAAGCCAGCTCCTCAGGAAGAGATTGAGGAGAACTTCAAGGAAGAGAGTGTGAATTTTTGAAGTCTTTAGTTAGGATAGGCTGGCAGTGGCTGCTTTGTGCTCTCTTGGGCTGTGGGCATGAAATCTAATGAGCTGTCCAGCTGGGCTAGTGGTGCTGGAGGTCGGAGATATATATATATAATATATATATATATGTAGACACACACACATATAGAGACGCGCAAGGCAAGGAGAGGAAATTCTTGTGACTGCTTGTGGTTCTGAGTTGGACATATGCTTTAGTTCCTGCTCTATCTCGTTCCATATGTGTATGAAGTTACTAAAAGGTTTTATTTTAGTCATTCTATACTTTGCACCAGGGCAGCAAGAGTTGTGACAGTGGCCATTTTCATCTTGCCCTATCTAGAATATTTTCCCCAGGTGGTTTTTTTTTTTTTTTTTTTTTTTTTTTTTTTTTCTTTTTTCCCTTCTCTTGAGCAAGGGTCTCTCTGTGTAGCCTTGGCTGTCCCAAGTGCTGGGATTAAAGGTGAGCGCCACCACCACCACCACCACCACCACCACTGGGCCTCCTCATTTTTTCTAAGTGAGTCAGAGCCAACAAAATACTTGAGAACCGCAGTCTTAAGCAGTAGAATACGATCAATATTTGTTCTTGTGTGACTTGAGATTTCCAAGGTTATCCTGCACGTCTGGTTTGGTAACACGCCAGGGTTGGCTTTCCTCATGGGTAAATGCATGGGATTCGAGATTGTTTGCTTCCATCTCACTATATGGACAATGTGTTGTGTGTGCAGGTGTACATGGCCGCACATAGATTGATGGAAAAACCAAGAAGAGCTCAGCCTGGGGTACCGTCCTCTTCTGCTCCCCACTTGATTGATTTGTTTTTCTTGAGACCGAGTCTCTTCCTGAAGAACTCAGTCCTCCTCTCTTGGCTAGAGCTGGGGTTACAGGTGCCTGCTGCTGTGCCTGGCTCTTTAAATGGGTACAGTGGTACAGCAAGCGTTTCTACCTAGTATACATCTTCCCTGTGTCCACGTGTGATGCTCTTAGCTCTTGATCACAGATAAAAGATCGGCTCTGTCCTGTTCTCTGAGGCGGGAAAAAGATACTTGTTTTCCTGATTTATTTTTAAAAGCAGGTCGCTACATTTTATATTCATTTCATTGCATGTTCTCTCTCCCCTTCCCTCCCCCCACTGAATCATTTAGAAGTAGGTTATAAAAATAGGGACATTTCCCCCTCCAAGTACTTCAGTGCATATTTCCAAAAATTAGGGAAATTCTTTGCTAAATTCCAAGGAAAGTAACATGGTCCTATTCCAAACTTCCCAGCAGTTGTCCCCAAGAATTTTTTCTTGTAAGTTGATATTGATACTGCTTGTAATTTAAGATTAAGAGTCACCCACCCATTGCATGTGTATGCCTCATTGGACTTTTGTTTTTGTTTTTCTCTGTGTAATAGCCCTGGCTGTCCTGGAACTCTCTTTGTAGACCAGGCTGGCCGCGAACTCACAGAGATCCGCTTTTCTCTACCTCCCGAGGGCTGGGATAGAAGGCTCGAGGCATCGTGCCTGGCTGACTATTTCATCTGTAACCGTCTCCCTGGTGTTTTGTTTTGTTTTGTTTTGCAGCGTGGTCTCATGCATCTCAGTCCTGCCCCCCCTACTCCACCCACCCATATTTTCCCCTGAGAATACCGGCTTTCTTTTTTAAGACATGGTCTTGCTATGTACCCTGTGTTTGCCTCAAGTTCATGATCTTGTCTCAGTCTCCAAAGGGCTAAGAGTGCAGGAGTGTGCCACCAGAGTGATTTAAGGAAGTTGGTAGTTGCTGACCCATTTAAGGAGTGCATTTAAAAAGAGCGTCTAGAAGTGAAAACAACATGTGAAAAATGCTAATCTCAGGGTTGGAGATCTCTTGTACTGTTGATCCTTTCACTTGGTGTTCCTGTTTCTCGGCTGAACTTAGAATAGCACCAGACTATCAGAAAGAGCTTGTACATGCTTGAGGAGGGGGCTTTGGGAAATTTTGCTACAGATTCTAACCTAAGGCTGAGGACATTGCCCAGCTTGCTGTGCAAGCACGAGGACCTGAGTTCGAATCTCCAGCACCCAAGTGAAAAGCCAGGTGTGACTGTGCATGCCTGTAACCCCAGTCAGTGTCCAGGGCATGGGGAAGGGAGAATGGCTGGGTTTGTTGGCTGCTAGCCTAGCTCCAGATCCAGTGAGAGTCTTATCTCAAAGGAATAAGGCGGAGAGCACTACAGCAGGACCCCCCATTGGTGATGCTGTACACGCATGTACATGGGTACTATGCATACATAATAAATCAATAAAGTCAATTTTTAAGAACTTTGTAGAGCTCATCCAATAATTGATTCCAGCGTATGAAACTTGAGAGTTTGTGCTTATAGAGGTTAGCTATATTAGGTATGAAAATGGTGCAGTTCCCTGTACTTCTTCCAGTTCTTCCTTTTTTAAAAAAAGAAATATTTTATTTTAATTTATGTGCATTGGTGTGAGGATGTCGGATCTTAGAGTTACAGACAGTTGTGAGCTGCCATGTGGATCCTGGGAATTGAACCAGGGTCCTTTGAAAGAGCAGACGGTGCTCTTAACCACTGAGCCATCTCTCCAGCCCCAGTTCTTCCTTTTTTGTTGTTGTTTTTTCTTGTGTTTTTTTGGTTTGTGAGATGGAGTTACTATGTGTAGACTTGGCTGTCCTGGATTCACTTTGTAGACCAGGCTGGCTTCGAACTCACAGAGATCCGTCTGCCTCTGCCTCTCGAATGCTGGGATTAAAGGCGTGCGCCACCTTACCCGGCCCAGTTCTTCTCTTGGACCTTGTGCTCCCTACCTATCGATGGTAATGTTCCCGGCTTTTCTACTTTTGAGATAGTTGCCAGACAGTGGAAATTAGCCATTCTGCCCATCTGAACATGCCTCTCGCTGGGTTTGGGAATCTTAGATATGTCCTTTTTCAACTTCCCCCTTCAAGGAACAGAACTTGTCTGCTTAGCTCGTCTTCCTGGGCAGGTGTTGCCTACTGCCTCTCTGTCCCTGCCATGTCCTGGTGCTGCTGCTACAGCTGCTGCCACTGGTGCTGTTGCTACTGGAAGTATGGGGAGGATGTGATCATGTGTGTGGCACCTAGCTGGTGCACTCAGGCTCTCACAGCAGCTTGGGCCGTCTGCCTGAGACCTGCCCAAGATCACGCTAAGTCAGTAACCTTGGAGGTGTAGCTGCTTAGTAGGTTATGGATCCTCACACAGGAAGCACTAACTGGATTTAGCGGGTTATTTAAATAAAAAGAAAAAAGCATGAGGATGTGAGAGGCACGTGTGTGTGCGCGCGCGCGTGCTCGTGTGAGTGCATGCAAGACGTGGGTGGGATGACAGGGGAAGTTAAAGGTGTGTATGATTACGATGCATTGTATCTATGAAATTCTCAGAGAAAGGTAGGGGTGTGTGTGTGTGTGTTGCCTGAGAAAAGTTTGTAATTCTGGTAACATAGCTAAGAGCCAAGCCTCTTCCTAACCCTTCTCTGCTAATGAGCGATGTGACCTGAGCCTCCTTTCTGACAGTATGCTCTGCTCCGCCCCATAGGTTAGCTTTGTCTCTGAAAAAAAAAAAAAAGCCTTTGTTTGGAGATTGATACAACGTGTCTACCTTTTCGCCAGGCTCATTATATTTAGCATATTTGTGAGACTCAGCTCGGCAAGTAAATGCAATTGTAATTTATTCATTCTAATCTCTGTACAGTGCTGAGGTTTTGCCTGGTGTTACGTTGAACCCTTAGGTAAATCTGAGGAGAATTGATGTCTTTACAATATTAAGCTTTCTAGTCCGTGATACAGCCTTTCCTTTATTCTTTAATTTTTCATAGCGCTTTGGGGAAATCTTTGATTAGATTGTTTTTAAGTAAATGATATTTCTGCTACTATTACAATTCCTGTTGCATTTTCATTGTCGGGGGTGGGGGCCACATGTGCTATATAACATGTATATGGCAGGCAGACAGCTTCTGGGAGTGGGGTTTCCCCTGTCATGTGGCTGTCAGGTCAGATTGAGGGGTTCATGCTAGTTGGCAGGCACCTTTACCCAGTGAGCCCCTTCAGTGGCCCTAGATGTATTTTCTTCAACTTTTATTAAATTTATTGATTTTTAAGTGTGCTCTGGCTGCATGTGTGTGTGCATACATGCTACATATGTGCTTGGTGCCCTCGGCGGGTAGAAGAAGAAGGAATTGGATCCCCTGAAATTGGAATTTCAGAGGATTGTGACCACCATATGTGTGCTGGGAATCAAACTCAGGTCCTCTGCAAGAAGAACAGTTGCTCGTCACAGCAGAGCCATCTCTCTCTCTCTCCAGCCCCCTAAATACCTTTTCTTATTTCGTATTGCTTTGGTTATGGAATGTAGAGACAGTTCTTTTTTCATATTGACCTTGTAACAAACAGCCGTGCCAGATGAGCCCGTTGCTTTTCATTCTCTGTGGATTTATATTTATATTTTCTGTGATCTCCTCCACCCACCTGTGAAGAATGGCAGTTTGGTTCTGTTCTGACCCCTCTCTATGTTTTGTTGTTTTCTCTCCCTCCTCTTGTTGAGGACCAGCAGGTTGGTTAATCCTGTGTCCCTTGCAAGGCTTTTCCTAGTCTGATAGGACAAAAAGCTATGAGGTTAAGTTGTTTGGTGGGTAAACGCAGTATCTAAAATTTAAAGTGCTGTTAGGGTGGGCTCGGAGACAGTGCTGTGCTTGGTAATGAATGCCCAGATGTGGGCTTAATTCAGTGTTACCATCTAATTTTGTATTTTGGGCATGGATCTTTGTTAGAGTTCTTGTAGTCATATAGGAACCTGGAGAGTGGATTCAGTCACTGTTCTTGGCCTCAGAGGTGGCTTTATGAGAGGGTTGTCAAGATAATGCAGGCCTTCCAGGGTGTTGGCAGTTGTCTAAGTGAGCAGAAGGCTTTGGCCAACTGGACTGGAGGAGGGAGAATGAGAGAGGCCTCGTAGGAGGAACGCTGGAACAGAAGGCACGGATCGCAAAGAATGGAGCTGTAGGAGTGGGGAAGCTTGGCTGCCAATAGGCGCGAAGGAGGATCGTGTGGCAGGGACAGGGAAAGGCGTCCGTTTCCCAGTGGGTTAGGAGTCAGGTGTGCCCCACCTGGATGGCCCACCGTGAGCACGAGGCTTCAGCCTTGTGATACGGCAAAAACATTCATTTCATGTTTTCTGATTTGACTTCCTTCTCCATCCCTTTTTTGCTAGTTTCTTAATCTGCCTCTCCGGAAATAGGAGCTTGCTTTTCAGCCTATGGTGACCTTGGACTTTGTCCTCCTAGCTTTCGAGTGCTGGGACTATAGGCACATCCCACCAGGCCTGCCACCATGGCTTGCATGACTGGCTTTCTCCACATTCCCCGACCCCTGTTAATACATGGTTTCATATAGCCCGGGCTGGTCTCAAACTTGCTATGTAGCTAAGGATGGCCTTGATGCTCCCACCTCCCAATTGCTGGTAAAATACTACACACATGAGCCACAGTGCCCAGCTCCATCCCTATTTCTAAACAGTCTTTTCTCAGACTACCTCCGAGACTATACTAGGATGCTGAAGAACTGTTTAGGTGGTAATCCTGGCAACTTACTAGTGGAGAGACCAAAGCTGGCTCCTTAGGCTTTGTTTTCCTATCTGCAAACCGGAAAGAGTGCAAGTAATATTTTCCATTAGGTTGGAGGGACTCAGTGAAATGAAGTGTGCCACTGGCACACAGGGAGTCCTGAGGGGGTCTGCCTGTTGTCTCTCTCCCAGATTCTTTCCTCCTTTCCAGAATTGTTGGTCCTTGTTCATTCTCCTTTGTTCAAGAGTACATTTTAGAGGAGGGGAGATGGCTGGGCAGGTAAGAGCACTTGCTGAGCAAGCATGAGGCGACAATTCAAACCTCCAGTACCTAAGAGCCAAGAGTGACTGTGTGTGCCTGTAACCCTGGTGTTGTGTGTGTGTGTGGGGGTGTGGTGGGGTGGTGACTGTGTGTGCCTGTAACCTTACTGTTGTGTATGTGGGGGTGGGGTAGTGACTGTGTGCCTGTAACCCCCTTGTTGTATATGTGTGAGGCGGGGTGGGGTGGTTACTGTGTGCCTGTAACCCCGGTGTTGTGTATGTGTGGGGCGAGGTGGGATGGTTACTGTGTGCCGGTAACCCCCTTGTTTATGTGTGGGGTGGGGTGTGGTAGTGACTGCGCCTGTAACCTCACTGTTGTGTATGTCTGGGGAAAGGCAGGGAGGGGCTTCCTGACTGCTAGGCTAGCTTCAGGTTCAGTGAGAAATTCTGTCTCAAAGAACCTCAGAGAAGTAAGACAGTGATTTAGTAGGATACCTAATGTCCTTTCCCCTGCTTTCCACGTGCACACACACACACACACACACACACACACACACACACACACACACACACACAC
>OU015745.1:76742654-76753144 GCA_907169655.1 Acomys percivali | reverse complement strand
CACACACACACACACACACACACACACACACACACACACACACACACGCATAACACCCACACCCACACAGTACTTTCAGCTTGTCATATTTTTATTGTTTTAGGTTGGAAAATTTTTTTGTCTTCTATTTCTTTTTTTTTTTTTTTCCCCGAGACAGGGTTTCTCTGAGTAGCCTTGACTGTCCTGGAATCATTTTTTTGTAGACCAGGCTGGCCTCGAACTCACAGCCTGATCCGCCTGCCTCTGCCTCTGCCTCTCAAGGGCTGGGATTAATGGTATGTGCCACCACCGCCCGGCTTTGTCTTCTATTTCTTTCTAATGGACAAAGTAGGTGATTGAAATGTCTCTCATTTCTGACCATATGGTAGAAGGCTGATAGAATTACAGTGTGGAGAGACTGACTCTCTTTCCCAGTAGCCCCAAGTCTCTGAACAATTTTTTCAACTCCTTGGGCCTTAGGGTTCTTCCTCTTCTTCTTTTTCTTCTCCTTCCTCCTCTTCTTCTTCTTCTTCTTCTTTTTCTTTTTTTTCCTTTCTCCAAGACAGGGTTTCTTTCTTTGTGTAGCTTTGGCTGTTGTGGACACGCTCTGTAGACCAGGCTGGCCTCTAACTCACAGAGATCCGCCTGCCTCCTGAGTACTGGGATTACAGGTGTGCGCCACCACGCCTGGCTCTCCCGTTCTTGTGTGTAGGAGACTGAACAAGTGGACCAAAGCCCAGCAACCTCTCAACTGCTTCTATGAGAAAAACACTAAAAAACAAGTGTGTAACTAACGTGCATTTGCCAGAAGAGGATCTCTCTGTTTTGCTCACTCTCCTATTGTCAACATTTCAGGAATATGGTCTCATTAAATTTCTAAGAAGGGAAGTCAGGAATGAAATCTTCATAACCCTGAAGGCGGTCCATGTTCATCAGGAATTATGGTTGAGGCAGCTGACTTTGCGAGGCAATCTTCTGTACGCTGGGCACAAGCGTTTCTGACTAGAGGTGTTTATCAGCTCAAATAGCCAACACTGAACATTTCAGGCTTCTCTGGAGTTTGTGATCCTTCCCAAGCTAATCCCGTTCCACCCTTTACAGTCACAGATGTCTGTCATTATTTAGTCAACCCGCTGTGGAAAGGCAAGCACTCTTCTTTGCCCCATCCAAGAGGTTCTGCACCATTTTCTTTACTCTCGAGGGTAGCTTCATCTTACATATAAGGGCACACAAAAGCATGGTGCATTCCCTGGCTTTGGAACTCCTGGCTTAAGTTGATTGGTCTCTGATGGACCAATGCCAGAGGTGGACCTCTGCACACAACCCCCACCCAGCAGAGCTGTGGGGAGCTAAGCCTTCCTCTCATTGCTCTCAGGCCCCACTGGCTCTCCCTGTCGGCAGAGATCTGTGAAACTAGCCATTGTCTTTCTGCCATGCCTTTTCTCTCAAGATCATTGATTGGGAATGGAAGGGACCATTCATTTATGGCTAACCTGTAGCCATTTATGGCTAGAATTACAGAGTAAATGTGGACCCTGCCTGCAGTGTTAAAAACTGGGCAGTAATATGATCAATTCATAATTTGTAATGGAGGGTGAGTTGGAGTGGTTTGGTTTTAAGAGGTTTTGTCATGTAGCTCAGGCTGGCCACAAACTGATCCTCCAACTTCCTGAGTGCTGGGGATTGTGGGAGTGCCACCGTGCCTGGTGTTACCCTGCCTGGCTATTCACTCAAACTTCTTGAATTCCCCGTTTCTGTATAGAAAAAGTGTTATTACCTAACAGGCTGTGGTAGAAGACACTGAGGTGGAGACAGCAAGCGGCACAGGTTCCCTTTTAAAAATGGATTGTGCTTTTCCTGAAATTACAATGGAGTTTTCTCCCTGGACAGCTTCATTTTTACATTCTAGAGTTTGCCTTGTCAGGAAACCTGGTAATTGTAATAAGATTGGAAAAGTGGAGACATTTCTAAAACCTGACAGGAGAAAATCAAATATCGCTATAATAATTTACTTTCCAAATTTAGGTAAAGCAATGATTATAAATGACAATTTTTAGACAAAGAAAGGTTAGACTTTTAAGCCTATACATAGTTTTTCTTTAAATTGGAGTGTTGCTACTGTTCTGACTTTTTACCAAAACTTTTGACAGTAAGAAAGTACAAAAGAAGAGATCGTGACCAACGGGGTCACTCTGCAGGCTACCATAGTTTCCTTTTTGTGTCTGAGTATCTGAAAACATTTGATAACAATCGACTCTCGGCTGCCATGATGTCACCATCAAAAACTCATGATGAGATTCTAATATTAGACTTCTAAATATAATCTGCTAGTTCTTAACTTATTTCATGGATTCTGGAAAACACAGTTTGGCATTATGTAAGAAAGGAATTATGAAAACTTCTCTCCAGTCTGTTAGCAAGACATGTGATGTGTGTGTGTGTGAGAGGTAGGGTGCACACACATGTTGGCGGTGTGTGCACATGTGAGTGTGAATGCATGTGTGTGCCTGTGCATTTGCATGGAGATCAGAGGACTTTTCAAAGTCAATTCTCTGTCCACCTGTTTTGGGGGTTGAATTCAGGTTGTCAGATTTGAAGTTATAAGAGAAACCAGTGTAGTCTGGAAGATTGTTGGGTCTTACCAGATAGAAAATGACAATTATGCAGCCAATCATGCCTAGCATAATCATTAGATTTTAGCCAGAATCCTAACAGCAGCATTTTAGGAGTAAACATTGAGTCAAGGAAGAGTTTGGTGGGTCACAGAGCACTGTGGTTGGCTGCTCATGAGCCTTGTAATGGAATGGCTAAATAGTCCTCAGGGAATGTTACCCCAAGCCCTGCAGCCAGGTAGCTAGGCAGAGAGTAGCCATTTAAAAATCCTTGCTGGAAGGGACAGGTCTTGTGGTACAGTTATCTGTGTTAAGGTTTGTCCTACTATGGGGAAAAGGGCCTCTCAGAAGCAATTTAGTATCTAGGTAAGAAAGAAAGGACAGACTTTGTGGACCACTCTAAATAAGGTGCCTTCATTTTGAAAAGTCTTGTTTTTTTGAGCTGGGCATGGTGGCGCACGCCTTTAATCCCAACACAATCTTGGTTTTTTGCCCTCTCAGAATCCTATGTGGAGCTGGATGTGGTGGTGCATGCCTGTAATCCCAGCACTCTGGGAGGCAGAGGCAGGCGGATCACTGTGAGTTGGAAGACAGCCAGGGCTACACAGAGAAGAAATCCTGTCCTGCCCCTCCCCCGTCCCACCCCCATAAAAAGGAAAATCCACGTGGAATCTGTAGGCTTCCAAACACAGCCCCAGTCACGTGCGCTTGTCTTATGAATTCAGTAGACGCCACTTATACTGTGTTAGTCCATTTTCTGCTCCTGTAACAGAAAACTACAGACTAGGTGGGTTGTTTTGTTTTGTTTTGTTTTGTTTTTATGAGACAGGGTTTCTCTGTGCAGCCTTAGCTGTTATGGATCCACTTTGTAAACCAGGCTGGCCTCAAACTCATGGAGATCCGCCTGCATCTGCCTCCGGAATGCTGGGATTAAAGGCGTGCGCCATCACCGTCTGGCAGGCCTAGGTTATTTATTAAGAGTACATAAAAATATGTGTGTGTGACTGGTGTAACTGTATGTATATACATACATGGTTTATAAAGTTAATTTGGGTTACGGTTCTGGACACTGAGGAGGATCAGGTGAGGTCTGTGGAGAGCCAGAGGGAAGGGGAGTGCATGGGAGGAGACAAGACGCTGCAGGATGGAACAAACCCTCAGTGGCCCAAGCACATCCCTTCAGCACCATTACACTGGGAAACTATTACATTGCAACATGATTCAGTGGGGACAAAGCAAGTCCAGACTATCACTGGGTACCATGAAGGACTGGGAAAGGCTAGGAGCAGATCCTGTGGGCACACAGGCCTCCACAGACTTCATAGGTGGTTAGCTTCTGCCTAGAGGGTTGATAAGTTGTTTTGTTTTACTCCTTCATTCTTTTTTTTAAAAATATTTATTTATTTATTATTTATACAGTGTTCTGCCTGCATGTATGCCTGCATGCCAGAGGACGGCGTTAGTTCTCAGTGTAGATGGTTGTGAGCCACCATGTGGGTGCCGGGAATTGAACTCAGGACCTTTGGAAGAATAGTCAGTGTTCTTAACCTCTGAACCATCTCTCTAGCCCCTACTCCTTCATTCATAAGAGCTATATAATTCTTTTTTTGTTTGTTTGGTTTTTTTTTTGTTTTTTGTTTTGGTTTTTCAAGACAGAGTTTCTCTGTGTAGCCTTGGCTTCCCCGATGTCGAGACCAGGCTGGCCTCGAACTCACAAATCTGCCTGCCTCTGCCTTCCAAGTGCTGGGATTGCAGGCATTTGCTCACTGCACTTGGCAAGTGTTTATTATTAAAACTCAGAACTGGGTATTTAGAGTTACTTGAAAGAGACTTCAAAAATCGTATTTATTTTGGAAAGATGCTTGTGAATAAGAGCCCTGGTGGTGGTGGTGGTTGGCGGCACATACCTTTAGTCCCAGTGCTTGGGAAGCAGAGGCAGGAAGATACTGGTCTACAGAGGAGTGAGTTCCAAGACAGCCAGGGCTACACAGAGGAACCCTGTCTTTGGAGGTGGGGTGGAGGGAGGAGCAAAAAGAAAAGAAAGAAAGCAATGTATTGACACAGCCTTTTAAAGTCTTAGAGAAGCTAATGTGTAGTGGCTACCACCACAGCTTATAGGCTGTTTTCTCCGTTTTCAAGAAAGAGTTCTTGGCGGTCCACCTATATTTTCTTCATTATCGCCACTAGGATTTCTTTTAAGGACTTCAGAAAATGAGAAACAAGACCCATGACTAAAGAAATGGGAACAGGGATTGCTCATTTAAAATGTCAGGTGATGATTTCTGGTTTTGTGTTTTGTTTTGTTTTTGAGAAGTCTCACTCTGTATCCCAGGCTAGCCACAGACTTGCCCTAAGCTCTGAGGTCCCAGGTGTGCCCCACCTAGCATCACTAAGGAACTTTTAATTGTTTTCTTGACAAAAGGTTGCATATTTAGGTGGGGCGGCTTTTGTTGACCTTGAGTTCTAAGAGCAATCAGCGCCAGCCTTTCACATGAAAGATGTGCGATGTATTAAATACTGTCCTCTTGTCTCCCGCCCTTCAGTGGTGCTTCACGCTCCACCCCCCACCAAGATCAAACGGGAGCTGCACAGCCCCTCCTCTGAGCTGTCATCCTGTAGCCATGAGCAGGCTCTTGGTGCTAAGTACGGAGAAAAGTGCCTCTACAACTATTGGTAAGTGTTGGAAGCGGGCCCCATAGGTTGGGGCAGGAGGGTGGGAAGGCTGAAGAGCTGCACAGAAGGTTCTGGAAGCCTCAGCAGGTGTTACCTAGCATGGGGGCGGGGGAGATCAGGGAAAGCACGCCTGCCTTGCCTTGTGATCTTCATGGTGTAGCTCATCCCACTGGGGCCATTATATGTTATGCATGAAAGGCAAAACTTTCATTAAAATGCTGTGGCTCCACAGGGAACCACGGCCAGCTAGGGCAAGAGCCTGGGATACTGGGCCTTTTGATCTGTACCTTTGGGGCAGGTAGTATACACTTCCTGTCTATCCTATGTTAATGTGAACTTTAAGCACCATGGAAGTAATCTTCAGATCAGAATAAACAAACAACAAAAAAAAGCCCCCACGCTTGTGCCCTTTACTTAAGAATATCCAGGCCCTAGGAATGAGACTTTAATTTTAATCGTTCTTTGCACTTCAAGGTAAACACAGATCTGCCTGGAACCAGCAAAGGCTTGTTTAATTCAAGCGCAGTGGCCTTCCGCAAAGATTCTGACCAATTCCTGGGAGCCCTGGAATACCTTAGAGAGGGGACCAGAGAAGGCCCATACATTTCCAGCTTCACCCACCCGCCCCTGCACCAGCATACACAGAGAATTCTTTTAGAAGGAGGGGAAAAAAGGAAACCGGAAGCTGAAGCTAAAATTATCTTTGAGAAAAATCACTAGAAGTGTTAAACAAGTCCTTTGACGCAGTGTATTTGTCACATTTCAGAGGTACAAATATTCCCCCAGGACTGTCGCAGTTTAACTATGCTAATGATGTCATTTCCTGGCAACAGTGGTCTGCAAACTGGTGTTTCTGCTGGGCCCCCTGTTACCATGCAAATCCTCTCTGCAGCTTAATGGGTCTCTCTCTTTTTACAGTGCCTACGAAAGGAAGCCTCCCTCTGGGTTCAAGCCATTAACCCCTCCTACCACTCCTTTGTCACCCACCCATCAGACTTCCCTATTCCCCCCACCTCAGGCAGCTCTGCCTGCCTCAGCTCTTGCCCCTGGAGCCGGCCCAGTTCAAGGGGTGGGTCCTGCTGCCACCCCTCACTCACTTCCAGAACCTGGATCACAGCAACAAACATTTGCGGTCCCCCGGCCACCACATCAGCCCCTGCAAATGCCAAAGATGATGCCGGACAGCCAGTATCCGTCAGAACAGAGGTGGGTTGCGACTCTGCCTTTTAGTTCCCTGTCTCGTGCCCTCCCCTCATCAGGAGAGAAGCTGTTAGTCATGTTGGCCAGGCACCTATAAAGTTGTCACTCCACTGAGGTCTCAGTGAAATAAGACTACCAATATACTATGGCTATGGGCTAGTTACATACCACCTTGTTCCAGACGTACTCAGAACAGTTCATAACATTGTAGCATTCCTAGGAAACCCGTCTGCCCACTTCCAGCCTGGATGGATGGGTGATTTGCCCAGGATGTACAGTCAGTTGACCTCCACCCACAAGTTTCTGGGCTTCTCATGAGATACTGCCTGTAAAACTGAACTTCAGTTTACATTACTCTTAATTGTTATTGTTCTGTTCGAGTTGAGGGAAGGTTCTGAGTTAGAGGAGGCATTATTTATTACCCATCAGGCTTCAGCATTTCTGCAATAGAACGAGCTCTAAGGATGATGTTAGTGGTAACGTCTTCTTTTGAGGTAGAAATTTCATGATTTCCCTCTAGGTAGTTTCATATGTATTTCCAACAGTTGAGGCATCCGGGGAAATTTATCTAGGAGGCTTCATTCATCAAAAAATAAAGGTAGAGAGGGAATCTGGCTTTCTAAGTCCATGGTCTGTGGTATTCTAGAAACTTGGCCGCTTCTGGACTTAATGCACGTCAGATGTGTGTGTACTGCATCATGAGACACAGTGACTCATCTGTGGTGTTACCAAGCACTGCAAGATGGAACCCTCTCCTTGTATCTATCCCACGCTGTCCTGGGGGGGGTGGGGATCCGGGGCTTGGGGGGGCTGTGTAGAGGGGATTCTTGCTTATGGTCCCGTGCCCACTTCTTCTGACCTGCACGATTCAGCTGGCAGATGTCATTCCCTGGTCAAGCCAGGAGCCACAGAGAAGGAGTTGTGCTGCATAAGGGACAATGGGTGATCTCCAATTTGGGGGTGCCTGAGTTGTGTGGTATGGCAGACACACTGGCTCCTAAGCTTCTGTTGCCACGGCCGCCATCAGGGCTTCGGCAGTCTCATTTATTATAACCTTGTTCTTTTTCAAGAGAATTGATATTTATTTATGAAAAAAAAAGGATTTTCAGGTTAAAAGTAGGTGGCCATTTGCCGTTTTCATTTTACTGATTTGGATGTTGTGTTTGGAAAGAGCATCTCGCTGGTTTCTTGGAGGAGTTATTATTGGGGGTGGGGGTGGGGTGACATGGTGCATCTGTTTAGTATTTGAAATGGCCAGCAAGTGTAGGCAAAGGGAAGTTGACTTGTTAAATCTGCTTGGCTAGCACTTTTCCTCTCGGACCCTCGTTTCTTTTCTTTCTTTCTTTCTTTCTTTCTTTTTTTTTTTTTTTTTTAAGATTTATTTATTTATTATTATGTATACAGAGCTCTGCCTGCATGTACATCTGCAGGCCAGAGGAGGCATCAGATCACAATATAGATGGCTGTGAGCCACCATGTGGTTGCTGGGAATTGAACTCATGACTCTGGAAGAACAGTCCGTGCTCTTAACCGCTGAGCCATCTCCCTGGGGTCCATATCTTGTCCCATTGGCTGACTGAGGAGCCCCTAGTGTCAGTTGTGGAATAGACTCGTCGAAGAAGAAGGAGCCTTTAGATCCCTGGGATTGATGACTCTGCCCTCTGGTCCAGAGGGAAGGCACATATAGGCATCTCTTCCTGTCTGTCTTGAACTTCCTGCCTCTTACCCTTTGCCTGTACTAATGATGGTTCCAAAACAAGACCTCACTGAGGTGACGGAGACTCTAGGAACCTGGGGTGAAGGGTGAGGTAGTGTATAGGCTTCTGAAGCAACCGAAGAAGAGCTGACAGTGAACAGGAGGCCCCAGCCAGGTATGAGGAGGTGGAGATAAAAATACAGTAGCAGGGAAGGGCTGCTCTGTACACGCTGTGAAAGCCCGGGGAGCTTACTTGGATTCTCAGATCCTCTGTGGAAAAAGCCAGCCATGGTGGTGCCTGCTTGGAATCCTACTGCGGTGGCACTGAGGCGGGTGGAGGGGTGGGGGTGGGGTCGCACAGTGATAAGAAGAACCCTTAGGACTTGCTGGCCAGCCAGTAATCTGCTCCTCTGTTGAGGTTCAGGTCTAGTCAGAGACCTGGCTCCAAAATCCAAGAGGGACAGAACCTTCTGTGTCAGCCACGTCGTGTCTTTGTGCGAGCAGGCGCACGCAATCGCACATTCCCTGTTCCGCCCCGAGCCTGAGTTGGTGGATCTTGGGCGTGTTCCATATGTTACCATAACACTTAGCCCCATCTAGTATATGTCTTTGTTAAGTGTAGATTGTTTTGTAGGATAAAGGGAACCTATGCTTGTGGCCAAAGCAGAATTTTGTTATTTTTTTTAACTTTACAGTGAGAAAGCAAACCATGAAATACCATTTGCTTGGCTGTCCCGGTTCCGTTTTGTAGACCAGGCTGGCCTTGAACTCATAGCAATCTGCCTGCCTCTGCCTCCCCGAGTACTGGCATTGCAGGCTTATGCCACATCGCCAGCTCTTTGTTTGGTTTTCAAGACAGGGTGTCTCTGTAGTCCTGGCTGTCCTGGACCTTGCTCTGTAAACCGGGCTGACCTTCCCCTGCTGAGATTAAAGCTGTGCGCCACCCAGCGAGATTGCCTTTGAGTTGCAAACATCCACTAGGATCCATAAAAGGCTGAGGTGACCTTAGTGAGACCGGTTTGTCCTTGAACTTTGTTCCTCTCTTAGGTGGCACTGTCTTTGGAGTCCCAATTTATCTCTTCCAAGCCCAGGTCTAAGCCTGTGGGGACAAAGGTGTCTTTATCTTGGACAGGCTCTGCCTGGTCTGTTCAGGTGGTGAGCCTGCGCCCTCCTGCATAGACTGGATCTTAATTGTTCTTGACTGTAGCAGTCCTTTGCTGTGGTCAAGCTTTAAACAATTAAAATATAATGTAGTCAAAGTATGTTCCTAATGTTTCATATAACCTGCCTAGATATAATCCTTCCACAACTCAGGTTTATTTTCAGAAGATAAATACTGTATTTGAAAGCTGTGATTTACATCGGTGGTCCCTCCCACATGATGTAGGAGGAGATCACGTGCTTGGCGTGCTCCAGCATATTCCATTTATACTCCTCGAAGCTGTGTGGTTTTTCCGCTAATGAGATCAATCCTGACGGTCATACAAGCTAAGAACTTAGACGCTGTGTTCTACCCCCTGCATGTGGGCTTTGGTTTTGGTTTTTGGTTTTGTCTTTCCTTCTATCATATCTCAACTTGAAGAAAGCCTCACAATTTAGCTAAAGAGACTTTACTGGGGGGAAAAAAACAAAACAAAAAAACCTCAAGGCATTTAAAATACTGTGCTGTCTCCCACACTCGACATCCAGAAAAACAAACTGAGGATAAAACTTGAGAAAATGTTCCAGCCGAGCATGGTGGCGCACTCCTTTAATCCCAACACTCCAAGGTAGAGGCAAGCGGATCTCTGTGAGTTCGAGGCCAGCCTGCTCTACAAAGCTAGCCCAGGACAGCCAAGGCAACATAGAGGAAACCCTGTCTTGAAAAACAAGCAAAACAAAACAAAAGAGAGAGAAAGAAAAAGAAAATATTCTTATAGCAGGAAAACAACAAAAACAAAACTGCTTTTGCGTAGTATAAAGAGTATGCATATTATGGCGTTTACTCACCATATGAAGTACCTAGGCACCGGGAGGTCAGCCATTGTGGTTAGTGCTTTTTGAAAGAAGAAAGCACCAACTTGCTGAGACGTCTCCTGCTGTGTGACCACGGCCTACAGCTTGGCTTGGCTTGTTTTCTTGAACTTTGATTTCATAGAAACTATGGTGCTTGATAAATTACAAGATGTACTTCCTCTTGGGAGTCGGTCCCTCACAAGCTGCCATTCGCCGTCGCCCTCCAGATCTTGTCACAGGAACGGGCTAGCTGAGTCACATGTGTAACTCGAGTGTCTGGCCAATAGCGTGTGTGTGTGTGTGTGTGTGTGTGTGTGTGTGTGTGTGTGTGTGTG
>OU015745.1:76717922-76742644 GCA_907169655.1 Acomys percivali | reverse complement strand
GTGTGTGTGTGTGTGTGTGTGTGTGTGTGTGTGTGTGTGTGTGTGTGAGAACATGGGTTCATTTGAGATCTAACACCAAGCTGCTTGGATTCTTAATGAAACTTTCTTGACAAGAGTGAGTAACTTTTCTCCTAACAGTTGAAATAGAGGATATTCTGACCCTTAAAGCTGTGTTTATTATGTGTATTTTACCTTTGTTTTTGGTTTTTCGAGACAGGGTTTTTTCTGTGTAGCTTTGGCTGTCTTAGACTTGCTGGCCTCAAACTCCCAGTGATCCACCTGCCTCTGCCTCCTGAGTGCTGGCATTAAAGGGGAGTGCCACCAGGCCCAGTGTATTTTACCTTTGTTATGCTAAAGGAAATTTCCTTCTACCCTTCATGAAAAATTAGTTTGAATCAGTGTTGAAATCTGTTGGACAATTTTTTTGTCTCTACTAAAAAGGCTCAAATTATTTTTCTCCTTTAAAGTGTATTATTACACTGACTTACATGAAACCAGCCTTGCATTCTTGTGACAAACCCAAGATGTTTATTATTTCTTACTTAGTATCTTATTACTTTTTTAATGTATGTGTTTTTGTGCTCGTGTGACACAAAATGTATATGGAGGTCAGAGGTCATTTGCACCCTAGGGTTCCTTCCACCCTAGGGTTCCAGGGATTGCCCCAGGCTGTCTGGCAGGGAGTGCCAGGTCCTTGCCAGCTGAGCCCTGTTCTGGCTCTGTCCTCCATCGTCTGCAGTTGCTGAACTTGGTTTCTTCTCATGCATGTGTGTGCAGGACCTCTGCATCTAATCTGTGATTGAGAATATGATGTTTTTTTCTTTCTTGAGGGGACTTTGGGTTTAGCATTGAAGTTGTGTTCATAAAATGAGTAGAGGATGTCTTTATATTTGGAATATTTTATGTAAAATCTGAATTATTTGAAGCTGTTGGGAAAAAATTTACCAGTAAGCTTACTCTTGACATTCTTGTTGTGGGAAATGATTTTACTGGTTTTTCCTTCTTTCTTTCTTTCTTTCTTTCTTTCTTTCTTTTCTTTTCTTTTCTTTTCTTTTTTTTGGGGGGGTCATCTTTTAAAGTTTTGTCTTAAATTTCTATTTAGTTTACTACATCTAATCAAAAGGTTTAAGGGCTTTCCTCATGTATGTGCTTTAAAAATTAATTAGCACAAAGTTGCCCATGATATCTTTTTAAAACCTAGAATATGCCGTTCTGTCTCTGTGTCTATTTGTCTGTCTGTCTGTGTGTGCGTGTCTCTGTCTCTCTGTCTCTCTTTCCCCCCCCCCCCCCCCCCCCCTTTTAAATTTAGAACTTTCGAAGCCTTGGCAGACCTGCTGACTTCTTGGCAAATAACATCTAGCCTTGAGAGTCAATTGTTGTCTGTCCGTCTGTCTGTTGTAGTTTCACTCTTCGTGGACCGTCTGGTTCTGTTCTCTGTAAAAGTGCACCCACTTAGATAGGCAACTGCCTCAGTCCCAGTTGCTTACACAAGCCCTCCTGTACATATATTATTGCCTAGGTTTTTTTTTTCCCAGCATTTTAAGTGTTTGCTATCATAGCTTTCAAGCTTTTTTACAATTTTTTCCCTTAGTTTATAAAAACAGTGTTTTCTGGTACGTGGACAAGCCTGATTTGTGCTTAGATGCCATCAAAAGGCTATTGAAAAGTTTTTGTGGAAACTATTTAGGTGAGACAGGAGAGATGGCTGTGTGGTTAAGAGCACTTGCTGCTCTTGCAGAGGACCAGAGTTCTGATCCTAGCACTCATGTCACGCAGCTTGTAACTCTAGCTCCAGGGGGTCTGATGACTTTTTTTTTATGGCTTCCAAGGGCTCCTGCACACACAGGCACAAACAAATAAAGATTAAATATATGTATTTAAACTGTAGGTTTGTGGCTCTTGACCAGACTGACCCCCAACTCTGCTACTTGGGGGTGAGGTGTGCTGGCCACCGTGCAGTTGCTTCCTGTGTCCACGTACCGCAGTTCCACAGGCTGTGTCATGCCTAGCTGTGTGCTACTCACCTTTCTTTTTTCATGCTTTTCAAATTTATTATGTGGAGGTGGGGAATGCTTACATAGCTTAAAAGCCAACAAAGTCCGCCCCCTCCCCCTTTCCACCTTGGCGGGGCCTGGGGAGCAAACTCACATGGTCTGGCTTGGCAAACATCTATTGCTGAGCCATCTCACATTGGCTCTGCATTTGACTTTTTAAACATCACTTTGGGGCCAGTGAGATGTCGCAACAGGTACGTGTGTGCTACGCAAGCCTGACAACCTGAGCCCGGGTCCCTGGAACCCATGTGAAAGGCCAGCGGGAGGATAGAAATAGGTCCTGAAATTCATCCATCTGAGGTCTGTCCCCATGAACCCATCCCAGCATTCATACCCACATAATGACTTTTTTTTTTTGACTTAGCTTTTTGGATACCACAAACTTAGAAACTTCAGTTACTGTATTTTTACAGTTCTTTGCAGTGTTTCTTGCTGCACTTTCACGGATGTGCTTAGGCTTGTGTGAGAAGGCTGCCTCGGCTGATAGTCTTGCAGCATGCTGAGTCAGCATTACTGGTCTTCTCAGGTGGGCATGAGTGAGTCACTCAAGAACAAAACGCAATAGTCTGTCTCCCAGAAGGGGACTGGATCCTGTGGGCAGCTCAGGGCTCTGACTTTGGTGTCTGTGGCAATCTCCTTGACCCCATGAGATTTTTTTCTGTTTGCAGAGCTTGTGACTTTAGCTGGGAGACTGGAGGTCGTGTGTTTTGAGAACTTAATGTGCTGTGTCCAGTTAACGTCCGTTATCTTATGTAATCTTCACAGCAGGCCTTTGGGGCAGGTGCCCTGGTCATCCTTACTCTGCTGATGAGAAAATGAAGGCTTGGCCGTTACGTAACTTGCCTAAAGTCACGTGGGGAGTCAGTGGTGAAGCCTGGCTTTCGGCTGGGCTTGTTCTGACTTCACAGGCAGCCTCCTGTTTGCCTCTGCCAATTGTCTGGTTTCCGTCAAGTTCTTTTAGCCGGAACAGTGAGATAGAAGTATGAGGTGAGTTTCTAGTTAGTTGCATCTTACGGATATCTCTCGAAGGCGACCTCTGAACTATCACTGGTTTCACCTGCCAGTCATGGGCACGCTGTGTGCCCTATGTCGAATCTGCACTTTTTTCCCCTTTTATTCCCGTTACCCATTGTGTTTACGCTGTGTGTTGGCAGCTACGACCAAAAAGGAAATGCAGAAAAAGAATCTAACAGTTTTCATAACGTAAACCAAATGTTGGTGGCGTGGGCGTGTTCTCCGGAGGCAAGGCGCTAGCTGTATAAATCTGACAAATAAATAATCTGTCCCTTTAAATAAACTGGCTCTTGGGAAGCCTTGCTTAGTAGTCTGTCTCTCTTTGCTCACCAGATCTGAGTTCATTCCTTGTAAGCTGCACAGGGGTCACGGGTGGGGTGGGAGGAAGAGAGACTGGCCAGCCTAAGCTACTGCTCCCTTAGGGATGGTTGGTCCCAGCAGCCTCTTGGCTGTTATGTCGGCTACACATTCTTAGATAACTTCAAAGAAGATTGCTGGCGGGATTGGGGGGGTATCTGGGGTTCAGATGAAGGCCAGTGAATAAAGTTCACAGGATGCATTTTGAGGACAAGGACTGAATTACTTTTAATTTATCTCTGTAAATAGCAATTACAGCAGCAAGCTAGAGATGTGTCCCCCCCCCCCTCCCCCAAGATATGCTGGTCTTGTGACCTACCCCAGGATCTCCTTTGCCGCACTCCAATATGCAGTGCAGAGCAACAGTGGTCTTTGTGATCTATCCATGCTTTTGGGGGCGGGCAGTGAAGGGATGTTGCGGGGGGAGGGGGGGCTCATTTGGAAGCATCCCTTCCTAAGGAGGCCATCCCAGGCCAACTCTAGAGTTACATTCTGGAAGGTGAGAAGATGAGCACTGAGCGGAAGCAGGGCCCTTGGTTGCTCCAGCTGCCGAGGCTCTGGTTACAGAACTGAGTGGGGCAGGCCATCTTGGAGCCATCAAAGGAACTGACTTTAGGGGGTCACCTTTGCCAGTTCTAACATGGTCACAGAGGGGCCAGGAAAGAGAAAGGGGGAGGGACTGCCCCTCCCTGCTGCCGTATCTTTCAAACAACAAGGCGTTTGGGCCGCTGATGAGAAGGAATGAGGTCTCCGGAATACGTTGGCTCCGCTTGAGGTTGAGAGCCCACAGCTCATGCCTGTATTCAAGATGTCACGCCTGAGTTGCAAATGTTCGCTTGCTTGTAGACCCTTCAAGGGTCTCTTAAATGACAGCGACCTTAAACCCAGGTTTCTGCTGAGGTGGTATGTCCACGCAGGCTAGACTTCACAGTGCTGGAATGTGTTCTGAGTGCTGGCTGGGCAAATGAGACAGGGATGAAGGACACGCCTGTGTAAAGTTGCTCAGGGGTCAAGTTATAGTACAGTGATTTGGGTGGGGGTGCTTCCTGCAATGGTATAGTAAAACCTCACCGGGAGCAGTTCCATGCTCTGCGGTTTTATCTGTACCCAGATCTCTGGTTTAAGTCTTTAGTGCTGTAGAAGTCTGTTAGCCACCTGTTGACACACAGACCGATTCAAATCTATGACCAACTTTTTGGTTAAGTCTATTATTAACAAGAACCTTGTCGTTTGTTTTCTTAATCTTAGTGGCTCTGAGTGGGGTGAGATAATCTGTCCTTTAGTTTGCATTTCCCTGATGGCTAAGAGCAGCCAACACTTTTAAACCGTCTAGCCCACGTTTAGCAGTATTGTGTGTTTTCTCGGCATTTAGTTTTTGTTCTTTGTATATTCTGGATACTAATCCTCTGTCAGACATAACCTAGCAAAGACTTTCCCCATTTAGATGACTTCTTCGGTCATAAACAGCTCCCACTTCACGGAGTCCCACTTTTATGGTCTTGTTTCCTGGATGAGTTGAGCCCTATTTATAAAGTCTTTATGTAAGCCTGTATCCTGAAGTGTACTCTCCCCACCTCTTCATGAGCAGTTCAGGTCTGACGTTGAGACCTTGGATCCATTCGGAGTTGATTTGAGTGCAGGGTGAGAGGGAAAGTGATGTTTCCTCCTATGTGTAGCTGTCTGGTTTGACCACCACTATGTTGTCTTTTCTCCTGTATGTTGTTGTTTTTTTCACTTTTGTCAAAAAATCAGGTGGCTAGAGGGGCATGCACTTAATCTGGGTCCCCCATCCTGTTCCACTGGTAATGCGTCTACTTTTGTTCTCCTAACGTGGTGGCTTTACTTATTACCGCTACGTCTAATTTGAAATCAGGGTGGTGTAGGTTCACGCGGTTTGTGTCTGTGTTTTTATCGTTTTCCATATGAATTTTAAGATTTTTTTTTTTCAATTTCAGTGAAGAATCCAATTGGTTTTGTTTTTGTTGTGTTTGTGTTTTTTTGTAGACAGGGCTGTCCTTGAACTCACAGAGATCCGCCTGCCTCTGCTTCCTGAGTGCTGGCATTAAAGGTGTGCGCTGCCATGCCGGGCTAGTTGAAATTTTGATGAGGTTTGTTTTGAAGCTGTATTGCTTTTGATATGATGGACATTTTCACAATGTTCATCCTGCCAATCCATGTGCCTAGGCGATCTCTCCATCTTCTGGTATCTTCGTATTCTTTCTTAAGGTTTTTTTTTGTGTGTGTGTTTTGTTTTGTTTTAAGACAGGGTTTCTCTGTGTAGCTGTTCTGGACTCACTTTGTAGACCAGGCTGGCCTCGAACTCACAGCGATCCTCCTGCCTCTGCCTCCCGAGTGCTGGGATTACAGGTGTGCGCCACCACCGCCCGGCTTCTTAAGTATTTTTAAATGTTCATAATACAGGTCTTTCACTTCTTTGGGTAGACTAATCCCAAGGTGTAATGTTTGTCTTTTTTTTCTTTTTTTTAATTACATTTATCTATCTGTTAGTGTGTATACCATGTGGTTCTCTGGGACCTAACCCTAGTGGTAAATGCCTTTCCTACTGAACCATTTCACTAATCCAACTGTTTTCTTTCTCTTTATCTATGTGTGCAGGTGCCCATAGGGGCCAGAAGGTGTCCAGTCCCCTAGAGCTGGCGTTATGGGACTTGAGAACTGCCCAGTAGGGTTTTGGAGAATGCTCTCACCCTATCAGCCCTCTCCTTGCCCCTCCCCCCTTATTATTAGTAAGCTTTTTATTTATGGCCCTTAGCATTTCTTTAGAGGTTTTCCTGTTTGTCACACTCACCAAGTGGCTTAGTCACTCTTCTGTTGCTGTGAAGAGACACCATAACCAAGGCAACTCTTTTTTAAATTTTTATTTTTTAATTTTATTTTATGCTTTGGTGTGGGGATGTCGGATCCCTTGGTATTGCAATTACAGACAGTTGTGAGTTGCCATGTGGGTACTGGGAATTGAACAAGGGTCCTTTGAAAGAGCAGACGGTGCTCTTAACTACTGAGCCATCTCTCCAGCCCAACCAAGGCAGCTCTTATAAAGCAAAGTTCACTATAGTTTTGGGGGTTCATAATCATCATGGCAGGGAGCATGGTGGCCTGTGAGCAGGGTATAGGAGAGTAGTTAAGGGCTACACCTTGACCATAGGCCTAGAGAGACTCTGGGCTTAGCATGGGCTTCTGAAGCCTTGGAGCCCACCCCCAGTGACACACTTTCTCCAACAAGGCTATGCCTCCTAATCCTTTTAATCCTTTCAATGGTGCCCTCCCTGGGTGACTAAGCATTTAAATACGTGCTTATGGGGGTCATTCTTATTCAAGCTACCACACTGAGATACTGACCTTCATCATCAACATTGCTGCATTGTCAGTTTTACTCTTGATTTTGTTTCTGGCCTTTTCTGACTATTTTTTTCCTTCCCATTTTCATGTTTTCCCTTTGACTTTGTGTCCATGTGTTACCTTGATGGTTTCTGCTGTTAGCATGATAACTTAAAAAGTTTTCTCTCAAGCCGGGCAGTGGTGACACACGCCTTTAATCCCAGCACTAGGGAGGCAGAGGCAGGCAGATCACTATGAGTTTGAGGCCAGCCTGGTCTACAAAGTGAGTCCAGAACAGCCAAGATAACATAGAGAAACCCTGTCTCAAAAAACAACAACAAAAAAGCTTTCTCTCACCCCCAAATTGTGTAAGTTCTCATATACTTTTACTTCATTGTGTGAGATCTTTCATCCATGTGAAATTTATTTTAGAATGTAGTATAAAATAAATAGAGCCTAAACTTCCCTACAAATTAAGTAGTTTTAACAGGTAATAAAAGTATATTTTGCAGCCCAGCATGATGACACATGCCTTTAGTCCCAGCACTGGGGAGGTAAGGGCAGGCAGATTGCTGTGAGTTCAAGGACAGCCTGGTCTACAAGGCGAGTCAGGACAGCCAAGGATACACAGAAACCCTGTGTGTGTGGGAGGGGTTGTAAATTTTGCAATATTCTTTTTTAAAATATATTTTATTAGTTTATTCATATTACATCTCAGTTGTTATCCCATCCCTTGCATCTTCCCATTCCTCCCCCCTCCCTCCCTCCCTCCCTCCCTCCCTCCCTCCCTCCCATTTTCCCCCTACTCCCCTCCCCTATGATTGTGACTGAGGGGGACTTCCTCCCCCTGTATGTGCTCATAGGGTATCAAGTCTCTTCTTGGTAGCCTGCTATCCTTCCTCTGAGTGCCACCAGGCCTCCCCATCTAGGGGATGTGGTCAAATATGGGGTGCCAGAGTTTGTGTGAAAGGCAGACCCCACTCTCCACTCAACTGTGGAGAATGTCCTGTCCATTGGCTAGATCTGGGTAGGGTTTTGCAATATTCTTGACAGTTCTTGATTTTAAAAAAAAATTCAGTTCCTTTGATCTACCAATCAGCTTTGCATTTCTTATAATTATGGTAGTTTTATGATACACATTAATACCAAGTAAGATTCAAAATTAATTCATGGGCCAGTGAGATGGCTCCGGCATGAAAGGTAACTTGTGTGTAAGCTAACATGACCTGAATTCAATCCCAGGAACCTATGGAAAGGTGGAGAAAGCTGACCCACCCACATGTAAACATGTACACACCCATTAATAATAAGCATTTCACATCAATACTAAGCATTTTTTAATTTAGAAATTAATTTATCTTTTAAAAAACCAGATGTTGTGGCTAATCCCGAGTGCTGAGTCATAGTAAGTGTTCATTTTGTATTAAACAATATGATTTTTTTTTTTTACTCTTCCAGATTTCAGCGACAGCTGTCTGAGCCCTGCCACCCTTTCCCTTCTCAGTCCGGAGTTCCTGGAGATAATCGCCCCGGCTACCACAGGCAGATGTCAGAGCCCATTGTCCCCGCAGCTCCCCCGCCCCTTCAGGGATTCAAGCAGGAATACCATGACCCGCTCTATGAACACGGGGTCCCTGGGATGCCTGGTCCCCCTGCACATGGGTTCCAGTCACCAATGGGAATCAAGCAGGAGCCCCGAGATTACTGTGCCGATTCAGGTCAGCATAAACCCCCCTCCCCCTACATGCCGGCTTCTGTATTCTCATATTCTGCTGTCTCATCAATGTTGAGTCCGTCTGCGGTGCTTTGGGGGTCATTGTATAAGAATTGCCTTCAGGGGCTGACAGTGTGGCAGTACAGTATCCTGGATTCCATGGCCAGCACCTCCAAAACCCAAAAAACAAAACAAAGCAAAACAAAAACCAAAAAAAATACCCCAGTACTCTCAAAGAGTTTAATGAACTAGTTAATGGTATTCAAAAGTGTGTAACATACTCGCCTGAGGCAAATCTGAAGATTGCTAGGCCCATACTTGGGTGGTGCCCTACCCTTAAGTGTACTGGATACAAGGAACACAAGTTGTGTGTTTTAGTGTATTGGATAGGGGGAACACAAGTTGTGTTTTGTGCCTTTGTTTTCAACACAACAGACCCAATAAGGGAAAGAGTTCACCTCTAGGACACAACACAGTTCTGTGATCTGAACGATTCGAGACGCACCTGATAACCCGCAAATGCAGAGGGCTGTTTTTAGTTTAGTTAAGTGTCTGTGTATGTGAGTGCTGCAAAGACCACAGAAGTCAGATTTCCCAGCAGCTGGAGTTGCAGGTGGTTGTGAGCTGCCTGGTGTAGGTGCTGAGAATTAAACTCAGGTCCTCTGGAAGAGCAGTATGTGCTCTTAACCACTGAGCCCTTTGTCCAGCCCCCAGGATTTGACATTTTAATATACCCAAACCATTTTTTAAAAAAAATCTCATCCCATTCAGTTGAAAGGCAGTCACCAAATGTTAACATCAGAAGCTCTGTCCCAGTGTGTACCCAGGCCACTTGCCTCTCCTGGGACCTGAAGAACAGATCGCTTGAGCATGGTTTAGTTTCAGCATAACAGATCTACCTTGTCCAAAAGATCCTTACCCAACTACAGTACCCAGCCTTAGTTCCACTAATCCCTCTGGCCTTAAAATACCCTGACAACAGAATTGGATGCCTGCATCAGTAGCCAGGGGAGCAGCTTGGGAAAGTTCTAAAGCAGTGGTCTCTCCCTCCCCATCCTAAGACCTTTTTGAAAGCCAGTTTCTTGTGCTACCATTAGCTTTCTCATCAGATGCATTGTTACCTGATTTCTAAAATGAGTGAAAGGAGACAGGGCGTCATTCTTTGTCCTGTGCCTCTTGATGAGAAGGGTCTTGCTTGCACGAGGTGGGTTGTAGTGTTTACCATATTGGGTATTAGCATGGTATGCATCCGAAGGCCCCGGAGACCTGTCCTTTGTTTTAGATGCTATCTTTAAAAAACATCATCGAAATCACCTTGGTGTTATAGGGATAGGGTTGAGGATGGGGTATTTATTTGGCTGGGGCAGGGGTGGAGTTACAGCCCATCTTCACGGAGGGGTGCCAAGGCAAGAACTGCTACAGTGACTATGGAGGAGCAGAGCACTGCTTACCGCCTTGGTCTTTCCATGGCTTACCCAGCCTGCTTTCTTTTCTTTCTTTTTTTTTTTAAGATTTATTTATTTATTATTATGTATACAGTGCTCTGCCTGCGTTTACACCTGCATGCCTGAAGAAGGCATCAAATCACATTATAGATGGTTGTGAGCCACCATGTGGTTTGCTGGGAATTGAACTCAGGACCTCTGGAAGAGCAGCCAGTGTTCTTAACCGCTGAACCATCCCTCCAGCCCCCCCCCCCCTGCTTTCTTAAGCACTCCAGGAGTACCAGCTTCAGATACAGACCTCCTGCAGTGGGCCCGGCCCTCCCATATCAATCATTAATCAATAAAATGCCCCCGACAAAAAAAAGAAAAAAATCCGGGCATGGTGGCGCAAACCTTTAATCCCAGCACGAGGGAGGCAGAGGCAGGCAGATTGCTCTGAGTTCGAGGCCAGCCTGGTCTACAAAGCGAGTCCAGGACAGCCAAGGGTACACAGAGAAACCTTGTCTCTGAAAACAAAAAAATTTAAATAAATAATAAAATAAAATAAAACGCCCCACATTTGTGCCCATAGGTCAATCTAATAGAGACAATTGCTTGGTGGAGGTTCCGTCTTCCCAAATTACTCTGACTTGTGTCATGTTGACGAAACCTAAGTAAGGCAACTTTAGTTGTGAGGTTTAGGGCCCTGCTGCCGGGCGCGGCCTGTGTGCTGCTCTGCAGGAGCTGTTGCTAGAACACATCTGTGCTTCTCTTTCAGAAGTGCCTAACTGCCAGTCATCCTACCTGAGAGGAGGGTATTTCTCCAGTAACCATGAAGGTAAGGAGCTTGCTTTTTGCCCTTTAAAAAGTAATTTATTTGGTGGGGGGTGGGGGCGACGGGATTGTATGTACAGCACACGTGGAAGTTGGGGGATTTTTTTTCTTCTTCGTCCTCTTTTTTTAATTAATTTTAGTTTTTTGGTCATACATGTGCTTAACTTAAAATTACCATTTCCAGGCTGAGCCGAGAGATTGATGGTTAGACCTTCCTTAGCGTGTGAGTATGAGAGCTAGGCGGTAGCTAGCAGTCATCAGTTACTTTGAGGGGAAAAAAGAGGGACTGGCTTTTGCCTTTGCAGCTCCATCCGCCTAAACTGAGATAGAGGATTTGAGAGGGTCCGAGGGAGGCTTTCGGGAAGACTTTCTGATTTTCCCTTAGTTTGGGTGGGTGGTGCTCCATTGTAATGATTATGTAATGGGCGATTGCCAAGTTTACTGTGAGAGGGAGATCTCAGGAGATCTTCTCTGGCCTTGAGGGCTGGAGAGGAAGAGAGCTGGCTGAGGAAAGGGGGGTGGGTGGGGCTAGGAAGGTTTAAAGCTGTGCAGAGGTAAGCTGTGCACACAACACTGCAGCACATAGCAAACGTGTTTTCAAATTGGATAGACTAAGGGCAGCTCTGAGATGAAAATACAAAGTCATCTGCCAACAAGCATGGATTTAATGTCTTAATTGCTTACTGAACGCACATTGAAAGTAGTGATTCTCAACTGTGTGTCTTGACCCCCCACGGTGTGCTGCATAGTGAATATCCTGTATATTAGATATTTACATCATGATTCATAGCATAGCGAATGAGAATAATTTTATGGTTGGGGACCACCACAACACGGGCAGCTGTGTTAAAGGGTCACAGCGTTAGGGTTGAAAACCACTGAAAAGGTTTAGGGATGATAGATACATACGTACGTACATACATACATACATACATACATACATACATGAAAAAGCTTAGTGTATAAGGCGCTTGCTGACCAAGAGTGAGCCTCTGGCTTCAGATTCCTAGTGCCCAGGAGAAAAGCCAGACATACCAGTGCCTGGCGCCTGCCTGTAATCCCAGCACTGGAAGGTAGAGGCTGAAGGATTCTGGGACTTGCTAGCTAGCCACTCTAGCCAGATCACAAACTCCTGACTTCAGTTTGAGACCTTGTCTCAAAAAATGGGTGAAGGTGATGAAGACACTGATCTCTGACCTCCATGTGTGCATGTATGGTTGCATACAAAGCATATACACAAAAGATAAGTGTTGTATGCTGTCTCTTGAGGTTCTTAAGCACAGTTCCTTTAGAATCAACTAATTGACCAAGTATCTGGGGCACTATAGTTAGGAGCAAGAGCAGTGGGCAGAGTTGGACCTGTGACATTATCTTTCCTACCACTAACCTGATTGGGCAATCAAGATGCTGGACTGGTGGTGTGGCTTGCCTGATGAAGTGCCTTCCTGCCAGTTAGGAAGCTCTGGCGTAGGTTCTTAGCACAGCAGATAACCAAGCACCTATACACTCAGGAGGGGGAGGCAGGAGGGTCAGGAGTTGAAGGCCATCCTTGGCTACATACTGACATAAGCCTAGCCTAATTATACATTATACCCTGTCAGAAACAGAATAAAGGTTAGCAAGATGGCTCAGAAGTTAAAGGTGCTGGCAAGCCTGCCAACATAATCATCAGAAATGGTGGGCTTATTTGTTTTTGGGACAGGATTTCTCTGTGTAGCCTTGGCTGTCCAGGACTTACATTGTAGACCAGGTTAGCCTTGAACTCACAGAGATCTGCCTGCCTCTGCCTCCCTGAGCGCTGGGATTACAGGGGTGCATTACCGCACCTGGCTTAGTTTTTTTAAAAAATTATTTTTTTTAAAGATTTATTTATTCATTATGTATACAGTGTTTTGCCTGCATGTATACCTGCAGGCCAGAAGAGGGCACCAGATCTCATTATAGATGGTTGTGAGCCACCATGTGGTTGCTAGGAATTGAACTCAGGACCTTTGGAAGAGCAGACAGTGCTCTTAACCTCTGAACCACCTTTCCAGTCCCTGGTTTAAATTTTTTAAGTGGACTATAATAGAATTGTTTTGTTTGGTTTTGGTTTTCTGAAACAGGCTTTCTCTGTTTAGCCTTTACTGTCCTGGAACTCATTTTATAGACCAGTCTGGCTGACTGCTTTTGTCTTCCCCAGTTCTGAGATTAAAAGTGTGCACCACCACGTCCGGCTCCAGAATAGAATTTTTAGAAAGATTGATAGCATATAGCCTCAAGGAAACGGTCAGAATAGACCTGGTGCCCAGACCTGGAGAACCTTGCTTCTGTGCTTCTTTTTTCACTTTTCCACCTTATTCTTTTGTAAGCAATAATAAGTACAGATTGCACACAATTTAGGGAGTATAGACAAACAGAAATATAAAGCAGGTTTCACTATCCATAGGAAGTCATGAAGTTGCTTTTCTATGCATACATCCGTACAGAACTGTACCGATCATACCAGGATTCTTTTGTCAAGTCTTTGAACAGGGGTCATCAATTCATTGCGTGTTTCCTACATTCCAAATTCTGTCCTGAGCATGCAACTCATTTAGTCACCTAGCAGTCCTGGAAGCCACGGACACTCCAAGAGGTCAAGATTGACTGTAAAATCTGTAGCTTGGAAGGTAGACCCACAGTTCTGAGACAAGCCATCAGGGCCCAGGACCCCGCCTTCATCTGTCTCCATACCGTCTGTCCAGTGTAATCACTCAGATCTCAACATTTCTCAGCATTCTCATCCACAGTGGCTACATAGTGCTTACTTACTGTGTGAGGGTGCCCTTGGCTTATGACCTCTTGCTAAAATTTGAATATTCACAGATGCCTCACAAATCACTATAAATGAATAGTCCATCTCATTAAATCTTGACACAATTCTTTGACTACTTCTTGAAGCTAAATTCATGAGCCTTCTGGGATGAAAGACCATGACAATTTTGAGGCATCTACTGCCAGGTTTCCTGCAGGCCAGTATTTTGTTGTCCATTGTCAGTCAGTGTGTGGTTGGCAGGGCTTACATTTTAGGACTTGTCTGAGGAAGTAGTTGGGTGGGAATCCAGAGGAGAAAGGGACCACAGTGTGGGAGGAGGATAATTGAGCTGTCAGAGCTTCGAGGAGCAATGCAGAACACATAGCTCCTGCATGACTGGGTGACAGTGGCAGATCAGTCAGCTCACTTAATGGGAAGGAGCCCTGTGGAGTCTTGAGTAGGCACTGGGCTAGAAGCTAATTTCCTAGGCAGTGTGGTCGGGTTGGGACCTCCGTTCTGAGCACTGACACTGAAGTATTTTCCTTAGGGTGGGTCCCCAGAAGTATATTTCATTCTGTCATAGACATCTGTCCATAGAAATACCTTACATCAGTCTGACTTCCCCCAAACCAGTGGCCCAGGCTTCTCTTGGAACTTGGATTGTCACATCCTCAAGACCTACTGAGTCAAAAGCTCCAACATGGAGCCCAGAAGTCTCTGTTTGTAAGTTTGAAAGTCACACTCAAGCTCAGCTGTGCCATACACTCGCTGAGGGGGCTTTAAAGTTACTCCAAAGACTGTGGTTCCCAGCCTTCTACCTGTTTGACCCTTTAATACAGTTCCTTGTGTTGTGCTGACCCCAACCGTAAAATTATTTTTGTTGCTACTTTATAACTGATTATGCAGGATGCCTAGTGAAAAGGTCGTTGGACCCCCCCCCCCCCGAAAGGGTCCTGGCCCATAGGCTAGAACCACCGCCCTAAGTGGTGAGATTCCTAGATTGCAGGGTGCGCGATCTCATCTACCTAAGGCAGTGAACACCTCCCTGTATAGCATTTTGGGCACTCAGGAAGTGTTGGTTGTTCCTTACAATTGGCAAGTGAACATGAGGATGGTTTCTTGGGTAGGCAGCTTCTCCCAGCTGGATAAGACCAATGCTGCTGGCCCTGCCGTGTGCCCTTATGATATTCTCAGAGAGGGTCCAGACACGAGCAGGCAGGCTGTCTACTGGACTGCTGTGCAGACACAGCTGTGCGCACAGGACTCCTTCCAGATTGCTCACTGTTGATGGTGTCTGCGGCAGGCACATGAGGGGGGAGCAGTGAAGAAGGAGGCAAACATTTTGTATAATTACAGCATTTAACAGAAGAGCATGCTCTTAAGGGAAATATTTTTAGTAAGATTTTGAGTCGCCTGCTACACATAGGCCATCTGGTGACGCCACCTCCAGCCTCCGCCCTCCAGCCTCTTCCTTTGCCCAATTGACCGCACGCATTGGAAGAGTGACTCTCGAAGAAGCCAGCAGCCTCTTGAAACCACTCTCAATTATCGTGGCCTGGTTTTTCTCTCCTTCCTTTACAGTCTTGACCACAGATGCCTAGGAAACGGTTATGAAAACAAGCGTTTCTGATTGCTAAGATAGCCGCCCTGCCTCGGCTGCTCACCTGGAACCCTTGTGTGATATTTTGGGGCCTTTCGTTTCCACTTTGCCCTTCAAGTCGGCTCTTCCTTCCTGCACCTTTATTTGAGTGCTTAGCTGGCGATGGCCACATCAGAAATAACTGCTGATGCAAACTCAGCTGACTTAGTACTTAGGCCAGGAGCCCCTTCCGTGTGTTTTAGAGGGACCGCCCATGGCAAGAACTTAGAAACCACAAAATGTCCCCGAATGATGTTCCTCATAAGCTTTTGAAAACCAAAACAAGAATTTAATCTAGTCTTGTGGGGTTGTGGGTGAATTATCTTTACCTTGGCGGGGGGGGGGGGGGGGTAGAAATGGCTGAGAATAACACGACACGTTTGACAGGTGTGTAAACTTTTAAACGGTTCCACTTAAAATGACTTTATAGCAAGACCATTTAAACAGTCTTGGAATACCAAAACACATATGGAAGGTGGAACTGTATCGCCTCCTGGCAGCCAAGGGTAGGAAGTATGACGCATAAGGACTTCTGACCTGCTGATAATCTGTAGTACACCAGGTTGTCATAAAGCCAGTTTGCCAGGTGTTACACACACACCTATACAGCCCTAGCACTTGGGAGGCGGGGAGAGTTTTTTTAAAAATATATTTTATTGATTAATTCATATTATATCTCAATTGTTATCCCATCCCTTGTATCCTCCCATTCCTCCCTCCCTCCCATTTTCCCCTTACTCCCCTCCCCTATGACTGTGACTGAGGGGGATTACCTCCCCCTGTATATGCTCATAGGGTATCAAGTCTTTTCTGCTATCCTTCCTCTGAGTGCCACCAGGCCTCCCCATCCAGGGGACGTGGGGGGGAGTTTTAAGGTCAACCTCAGCTATACGATGAGTTCAGGGTAGCCTGTCCACATGAGACCATGTCTTAAAGGAAAAAACTGTCAGTTCTTTGCTTAAATGGTCAGATGTTGTAGTGTGTCGTATTGATTGAATACTTCTTATGTGCGAGGTGCTGGGAGAAGACTAAATCCTTAAGGTATGAATGACCCTCATCCTTGAGAAAGCCCCCTCTGTGGCAGGGGATAACGGTCTCGTGACTGTCATCCAGGGTTGGTTGTTGTT
This sequence comes from Acomys percivali, assembly GCA_907169655.1. Classification (NCBI taxonomy): domain Eukaryota; kingdom Metazoa; phylum Chordata; class Mammalia; order Rodentia; family Muridae; genus Acomys; species Acomys percivali. Next base: position 76,726,366 of record OU015745.1, on the reverse strand, counting down.
TGTGTTTTTGAGGCAGAATCTCCTTATTACTCCTGTGTAGACCAGCTGCCCGGAAATCAGAGAGACCCACCTGCCTCTGCCTCAGGAGTGCTGGGACTGAAGGCCGTCCCACCCTAGCATAGGATCATTCAGTTAAAGTATCATTTATCACACACTCGGGTACCAGACCAGACTACACAGCGATTCGTTAAGTCTTTAGAACAGCACCAGTGAGAAAACCTGGACACAGTGGAATTGACGTATTCAAAATCACACAACCAATTGGAGTCAACCTGCCTGGCTTTAGAGCCTGCACTCCTTCGTTGTGGTTCTGTGCTGTGTCACTTGTTTCTTGTTTTCATTATCTGCTTCCAGCTCTGAGTTCAGATACAAACACCTAAGAGCAGTATCAGCGGCTGTAGTCTTGTTGCTGACCCGCATCAGCACAGTATGGGCTCTAAAACTTTAGTGGAGTCAAAAAATGTCAATAAAATATGCTTTCTTAAATGACATGTGTGTGTGTATGTATGCGCGCGCGGGGATTTGTATTTGTGTATGGGTACTTTACCGGCATATATGGCTGTTCACCATGTGTATGCAGAGCAGGCAGGAGCCAGAAGAAGGCAGTGGGCTTCCCTGGAACTAGACTTAGAGACAGGTGAGAGCCACCATGTGGGTGCTGGGAATTGCACCTGAGTCCTCTGGTGTAGTAGCCAGTGTTCTTGACCATTGAGCCATTTCTCCAGCCTATATATAGTGTAGTTACTTTAAACAGAAAAATCATGCCATAGGCTTAAAAAGTAAATGACGAAAGACGTAGACATCAGAAGGCTGTCTCCTCCACGGCGCTGAGTTTTTTCTAGGTCCTGGCATATTATGGTGGTGTCAGGCCTGCCAAGAAGGTCCCTCACCTGAGTTGATGGCAAAGAAGCCCAGGACAGCAGGAGAAGAAGGATCACATCTGGGATCCTTGTGAGGTTTTTGGGGTCACTGAGGGTGCCCTGCCTGTCCGCTCTGCATACCCAGTGCACACAGACACTAGTACTCTCTAAGCCCAGTGACTGGGTGACTCTACCAGGGACTGAGCTAGAGAAGAGCGCAGGGATGAGGGACTGACTGTACACCATGTGTGATACCGTTGATGCAGGGAGCATGGCATTCTCCTCAGGGAACTGTTAGCTGCCTTGGGCTTGAACCTCCAATCTAGCTGAAGAGTGAGAGGCTGGCCACTTGGTGCTCCACAGTCACACGTGCCAGCAGTTTGCATGTGGAGAATGTGCGGCCATCTTTTCCCATGGTCCCTTTACTTTGTGCCTTAGCAATTTAGTTTTTGGTGTGTGTGTTTAAACCACTCTTTTTTTCCTCCCTCCCTCCCCCTCCCTTTTTGGTTTTATGAGACAGTGTTTTTATGTGTAGCCCTGGATATCTTGGAACTTGCTCTGTAGACCAGGCTGGCCTCAAACTCAGAGATTCCCCTGCCTCTGCCTCCCAAATGCTAGGATTAAAGGGGTGCGCCACCCCTACCCCCACCCCACCCATCCTGTATTTTGACTCCTCTTTCTGTGACAACTCTTCCACGATTAAGGCTTTGGTTCTTGCCACTGTGTTTGGGGACAGTGCTCTAATTTGTTTGAAGTGTTCCACTCTTCTGTGGCCCTGCGTCTGTGCCCACTTGCTTTTCCTTCCATGATTTTTCATAGCCCATGAAGTGTGTGGAGAGCTTGGACAAGTCTATTGGGAAGGTTGACTTAACATGAGCTGAAAGGAAAATGACAGCACTACACACTGAGGAAAGTAAAGCTAGCGCTGAGCTAGGCTGACCAGAATAGATTGATTACTCATAGAAACATGGTCCCCTGTAAACTGCTGAAGATGTGATCAGTGGTCCTGTAACCTGGGCCCTGTTAGCAGGAACTGATTCAGCTCTCAGCCCAAGGTAGTGCCGACAGAACTTGAATGCTTGAGTCCTTTGGAAGTCTCTGGAAATTCAGTCTGGCATAGGTACAATAATAGACGGTTCCACAAGTAAAAGCACTTGCCACGAAAGCCTGGCATCCTGGGTTCGGGTCCCCAGGCCCCCTTGTAAAAGTAGAAGAGTACCAACCCCAGAGAGCTGTCCTCACACCTCCACGTGTGTGAGGCCCACACACCGTGAACACAAGAGAATAATAAAAAAGTTGTTGTTACTAATCTAAGAATGCTGCTATAAAGCCGGGCATGGTGGTACAAGCCTTTAATCCCAGCACTTGCGAGGCAGGGGCAGGTAGATCTCCGTGAGTTCAAGGCCAGCCTGGACTACAGAGCGGTTACACAAAGAAACCCTGTCTCCAACCACCCCCCCAAAAAAAGAATGCTGCTATAGTCCTCAACTCTGTGGTTTTTAGTACAGTGTGGTCTTTCTCTTTAAACTCTTTTAGGATTCACATATGAAAAGGACCCCAGGCTATACTTTGATGACACTTGCGTGGTGCCGGAAAGACTGGAAGGTAAAGATCCAGCGCACGACTAGGTGCTGAGTGAGAGGCTTGTCCATGTCAGAACTCCTCAGTCAGCCCCGCCATGTTCAGTAAGCACTGCTTTGTGTGAAAAATTCCCTGAGAAACCCCAGCCTAAGCCATTACCGTTGTACCCCTGTCCCACGCAGGCAAAGTCAAGCAGGAGCCCACCATGTACCGTGAGGGGCCCCCTTACCAGAGGCGAGGTTCTCTTCAGCTGTGGCAGTTCCTTGTCACCCTCCTTGATGACCCAGCCAATGCCCACTTCATCGCCTGGACAGGCCGAGGCATGGAATTTAAGCTGATAGAACCAGAAGAGGTGAGTCCGGGTGTGTCTGTTACTCAGCATGAATCTGGGTGGGCTTACCGCTTCAGGGAGGTAAGAGTCTGTCATGGAGGGAGGGCTGCAGAGCATCAGGACAGCAAGTGGCAGGAGAAGAAAGCGGGTAGCTCACAAGCTTAAGGACTAGTGTGGTGCAAAGAGGAAATGCACTATGAATGGCTCAGGACTTTGAGCCCTCAAAGCCCACCTCCAGTGACGTACTTCCTGCAGCCTCCTGGACCTCCCCAAATAGCGCCATCAACTGGAGACCTAGTGTTCAAATGCCAGAGACTAAGGCGCACTGCAGGAGATGCTAGACGTGAGTGAGTGAGCGAGCGAGCGAGCTGCTCATTTTCTTTTCAGCTGGTGGGCTCAGCAGTGTTGTTCTTCCTGTCAGTAGGACAATTTTCTGCATGTTGCCAAACAAACAAGCAGAGAGTTCTGCGTTGTAGAAAACATTAAAAGTATTTTGAGGGGCTGGAGAGATGGATTGTCTGTACTTCCTAAGGACCCTGGTTCAATTCCCAGCACACACAGCAGTTCACAAGTGTCTGCAATTCCAGTTCCAAGTGATCTGACACCCCCACACCAATGCACATAAAATGAAATTAAATAATTTTTGTTTGTTTTTTGGTTTTTCAAGACAGGGTTTCTCTGTGTAGCCTTGGCTGTCCTGGACTCACTTTGTGGACTAAGCGGGCCTTGAACTCACAGTAATCCCCTTGACTGCCTCTCAAAATAAATTATTTTTTAAAAAAAGAAAGTATTTTGGCAATGCGGAGGGTGGGGGGGGCACGGTGAGATGAGATTTGAAGCCATGAAGAGTTTCACAGGTATAGGATCTCAACCCTAGTCTGTTATAGCCTGTGGCTTGAGGTTGTCCCAATATACCATGGCATTTTAGTAATGCACTTAACCCTACTCTGTTTCTTTTTTTAACATTCATTTCTTTAATATGTAATAAGCATTGATACTGCTATTATTATGTTGTTACTATATTATTATTAAAAAAGGCTGGGTGTGGTGGTACACACCTTCAATCTAGGAGGCAGAGGCAGGCGGATTGCTGTGAGTTCAAGGCCAGCCTGGTCTACAAAGAGAGTTCCAGGACAACCAGAATTATTACACAGAGAAACGGTCTCGAAAACAAACAGAATGATAAATGTGTTTGTATTACATTATTTATTTGCATTTGCATGCATATACACTAAATTCATGACGTGCATATGAAAGTCAGAGGACTAGTTGTTGGGATCAGTTTTTTCCTATATGTGAATCTCAGGGATCAAACTCAAATTGCCAGGATTCGTCGTGGCAGCAAGTGCCTTAATCTGCTGAGCCATCTCACTGACCTCATTACATACCTTGAATGGCTCTAACTTGGAGAAATAAAATTACCAGAGATAAGTCTTAGAAACCTAAACACTTTTTTTTAAGTATTTATTTTACGTGTATGTGCCTGGCTGTATGTAGATGTACCGTGTGTGTGTGTGTGTGTGTGTGTGTGTGTGTGTGTGTGCGCGCGCGCGTGCGCGCGCGAGGTGCCCATTGAAGCTAGGAGAGGCATTGGATGCCTGGAACTGGAGTTACAGATGGCTGTTAGCTACTGTGTGGGTGCTGGGGGCTCCATCCTGGGTCCTGCAAGAGCAGAGAAAAGTATGTTATGTAGGTTCCTGGTTGTTGTAGTTAGGGTTGCTATTGCTGTGACAAAACACCATGACCAAAGCAACTTGGGAAGAAAAGGATTTGACATTGTCAGCCAAGGAAGTCTGCATAGGAGCTTAAACAAGGCAGAAACCTGGAGGCAGGAGCTGACACAGGTCAGGAAGTATTGCTTACTGGCTTGCTCCCCCTGACTTGCTGAGCCTACTTCCTTATAAAACCAGGGGAGTCCCCATCCATAATTAAATGGCCCCTCTCAAACCAGTCACTAATTAAGAAAATGCTCTACAGCAGTGGCTCTCAACCTTCCTAGTGTTCCTCATGTTGTGGGGACCCCCAACCATAAAATTACTTTTGTTGCCACTTCATAACTGTAATTTTGCTACTGATACGTACCATAATGTAACTATCTGATGTACAGATGGTCTTAGGCGGCCAGCCCCTCTGAAAGGGTCGTTCACAAGGTTGAGAGCTGCCTCCCCACCAGCCTGGCTGTAGAGCATTTTCTCCATTGAGGCTCCCTCCTCTCCAATGACTCAAGCTTGTGCCAAGTTGACATAAAACTAGACAGCACACCAGTAGTTAAAGGAAAGACACAAACTTCCATTATTTAATAGGAAACAAAACATTGTTACTTTTTTTTCCCCCTAGGTCCCCTTTTGTGAACATGCAGTATAGAGAATTAAACCAGGTTATTAGTGTAACCCATCCTAAAGGGGGTGATTTTAATTTTTATTTGGCTTAGAGTTTTAAAAATTATAAATGGAGCCGGGCGTGGTGGCTCATGCCTTTAATCCCAGCACTTGGGAGGCAGAGGCAGGCAGATCTCTGGGAGTTCGAGGCCAGCCTGGTGTACAAAGTGAGTCCAGGACAGCCAAGGCTACACAGAGAAACCCTGTCTCAAAAAAACAACCTGTGTGTGTGTGTGTGTGTGTGTGTGTGTGTGTATCGAGAAGATATACATGTACGCATACACATTCAGTGGCTGATGTACACTTCTTTTAATGGTGCATGGTTATAGACAAATGCTGTCCCTAAGATGGGTACAATAGAAATGAGAGCAGTCCTGGGAAGCATCCCATTAAGGATTGCAGAGCTATCAGCCAGAGGTGACAACCTGACACTTTGTTTGGAAGAAGGACATAGGCTGAAAATTGATAGGAAAAGGAGGAGGAAAAAAAAATGGATTAGAAGTTTGGGAGAAGACTGTGGCAGGCTTCATTTAAAGTGGTATAAGACATATATTTACGAGGCAAGGGTCAGTCAGTAAAGGGCCAGCCACACAAGAATGAAGACTCCAGTGTGTATCCCCAGCACCCATGGGAAAACCAGGCGCAGCACCACATGTCTGTAACCCCGGCACTCGGAGTAAAGACAGGCAGGGCACATCCCTATCCAGCCTAATCAAATGAATGAGTTCCGGCTTTAGAGAGAGAGAGAGACAGGCCTCATCTCAAAGAGTGAAGCAGAGAACAACCGAAGAAGACACCCAGCTTGGATCTTTAGCCTCCGTATGAACGTGACAGTACATCCACACACATGCACATATGAATGTGACTTTCTCTGTGACGTGCTATCCACACGTAGCATTGCAGACAGCCTCTGACGGGGCTCAGGTGTGTGAGGTAGAGGCTCAGCCCCTACTCCTGCTGGTGGCCACTGCCCCACCTGGGCTCGCTCGACGACGGGATGGCAACTTGACACACTGACGCGTTTTGAAATGAAAGTAAGCCTGCCTTGTGGGCAGCCCTTATTGATTCATCTTATTTCACAAACTGGAGCTTTTATGACTTTATTGTCACCGCCTCAGGCCTGAGCCCAGGCTGGCCAGCTGCAAGTAAACTGGTTATAAGCCTCCGTAAGGCCGTTATTGAATCTTCCACTCTCCTACCAGCAGTCAGGAAACTGATGAACAGATGGCAGAGGGCCCCTGCTTTCTTACTTAATGAAGAAGGAACCTAACATGAACCCAGAGTGCCATAAGTGACAAGCAGCTCTGAGGCACATGTGTGGCCCTTGAGCCTATCTGTGGATTGAGCAGCAGCATCCTTATTATTGCGTTTTTATTGTGGGGGTTGGCACACGGAAGCTTGCATGCACTGGATCAGAGGACAGCCCACAGGAACGAATTTTCTTTCTGCCATGTGGGTCCAGGAGATAACTCTGTCCACTGAGCCATCCCACCACCCCCTGCATTGTTTCTTTAGGAGTTGCTTCCCCCACCCTGCTGCCCCCGACCCGCCCACCCTGCTCTGACTGAGGTCCCTGGCATTCTTAAACTCCTTCATAGAAAGCCCTTTGCGATCTTTAGTGCTCACAGCCTTGGCTTGTGCCGTGTTTGTGTTTTCCTCCTCTTCGCTTTCTGTAACCGAGGACCTGTCCTTGTTAGTGTCAGGAAGCTACCACCAACTCCTGGGAGAAGCTGTAAGAAGTTGTCACGGGGGAGCGTAAAGGGTGAAGCAGAGGAAGAAGCTGTGGAGATGTAATTGTAGGCAGCTGTGGGGCTGAGTGGTGCACTCTGGGTAATTAGTCGTAATATCCATTACACTGTGCATGGAAATTGTGGTTTTAGAACTGCGTTTTGGCAGGCCCCCTAATCAAATGTCTTTTGATAGTCATCCAGTTTAGCACCCTCTCAATTATGACTGACTCGGCTTTAATCTGGAGCCATTTTAACTGTGAATCTGCCTTAATGTGGATATTTGGCGTTGGGGGAGGTTGGGTTGTTGGGTTGAACATGTGGCAGATCAGTGATGCCGTGGGAGGTTTTAAAGGCTGGGTTGCTAGAAAGAGCCATTCCTTGTTCTGTGACGGCTTGCTTGCTCTTTGAAGAGGAATAGGTGAGTCCGTGTGGGCCCCCCTCCCCCACCTCTAGGCTCCGCTCCCAAACTGTACATTCTATAACGTATTACCCAGGAAGCAGAAGGAACGAACAAGCCAGCAGTCTGCTCTCTCGCTACTCCTGACACCAAGTAAGGACTGCCCCAGCCTCCAGCTGCATCACGCCTTGCTGTGGAGGGAGCAGTGTGGCCAGGCCACTGAATCACAGGGCACTGGCCTGCAGGATGAATCCGTAATTATAACCACCAGAGCAGCTTCAAGAGCTGCGCATACACAGATCCTCTCCAGTAAGCTGTCGCATGCGCTGGCAGCGAGGGGAGGTCACCGCTCAGCCTGAAGACTAGGCAGAATGGTTTAATACCGCTGAGTGAAGAGATGAAGCCAGCTAGCTAGCTAGCTGCCTTGCAAGTCCCTGTCGCTTGTGACAGGCAGGTTGGCAGTTAGTTTCAGAGTGTGGCTTTCTGTCCATCCTGGCAAGACTGAGCAGATGTCTCTTACTGATATTTCCATTGATTTAAAGATGTTTCACCCTTGCTGGGCGGGTTGGTGCGTACCTCTAATCTCCGCACTCCAGAGGTCAAGACAGGGTTACCTGAGACCAGCCTGGGCTGCACAGTGAGTTCTAGGCCAGCCACAACTACATAATAAGATCTTATCTCAAATAAAAATGACTTCTAAAAAGGATTTGTTTTTTGCCAAGTTTTGCCCTTTGGGCCTTTTGTCTGTCTGTTTTGAGATAAGGTTTCTCTGTCTAGCCCTAGCTGACCTGCACTCACTTTTTAGACCAGGCTGGTCTCGAACTTACAGATAATCTGGTTGCACAAGATTTGTTGTTGCCTGTGAGAGACACTGAGTAAGCGGAGATTTCATTTGCATAGGGTTTCCTGCAGGGCAGGTAGATGTGTGGCTGGTGGGTTGCTCTGCTATAGTTAGAGCAGATGAGACCTTCCTTCACAGATGATTGTCTCTGGAGTTTACTAGACAGAGGTCATTGTAGAATTCTGAATCCAGGAGTTTCTGCCATAGCCCCCAAACGTTTGGTGTGAACTGCTGTTTTCTTGCCACTTGCTTCCATCTTTAACCTTTAGCTTTCCTCTCGTGTGTGTGTGTGTGTGTGTGTGTGTGTGTGTGTGTGTGTGTGTGTG
>OU015745.1:76697292-76716097 GCA_907169655.1 Acomys percivali | reverse complement strand
TGTTTGACCTATATATCAAATTCTGGGCTAGCCCACACTACATAAGATACTATCCCCAAAACTTAAAAAGGAGATGCATGGATTTTTAAAGTACTTTTACGACTGGGGAAGTGGCTCAACATTTGAAAGTACGGGGATGCTCTTTTAGGACCTCACTTCAGATCTCAGAACCCACATCAGGTGGCTCACTCACAGCCTTCTATAACTCCAGCTTTCAGAGGTCTGATGCCATCTTCCTTCTTCCAGGCACTGTGTACGCATGATACAAAACATACATACACTCGGATCCACTCATGTACACATTAACACAAGCAAAACAAACTTGTTTTAAGAGTGCTTTTCATGTTTTTGAGTACACAGATCACAGAAGTTGCTCTGCAGGACACAAGAGGAAACTGGTTTCCTCTGCTTTTCTTAGCTGGCTCTAGTCACAAAAGACCCCGATGCTTAGACAAACTGCTGTGGTATATGTAAAGAAAGACATGAAAGGCTGAGCATGGTGGCTCACACATAATCCCAGCACTCGAGAGGCAGAGGCAGGCGGAGCGCTGGAGTTTGAGGCCAGCCTGGTCTACAAAGCGAGTCCAGAACAGCCAAGGCTGCACAGCAAAACTCAGCCTTGGGGGGAAATAAAAAAACGAAGACATGAGGGAATCAACTTCAGATTTCTACTCCAGCCAGGAGAGAGGTGGCGCATGCCTTTAATCCCACACTTGGGAGTCAGAGGCAAAGTTCTCTTGAGCTTGAGGCCAACCTGGACTACAAATCAAATCCAGGATTATAAGAGAAACCCTGTCTCTAAAAAATAAAAAGTGAAGAAGAAGAAAGACACCATTTCAAAGAGTTAGAAGAATAAGAAAATCTATTTGTCTTTTAAACCTGTATAGTCTGGGCCCAAAGTTTGTCAAATAGTAGCCACAGTCATTCAGTAAGGGATGTTTCTTTGCAGAATAGAACACTAAAGTATATTTTGAAAGAGCCAGTATAAGGGCTGGGGAGATGGCTCAGAGGTTAAGAGCACCGGCTGCTCTTCCAGAGGTCCTGAGTTCAATTCCCAGCAACCACATGGTGGCTCACAACCAGCTGTAAATGAGATCTGGTGTCCTCTTCTGGCGTGCAGGTGTACATGCAGACAGAATAATATATAATAAATAAATAAATCCAAAAAAAAAGAAAGAAAGAAAGAAAAGAAAGAGCCAGTATAGAGTCTTTATTAGAGTAGGGGTTAAAGGACCTCAACCATAAAATCCTGTTGGTAACTAAAAGATGAGACTGATGGTGCATTTCTGAAGTACTACATATGTGCTGTACAGCTCCCCAGATTCTAGCATTTACACACTGGGGCAGCCACAGGCTCTGTATCCTTCCCCAAAATGCTTGGGACAAGAAGCATTTAATGTTTAAAGATTTTAGCGTCTTTGCATCGACTTTAGTCTATTTTATGGCCCATTTTACCCTCCAACCCACTTAATATCTCATCAGATCAAATCTCAAATGCAAGAAGTGTTTTTATTAGGTGCTTTTCTACTGCTCTGACTGGAACGCCATGACCAGGGCAGCACATAGTAGAGAGAGTTTATTAGGGCTTATGGTCCACAATGGCAGGAAGCAGCAGGCATTGCAGCAGGAGTGCAAGCTGAGCGCTCACAGTCTGAGCCACAAGCGGGATGCTGAGACAGCAAACTGGGAGTGGCGTGAGGCCTCCTCAGTTGCATACTTCCCCCATGAGGGGAAGCCTCCCCAAGCAGTGTCACTAACTGGGAGCTAAATGTCCATATCCCTGAGATGATAGGGGCATTTCTCATCCCAAGTCATTCCAAGTGTCATCATGCCCACATCATTCCCAGATCAAATATGAAAGACCAATTCAAGGCACACTCTTATTTGGTAGCCTGTATAGCCACGTAACCTCATATCCCTTACGGCGAAAATGTAGTACTCTAATCAATAATGTGCTACCAGTTGCTTTATTGTGACCATGGCTGAATGAGATGGTTAAAAGGTGAAATAGCCTGTCAGTGCCAGAGGGTGTCCATGCCCTGTGTTCCTGAATGGAACAGTTAAGACAGTGATGATTCCAGAGCTGGAGGCCATGCCGTCCTGCCTCACTCCACACAAGAACTGTGTATGTGGACACACACAGACACACACCCACATTTATATGTGGTCATATTATCATGACCTGCAAATGTGTGTGGAGGCTAAGGCAGGGAGTTTAAATTCGAGGTTAACCTGAGCCACATAGCGAGATAAGCCATCCTGGAACTTGCTCCGTAAACCAGCCTGGCCTCAAACTCACAGAGATCCGCCTGCTTTTGTCTCCTGAGTGCTGGGATTAAAGATGTTCGCCTTTGCGCCCCTCCCCGCTCCTGCCCCACACCCCATCCCCCACCCCCCACCCCGGTTTAACAGAACTTTGTGAGATTGCTCAGGGATTAAAGCTCTTTCCATGCAAGAGGGCTGAAGTTTAGATTCCCAGAACCCAGGGTAAATAGTATGTAAGTCTAGTGACTTGCCTGTAAGTCGCCACAGAAGTCAGGTGGTGATTCAACCCCTAAAGCTATTTCATCAAGTCCTGGCTTTGATGAAAGGGTCCCTGCCTCACAGAATGAGGTGAAAGGCGTGACTGGGGAAACTTTCTGATCTCAATATGGCCTTATGGGCACGCAGGCGCGCGCACACACACAAAGAAAAGAAGCAAGGAGCTTTGAACCCTTCAAAATAGTGCATCCATCCTGGGAACTGTAAACATTGGTGGTCCTTGGAAATGTGGCCTGGCATCTGCATTGTCTTTCCAGCCCCAGTTCAATCAGGCTGCCTATACTGGCATGCATTTGAAATTCAAATGCCATCTTTTAAAATACTGAGCTAAGCCGGGCGTGGTGGCGCACGCCTTTAATCCCAGCACTCGGGAGGCAGAGGCAGGCGGATCGATGTGAGTTCGAGGCCAGCCTGGACTACAAAGTGAGTCCAAGACAGTCAAGGCTACACAGAGAGACCCTGTCTCGAAAAACAAAAAACAAAAAACAAAAACAAAAACAAAAAAAAAAAAACTGAGCTAAGCACATAATAGGTCCCTAGAATATGGTTGGAATAACCAACTACTAATTAGCCCTTTGGTACTTGACTCCTGAGAGGTGGTATCTTAATTCTCATATTCCCTGGGCATGGGTGGTGGGCGGATCTCTGTGAGTTCGAGGCCAGCCTGGTCTACAAAGCCAATCCAGGACAGCCAAGGCTACACAGAGAAACTCTGTCCCCGGGTTGGAGGAGGTTCTAGTTTTCTTCACTGGAGACCCATGCCTTGTGTGTGTGTGTGTATGTGCTCTCGTGCAGGTGGCTGGGGAACGGTACGTCTACAAATTTGTCTGTGACCCAGATGCGCTTTTCTCCATGGCCTTCCCGGACAATCAGCGTCCGTTCCTGAAGGCGGAGTCAGAATGCCCCCTCAATGAGGAGGACACCCTGCCACTGACTCACTTTGAAGACAACCCTGCTTATCTCCTGGACATGGATCGCTGCAGCAGCCTCCCCTACGCTGAGGGCTTTGCTTACTGAGTTTGTGAGTGGCCAAGTAGCCAAACCCTAGAGCTAGCAGTCCCTGTTCAGGCAAATGAGGGCAGTGGTTTTGTTTGTGTTCTTGGCTGTCCCTAAAGCTTGCCCTTTGAGTATTCTCTGGAGAACCCAAGCCGGCTCTGGATTTGACACCCTTAAAGACAAACACTTTGGCTTAGGGAGTGTGGGGACAGGGAGAGACAGAAAACCCACCAAGCCCGCTGGTGATTCTGATGCGATTGATTCCCTGGGAAGAGGTGAAAGTGGAGCCTCCTTGCCACCATGGACAATATGTGCAAAACAGTACCTTGTTCAGGTTAGCGCCCACGAGAGGGGACGAGTGTGTGACAATCTGTGTTGATCATGAACTGCTAAATGCCTTTGCATAGAAGAGTTTTCACTTGCACAATTCTTTGGAAAGAAACTGCACACCCATAGGAAAAGCCCATAGGCTGGGTTGGAGAGGTGCAGACCATCGTGGCTTGGAGCTTGCAAAACTCTTATAGCTCATTCTGAAATGTTTCCCCTTAGTCCAGAGCTAGGGAGGCCAGGACAGCTGTTAACCCCACTCACTCCGTGGTCCTTTGACTGCTGCTCCTTGAGCCTTCCTGCTGAGTGGTCACTAAATAGATCAAGCCCCTCTCTCCTCCCAGTCACATGGCCGAGTACCGATGGCGATTAACACTTGACAGTATTTTGTTTTGCTTCGGTTTGGGGGGGGGACTTATTTTGTTTTCGGTGGTTGTTTTGGGGGAAAAACAGTTTATATAAACTGATTTTTGTAGTTTTGGTATTTAAAGCAAAAAAAAAAAAAAACCACCAAAAAAAAAAAAAAAAGCCAAAACCTTTTTGGTAACTGCACTGCATCTCTTAGGCAGGGCCGTGCCCGCTTACAAAGACGCTGCAGCCTGGGTGGGGCTTTGCTAGGGCTTCCCCTCCGTGTGTAGAGGCCTGCTTGGTGCTTTCTGCGCCGTACAACCTGTTAGGACATCTACGCCAGGTTTGTACATTTTTGAAGTGTGCAGGGCAGCCTGGACACAGTTAGACTTCTGTGTGGATCGCTCTCCATGCTCACCAACCTGCCCTCTCTGGGAAGCAGATGTACATATTTTCATGTCCTGTCCCTGTGACAGCTGGTCACCTGGTGGGAAGCCCTAGGCATCAGTCTCTCTTCCTTTTTGAGTTTTGGACTTTTAGCCCTGCATAATGGTACCCTAGGGTCTGAAACTTACCTGCCCTTGACAGGTAAAAGTGCTAGCTAGCTAGCTAGCTAGCATTCTGGCTTCTTGCTACTTTTTTTATTGTTGTTATTATTATTATTATTCTGATTGCTGTATTATATTGGGAATGTTCTAAATAACCAAACTAAAGCTGTATGAAAGGTCACCTCGCTGCCTGCCGCCCTGTTGACGGGAATCTGTACTGTCCTTGACACTCCACACATGAAAACTGGTCCTCGTGTGCAGGGCGCAGCTAACCGAGTGTGGGACGTGCACTCCACAGCCCCCTCTCATGGCCCACAGCACACTTGTGAAGACATTCACAGGGATAAGGGGTGCGTTTTATAGCTATGGGAACTGAGGTTTTCCTGTTAAAAGGTAGTCAGCCCACAGAGGTGTCAGACCCGAAGCTTGGGCCTTAGTTAGCATTGTACTCTAATGAAAGGACTCTTTCTAAAGCCTATTTATAGCTTTCTAATCTACACATAGTCTATACATAGATGCATATTTTACCCCAGCTGGCTAGAGATTTATTTGTTGTAAATGCTGTATAGATTTTCCCCATGCCCCCTTTTACTTAATACTGGTTTGGGGTTTGTTTTTTGTTTTGTTTTGTTAAATGAATTTATGCTGTTTTATTGGGTATGAAAAAGAATCTTCTGTAGCCTGAGCTGCCCCTCCCCTGCTGTGACTGTACAGCCTGTGCGGTCAAGGGACACAGAACAGCAACATCATTTTGCATTCCCGTTGGATTCATGTACCTCCCAGATAGCTGTTTCCTTCAGGGTGTGTGGGGGTTGTTCCTTCGTTCATTTGCTTCTTTTCCAGAGTGTGGAAAGTCTACAGTGCAGAAAGGCTTTAGCCTGCCAGTTGATTGGAAATACTCCCCCCTGCACAGGGCTGTGTACATCCTGCCGAGCTGCGATATATTCTGTACTGTGTACAATAAAGAAGTTTGCTTTCCTTTACACGCTCCTGAAAGCTGCCTCTTTCTTGCCCCAGGCGTGTTTTACCCACTTCCCTACCCTGCCCCCATTTCATCTCTTTAGCCTTACTAATGGCTGATGGGCTTAAAAGAAGTTAGGAGTAAAAATGTGATCCAAGGGAGTGGAGGCAGAGGTCCTGCCCCAACCCAAGTGAGGTAAATTGCCCCCAGGGCCACTTAGTAATTTCCCCCCTAAAAGCTAGTTTGTTTGCACCTTTGTTTCTGTGAAAAAAAAAAATTTAACTGGGTAGGACTTTTTGAGTCAGGGTTTCTTTAATTCAGGACGTTCAGTTGATATTTTAGAAACCACTAAACACAAAAACTACCTCCCAATTTTTCTCCTAAAAAGTTTGGCTTTGCACAAGTGAGTTTGCAGGTGGTTTGAGTGTGTGTGTGTGTGTGTGAGTGAGTGAGTGAGAGAGAGAGAGAGAGAGAGAGAGAGAGAGATGTGACAGTAAATGTCTTAACTCTGTCCATATCTTGCTCTTGGGGAAAAATACATTACAAGTAACATACATGTAACACTTGCGATACGTGGAAGGAGTCTAGCATCCTGTGCGCAGGCTTCCTGTTTCATCCTTGATATGCCCTTTTAATTTGGGGCTTTCAAGACTCCTATTACAGAAGAGAAACAAGAGTAGAGCCCGGAACAGAAGGCTTTCTGTAAGTTACCTACTATCTTTCTTTCCCCGTTTTTACAAGCCCTTAAGTGTAGAAGCATCCGAGACTGAGTTGGTATACAGCCGCTTGAATGGGAACTTGTGTCTGCCACATTAACCCCATTAGCTTGGACAGATGAAGAAAAGACACTCAGGGAAAGAGGGCAGGGTGTGCAGGACAAAGGGCCTGTCCTCTCAGATCCCTGATGATAAAGCTTTGACAGCCAGCTCTGCGCTGTCTCCGCCTCGTTATCTCGCCCAGGCTCAAACCCAGATCATTAACCCAATGCCCGAGGTCACCCAACACTGCCACCCTGCTAGTGTTGGACGCTGGGGTAAGGAAGCCAGAAAATGTGAAGCTTGTTCTTCGTGGTGTCCCCTTTCACTGGCCAAGTTAGGGGAACAATCGATGTCCGTTCAGCTGTTAGATGACAAAGAGGTAGTCTGAGGGCAGAAGAATGTGGTTTCAAAGCCTGAGCTCAGTCTAAATTGTAATGCATCTGGCATTGAGGAATGGGGAGAAAGACTCAGCCAGTGGGAAGCTTTAGGGGGAGCAGTTTGCCCAGTGGCCAGGTAGTTGGAGCACAGTGTGTCTCAAAAAAAACAAGCCAAAGACGGTGGGGAGAATCCATATATATGTAACTCACGCCTTTAATCCCAGCACTCAGGAAGCAGAGGCAGGTGGATCGCTGTGAGTTCGAGGCCAGCCTGGTCTACAAAGTGAGTCCAGGCAGCCAAGGCTACACAGAGAAACCCTGTCTCAAATTCACGTTGATGTATCCGTGGTGGGACATAGACATGCGGTTCTGGCAAAGAAGGGCGCCCTTGAATGTCCACTCTTCCCATAGGCCTTCCAGCCAGCTTTCAGTTTGTTGACCTTGGCCATGATCCTCAGGCAGCTACCAATTTGATAGCACTTTACAGTTCTCCATTATCTTCTTGGTTTCCTTAAATGAGAACACTTGGCTGAAATCAAATCTAAAAATATGGCTCTCGGCCTCCAAAATCATTCTCTTCACAGTGTTCACAGCGGCTACCGTAGAAACGACGCTGGCCATGTGGGTTCTGGCGTAAGCTGTGTGATCTCAGAGGGCATCCTAGGTCAGTGAGGGCACTGGTGAGGTGCCTCTGCCCAGAATGCTTAGAAGGCAGGGGACATTTTGTAGGAATTTAAGGTGTATGTGCACTTCTGGTTGAGGATAAACAGAACAGTTAAGGGTCTCGCTGTTTGCACGCCTTTAATCCCAGCACTTTGGAGGCAGAGGCAAGCGGATTGCTGTGAGTTCGAGGCCAGCCTGGTCTACAAAGTGAGTCCAGGACAGCCAAGGCTACACAGAGAAGCCCTGTCTCAAAACAACAACAAAACAAAACGAAAAGAAAAGAAAAAATGAAACAAGGGTCTCACTGTTTCTCCTTTCTACACTGTAGTTCTCCATTCAAGCAAATTTGCTCATTTTCTAAGCACCCACTGAGTACCTATTAGACACCAGTCACTGCTGATGTCAAATTAAAGGCTGCTTTGTGACATGGTAATGCCTAAGATGACCCCTCAGATGATTTTACTGCTCTGCTTCCCAGCTCAGGCTCAAACACCTGCTCTGTCATCATCTTATTCTGAACATCCTGACTAGATGCTGGGCGGTCATCTACTAAACCCTGTTAGCTGAGTGTTCATCCCAGGATGTTTACTCTCTTGTTGTACTCTCTGCCAGGAACAAGGGGAGAGGGAAGGCCCCGGGATGGGTGTGCTGGGAGCTGTTGGCAGATGCTGCAGCACACTCAGGAGGCCTCAGCATCAGCGGTGTCCTCTGCATCGCTCTTTAATACTTAGCCAGTGTGGGTGTGGGGAGAATCACCATGGAGCCCACCCAGTCCTCATGCAGCTCTCAGGCTACTGACTAACACTTCCTCTAGACAGCCATGTGATGGCCTGAGTGTCGCCATCTGGTAAGCAAATTGTTCCGTGGCAGGTGCTACTCTGAGGTGTATATACCTGTTGGGAAGCAAATGCCAATCCGGGCCTTACGTGGCAGAGGGACCTAGAGAGCAGAAGGAGCAAACAGGTACCAGCCTTTGCCAGAAAGACGCTAACTGCTGTGGGAAGAGAGAGTGAGGAGAAGACGGTGGGGGTGGGGTGGGTGCCGCTTTTAATCTTGAGGTCAGAGGCCTCACTGTTGAGTAAGCCTTCAGAAGATTAGTGCCAGGTAGACATCTAGAAGCAGAGTGAGGCTGCCTGGGGATGTTTCTGGAAGGGAAAGGACCACAGTGCGAGAAGGGCAGTGCCGCCATGGGTGGCCCAGGCTCTCAGGACACCCAGGGTTTGCTTTGTTCTCAGCTGGTGAGACTTTTTCTGAGTCCAGAGGTGACCTCATCTGCTGTTTACTTCAAAACCTGTTCTTTTGAGTTCTGTTCTTTTCTTTTTGAGACAGGGTTTCTCTGTGTTGCCTTGACTGTCCTAGACTCACTTTGTAGACCAGGCTGGCCTGGAACTCACAGCTATCCGCCTGCCTCTGCCTCCCGAGTCCTAGGATTAACCGCATGCGCCACCACTACCGAGCTGTTCTTTTGATTTCCAAGTCAAAAGGAAGAGGGAGGAGCAAGGAAGGGGACACCTAGGCTGCTGCAGAAATGCGGGTGACAGAGTGAGGGGAGGGGAGGGGTGGCACAGCCAGACGCAGGCTCCAAAACAGAGCAAAGGAGATTTCATTACAGCTGCAAGGTTTGGGGCCAAGGAAGATTGAAGTTGCCGTGAATAGGAAGCAAGAAAGACACCTGAGCAGACATGAATTTATGACTGAGGAAGAACAGGCCTCCACCCGAGACGTGGTCAACTCAGGCAGCCACTGGAAATCACAGGGGGAGCTGGAGTTGGCTCCGAGGCGAGGAGCACGATGTGCCTGGCAACTGTCTGTAACTCTACTTGCAGGGGCCTGGCACCCCTGTGAAGGCCCCAGGCATGCACATAGTACACATACATACATACATACAGACAGACAGACAAAACATTCATCCTCATAAAATAACTAGATACGTTAGAAAAAGAAGCTGGGATGTTGGGTCTGGAGTTCAGGGGAACTCCAAGCTGGAGATAGAAATTAGAAGTCTAGGCCAGGTGTGGTCAAACACCTTTAATCTCAGCACTTGGGAGGCAGAGTCAGGTGGATCTTTGTTAGTTAGAGGCCAGCTTGGTCTACAAAGCAAGTCCAGGACAGCCAGGATTACAAGAGAATCCACATCTGAAAGAAAGAAAGAAGTCTAGAGCCGGGCGTGGTGGCACACGCCTATAATCCCAACACTTGGGAGGCAGAGGCAGGTGGATCGCTGTGAGTTCGAGGCCAGCCTGGTCTACAAAGTGAGTCCAGGACAGCCAAGGCTACACAGAGAAACCCTGTCTCGAAAAACCAAAAAAAAAAAAAAAAAAAAAAAAAAAAGAAGTCTAAAGCAGATGGCGGTGGATAGTGCATGCCTTTGATCCAGGTACTTGGGAGACAAAGGCAGGCAGGCAGATCTCTGAGTTCAAGGCCACCCTTGATCTACAGAGAGCGTTCCAGGATAGCCAGGACTACACAGAGAAACCCTCTTGGGAGGAAAAAAAGAAGTCTGTGTGTATGGGAATGTTAGGAGCTGAGACTGACATGTTCTGACACCAGAGACCAGGTTGATGTCCGAGGTCCATGCTGTTGCCAGAAACCATGTGAAAGTCACAACCAGTGCTCCCCTGACTGAAAGAGGCTATGTTTGCAGTGGTGCTGATGACTGCAGACTCAACAGTTGAGAAAGAGCCATAGAAGGCTTCTGTGTCAGCCCCCACTCCACCCCACCACACCACACCCCACCCCACCACACCACACCACACCCCAAAAAGTAACAGCCTAGACAGGAAGCCATCAAAGAGAACTCTTTTTTTAAAAATTGTGATAAGGGTACTGAAGTGTAGCTCTTTACAGTTGGTGGCTTCTGCCAGGGGTGCAAGGGGGGCAGGGGAGGGGAGAGGGAGGGGAAGGGACTCAGTTTTCTTGAAGAGGCTGGCCACTGGGAGTTTGACCATGTTCCATCGAGTGTGTATATATGGGCAACACAAACTGGACTTGGTCTCGTTGTTGTTTGCTTGTTTGGGTTTGGGAGGGAAAGGGTGTCACCAGGTGGGGAGGTGACCTGGGAGGACCGGGAAGTAAATGTGATGGGGTACATTGTGTGAAACTCCCAAATAATCGATAAAAATATTATGTTGGAAAAACAAAAGAAGAGGAGGAAGAACTGAAAGTAAAAGAAACCACTAGGGGAACAAGCATAGAGGACCCTGACCTTCAGATGCTCCCCGACTAAGACATTGGTGGAAAACTAGGGGCTGGCAGGGAAGGGAGGGAGGTGCTCTCTGCTCTCCATGTGCTTCCGGTGTGACAGAGGCAGGAGTAGCAAGAAGAGTCTGGGTTGGCGCATGCGCCGTTTCCCCGGGGTGACACACGTAATGTCTCAGTGCTGCTGGGATTCAGGGCTGGAGTACAGAAGCTCTGTGGATTTTAAAATCTTAGCTTGAACTCAACTCAGCCTCTTGCACACGCTGCAGCCTGCGGGCACAACGTCGGAGTGAGTGTGCCAGGGTCCACAAGCTCATAGAGTAAAAGCCTTTGTTTGTTTGTTTTCGAGATAGGGTTTCTCTGTGTAGCCTTGGCTGTCCTGGACTCACTTTGTAGACCAGGCTGGCCTCGAACTCACAGAGATCCACCTGCCTCTGCCTCCTGAGTTCTGAGATTACAGGCATGTGCCACCATGACTGGCCTAGTTTTATGTTCTTAAAGTGCATTCCTATTTTTCGAACATTTAATGTTCGCAATTACCTTTTTTGTCATTTATAATTAGCATATGTTCTTTATGAAGTTTTTAAAAAATCCATAACCGAAATTTAAAACTACTTTGAAAATTCAAACTAGAGATGGAGTTTAACATCAGGGCACATCTTCCTCAGTTTTAAAAATACTTAAACTTGGGCTGACAAGATGGCGGAGAGGAGAAAAAGCATTGCTGCCAAGTCTGAGGACCTGAGTTTAATTCCCCAAACCCATCTGGTAGGAGAGACTCCCAAAAACTTGTCCACTGCCCTCCAGGTGTGTGCTGTGGAAGGGCTTAATTACCTACATGTGTGCACATAGACTAACTGATTGCTCAATTAACTTTTTTAAATGCAAAAAATTGGCCATTACTACATTGTACACTGTTTTGTAACTTGTTTCTTAAAGAACATATTTTAAAATCTTTCTCTATATAAAAAATTATATATATATACATATATATATATATATATATACATATATATATATATGGGGCTGGAGAACTGGCTCAGCAGTTAAGAGCATTGACTCCTCTTCCAACAGATCTGGGTTCAATTCCCAGCACCCACATGGCAGCTCACAACTGTCTTTAGCTCCAAGATCTGACACCCTCCCACAGACATACACTCAGGCAAAACATCAATGCACATAAAATAAAAATAATTAGATATAAATATGGGGAGATGGCTTAGCTCTCGTACAGTTTTGAGACCTGAGTTCAAATCCATAGAAGTCATGAAAAGTCGGGTGTGGAATCACATACTTACTTCTACAATCTCACAGGTTCATAGGCCTGCTCCTCTGACGTAAATGACAGGGCCTGTACATTCTAAGATAGTCTCAAGCCAGGTAGAGGTTTGGACCAACACTGAAGGTTATGTTTTGATCTCTACATATGTGCTGGGACACGTTTGCCCTTGTGCACATGCATAGATACATATTATATACATAAACATACACATAAAGGCTTAAAAATACATTACAGTATATAAAGCATATATACAGTATATACAGAATCGCCTGCATGCTAGTCCATAGAACATGATTAAGGACTCACATTTGCTGGGGACAAAGGGGCCACAAAATGAAACCAGGTGTCAACACCCATGAAGACCAAACAGCAGGAACCAACTCCAGTTCATTTTGACCCTGAGTATCTCTCAGATCTGTCTCCATCATCTGTCCCATAACTCATTCCCCTAGCCTGTTGTGGCAAGCACTCAGCACTTTCACCTCCTTCACTCTTGCCCCCAACAACCTCTTTTCCAAAATCTACCGAAAGCCATCCCCGTGGACAAAGAAGTTGTGGTTACACAGACAAATGATACAACGTGTGTCTACAAAGTATGGATGTCACACAGAGCACCTGAGTGGTCTTTTTTTTTTTTTTTTTTTTTTTTTGGTTTTTCGAGACAGGGTCTCTCTGTGTAGCCTTGACTGTCCTGGACTCTCTTGTATACCAGGCTGGCCTCGAACTCACATCAATTTGCCTGCCTGTCTCCTGAGTGCTGGGATTAAAGGCATGCACCACCCTGAGTGGTCTTACAAATACTGTGAGCTAAAAAACATAAATGGCAAACAATATTATGTGATTCTATTTATGTGAAATCTTAGCTATAATGAGAGAAATCGGAAAGCCATAACAGGATTGAAGGGTGATGGTCCATATTCTGATTTAGTTAAGTGTTACAAGCTCACTGTCAACACTCACTGAGCTAAACACCCAGAGTCTGTCCTTCCTGCAGCTGCCCCCTCCCTGCTCCCCACCGGGACACTCCCTAGACACACAGTGTTACAACACCTCTATCCCTGACCTCCAACTCCACGTGACCACACCTCACCCAAGAAGAAGATAACCCATGAGGCTTGCAAACACCAATTAATCCCCTGTTGTTTGCTGTTTTTGGTGGTTGCTTCACACTGTTTAATTATTCACCCCTTTGCAATATTAGTTGTTTTCCCCCAAACAGTATAAACTCCATGAAAGCAGAACATATTTATCTGGCTGACCGTGTTATCTCTAAAACAGAAATCCCTAACTGAGGGCTTGACTCAGCACTTGTGTGCTCTTCAAGAGGACTTGGGTTTAATCCTCGGCACCCAGAGGTCAGCATCCACAGCTGTCTGCAACTCCAGTGCCAGAGAGTCTGACCCTCTCTTCTGACCCGCATGCACGTGGCACACAGACAGATGCAGGCAAAACAACCTTACACTTAGCAAATAAAGTGTTCAAAAATATTTTGCAAAGTCTCTAACTCGGTGAACATGGTAAAAGAGCATCATTGTTCACGCAGGCATTGGGGAGGTGCTACTTCAAGAGGCTCTGCCTCTTCTGGCTTCACCAGGCATGTGGTGTACACATGTGGCATATACACACTTATACACATGAGTAAAAATTTTTAACTAAATATCTTCTAAAATTAAATATATTTATTTGACAACAAGGCTATATATTTTTAAAATCATGTTTTGCTGAGTGCTTGTAATTCTATGTATTTATCAAAAAACAAATATATAACCAACTCTGACATACAATTATTAGATTAAGCACTCATAACTGAGTCTTTCAGTGAAATCGATGGAGAGTTCACCCTCCATTAGTTTGTTACAAGAATAATACTGGACTCAATGTAGGTTCTATTCCTACTTTGCAGTTTTGGGAGACGTAGTGAACATATCCAAAGGGAGATAGCTATCTACCATGGTTATTTGTCTTCTGTTCATTTAGCAGTAAGACTGTAGCCAGATACACGACCGCAACATACTTCCCAGCATCCCTTGCGATGCAGCTGTGCCTGTTATTAATACATGGCTTCTCAACTCAACTTCACCATCTTTCTTTCTTCCCATCTCTGAAATTGTTCTGAGTCCTTCATTTTCCTTTAATAACTGGCTGTGTCAGCAGAAGATGCCAAAGTGATGGTCAAGAAGCAGGATTTAGCTCCCGTGTGCACAACCCTGCGCTAAGTGGTCTAGCTTCTCCAAGACCTGCCTGCGTGTAGTCCACAGGCGGCAACGGATTTGGAGTGGCTCTGTAGCAGAGTGCTCCAGCTCCTGTGGCGGGTGCCATGGCTTCCCCAGTGCCTGGTTCTTGCCCTGCACTGGGTCCAGAAGCACCGAGTGCTTTCCTCCCTGGCAGTTTTAGAACAGAGTTCCTTGACTGGCTTCTTCCACTACCCAGCATGGTGGATTTCAAGCACATTCCACCAGCACGGCACTTCTGGCCTTCTGTAAGCCATAGTCACTCAAGGCCTCTTGTCGGTAAAGGATTAACTCATTCCGCCTTGTCTAAACACAGCACATTCCACAAAGGTTTGGCCCCTACCTGGCTCCTGGAAAATAACCTTTAAACCCCTGAGATATCCTGAGTGATAAGACGATCTCCAGTCACGGGAGACCTTGAGCTGCACCAAAGACTCTTTACTGACAGTATGACTCCTGGTGAGGTCTCTGGAGGAGGTAGAGACCAAATTACTATGTGGACAGCCACTCAGGTCTCCGTGATCAACCCCAACAGATCCCAGAACCTCAAGGCTCAAAGTGTTCGATGCTGTTTGACTCCATGGGGAAGGGACAAATGGGAGCTTGTATCTGGTGTCCCCCAGACACTGTGCTATGTGCCTGTGTCCCTTGGCTCACTTCAGTCTGTAGCTTTTTACTTTAACAACCTCTCCCCCTGCCTGTCACAGCTCTTCTGGATTCTTTGAGTCTCTCTCACAAATTGCAGAACCCTGTGGTGAGGTGACCTTTGACCCTCAAATATAGCCCACTAATAAAGTCTGGATTGTGAAAAACAAGTGGGGACTCCTCTCAAGCATCTTGGTGGAGTCACCCTCTGAGCCCTGCTTTCCCTAGGCTTGAGGACGGCCACTGCTGCTTCTCACGTCCCCAGGAACTTAGTAAATCTTCATATGAAGCTTTTCCTAAGCCAATTATTTTGTGGCTCTTCCAGTCTGGACCCTGATGGATCCAATGTTCATGTTATTCACTTCTCTCTAATTAAAGATAAGCAAAAGCAAGCTGGGTGAGGTGGCACACACCTTTAATCCCAGCACTCAGGGAGGCAGAGGCAGGTGGATCTTTGTGAGTTCGAGGCCAGCCTGGTCTACAAAGGAAATCCAGGACAGCCAGGGAAACCCTGTCTCAAAAAAGAAAAAAGAAAAAGAAAAAGAAAAAAAAAGCAAGATGTGTTATCTATGGTATAGGGCTATTAAGATGCAAGTGTGCTTCCTCCATATGTCTTCCCATTTGGACATAGATGATGGCAAGACCCCAAGAGCGGTGGAGCCCTGAGATGGGAGAATTCTGGGCTTCTTGCTCACCACATGCTGAAGAGCCAATTAAGAAATAACAGCAGTTCAGCTCACCCTATCTAAATGCACTCTGTTCAGTTAAATAAGTACGGAACAAAATCTCTCTCTCTCTCCCTCTCCCTCTCTCTCCTCTCTCTCTCTCTCTCTCTCTCTCTCTCTCTCTCTCTCTCTCTCTCTCTCTCTCTGTGTGTTGCCTTCATGTGTGTCTGTGTACCCGGTGCCTTCAAAGGTCAAAAGAGAAACTAGAGTTACAGTTTGTGAGCCACACGTGGGTGCTGGGAACTGTACCCACGTCCTCTGCTAAGTCAACCATCTCTCCAGCCTCATTGTGCCTTTTAATAGTAATGTCACATAAAAATTTTGTATCAGACCTTTTTAATTAATTTATTTATTTTTGCTTTTTTGAAACAGAGTTTCTCTGTGTAGCCTTGGCTGTCCTGGACTCACTTTGTAGACCAGGCTGGCCTCGAACTCACAGAGATCCCTCTGCCTCTACCTCCCAAGTGCTGAGAGTAAAGGCATGTGCCACCGTGCTTGGCCCTCCCACTTTTTTTTTTCTGCCTTAGGGACAGAGCCAAACTTCCCACATGCTGGACGAGTGCTCTGTCACCAACCTGTATCTCTGCTCCCAGAGACTGTTTTTAGTGGAATTCTGGGAAGCATATTGAAGAGTGTTCACCAGGTCTTACTTAGAAAATAACTCTACATGCTTGGTTGGCAAAGATAGGTTCCAGGCAGGTCCTATCAACACCCAAGACAACTTGTTAGAAAGGCAGAACACCCCCCTCAGGACCCCGCCCCCATCCCAGACATGAGGAATCGGAAACTAGGGAGATGCTGAACTACTTAGGAGGAGGCTGATGCAGGACTATTACAAGTTTGAGGCTAGCCTGAGCAATGTGGAAATGCCCTTGTCTGATAATAAAATAAATAAGAAGAAGAAACTGGAACCCGGAAGGAGGCTTAACAGCCTGTGTTTTTGCAGGTGGTTCAACTGCATGCTCCACTTGAGAACAGTCACCACACACTGTTGCTGGTATTTTCATCTCTAGAACACCTTTAATCTGGTGGTTTCAAAATCCTTTAAACACTGAGATGTTCAACACACCTTTGCTTTTGTATTAGTTTCTATTGCTATATACAACACACCTTTGCTGTTTGTACTAGTTACCTGCTGCTGTATAAAAACAGCATCCCCCGCTGGGCGTGGTGGCGCACACCTTTAATCCCAGCACTGGGGAGGCAGAGGCAGAGGATCGCTGTGAGTTCGAGGCCAGCCTGGTCTACAGAGTGAGTCCAAGACAGCCAAGGCTACACAGAGAAACCCTGTCTCAGAAAACAACAACAACAACAACAACAGCATCTCCCGGGCCTAGGGAGAGAGTCCAAAGGAAATGATGAGAACCCGAGTTCGAATCTCAACACCTACGTATGAGAGCATCTACCTGTAATGCCAGCAATGCAGAGACAGAGCTTGTGGCCAGCCAGTGCAGCTGAAGAGGTGACCGACTAACAGGTTAAGTAAGTGACCTTGTCTCAAAAACTGCAGTCCAAGCGATTGAGGAACATACACGGTGCCTTTGGCCTACACACGTTTGCATATGTATGAGCATGCACATGTATACACACACACTCACAACACACATGCATACGTATGAGCACGCACATGTATACATACACTCACTACACATGTGCATATGTACAAGTGTGCACAGGTACACACAATGCATATCTATGAGTGTGCACATGTACACACACACAACACATATACATATGTGCAAGCACATCTAACCCAAACCTAGTGTCTTAAAAATCATACATTATTTTCTTCCAATTTCTGTGGATTTGAGCGCAGTTTGGCCAAGTCCTCCACCTCAGTCTCCAAAGGCTACAGAAAGGACAGATGTTAAATCTGGAACGCAGCTGGGAGGACTGGTTTCTACACTTCCAGTTGGTGGCAATGCCAGTTCTTTGCCACCTGTCAGCCAGGGGCCACCCTTGGCTCCTTGCCATGAGGTTCGCCAACATTGTCACTCTCTTCTTCAAAACCAGCAAAACCACGTGTTATGCCAGACATAGTGGTGCACACGTGTCATCCCAGCACTCAGGAGGCTGAGGCAGGATCATGGGGTATATGGTGATACACTGTTTTAAAAAAACAAACAGAGAAAGAGAAAAAAAGAGGAAGAGGACGAAGAAAGAAGGGGATGAGAAGGAAGGGAAGGAAAGGAAGTAAGGGAAGGGAAAATACCAAGCCAGTCTTTAATTGTTGCCTTTTGAGACAGGATTTCTCTGTGTAGCTTTGGCTGTCTTGGAACTCATACTGTAGACCAGGCTGGCCTCGAACTCACAGAGATCCGCATGCCTCTGCCTCCCGAGTGCTGGGATTAAAGCCCTACGCTACCACGCCCTGCTGGTATATACTCTTGTGTAACATTATCACGAACAGCTCACCAGCCGTGCAGGATGGTGGTGACAGGCTGGCAATGCAGGCAGCTGAAGAATTCACCCAGATACCGGAAACCAGAAATAGGGATTTTATTAAACACTCTGCAGTCTGGCCAGAGCAGAGAGAGAATGAAGCTGCACAGAGACATTTTCTAAGGGGGTTATTTTTATGGGCACAGAGGGGTCCATAAAACACACAAGTTATATTTCAATGTCAGTGTCCTGGAGCACTAGCATTTAGGGCTTATTGTGATTAGCAACAGCCTGGCTGTCTGCCCATCCTAAACTGCAGTCCACACTTAGCGCTTGATAGAGCAGCAGTGTGGGATTTTTGACATCTGAATGGAGGTTCTGGTCCTCAGTAGCTTCTTTGAGTTTAGCAGGAATAATGTGCAGGCATCACCGGTTACAGTTGACCTGCATGAATGATGAGTATGGTGTCTCTAGATCTGGAACAGGAAAGACGGGTATCCGTATTTCTCCTCTACCTGTTTGAAGTCAGAGTTGTTGATCTCTAAATAAGCAAGCCCAACAAAGCTGCCAAAGAGAAGGCACCAGAAGTGTAGAGCGACATGTGAAATGTTGCTAGAGGGGTGAGGAAGGCCAGCTATGGCTACGCCCATCCAAGCCATGTTGGTCAACTGCCAGTGAGGGGCAGTAACCGCAGCAGGCCTGGTGTGAAAGAGAAGTCTTACCCACGAGGACAGAGAGAGCAGGAAGGCATAAGCCTACCATGCCATGGAAGGAAAGTGTGTGTGTGTGTGTGTGTGTGTGTGTGTGTGTGTGTGTGTGTGTG
>OU015745.1:76674200-76697282 GCA_907169655.1 Acomys percivali | reverse complement strand
GTGTGTGTGTGTGTGTGTGTGTGTGTGTGTGTGTGTGTGTGTGTGTGAAGTCCCGGTGAGGCAGAAGTAAGACAGGATAGAGCTTAGATATAGATATGTCCAATTAGTGTGTGTCTGTCTGTTGTCCAGTGATGTTCCAGGGGTCCCCTGGGGTCTGAGAGCCACTGGTGGAATTAAGGATCTGTCTTGAAGACTCCCGGGGCAATACAGGCTTGCCATCAGCCTAGGCATGAATGACAAGCCCTGAAGTGACAAGAGATTTTCTCCACCGGTAACAGAGGAGACATTAAACAGAGAACTGGACTTTTATTTACTCAGATCCAGACAGTTAGTTGTGGCAGAAGAAAAGGATGTCTTTAAAATACTTTCCCGGGAATTGAGGCTTGACTGAAATGGTGGCACATGACTTTAATCCGAGCACTCAGGAGGCAGAGACTCACCACAGTCAATAACCCTGATAACCCCGTTACAGGCGATCTGATTCCATCTCCTGGCCTTTGAGGGCACTGCACACGGTGAGCATGCCTGTAGGCGAACACTCCTACACATATAATTAAAGATAAATGGGTATTTGTTTCATTGTTTTTAATTATGTGTAGGTATGTGTCTGTAATGTAGGTCAGGAGTTACAGATTGGGGCCACTTAAGATGGGTGTTGAGAACTGAACTCGGGTCCTCTACAAGAACAGCAAGCGCTTTTAGCCACTTGCTGTTATGTGTTCCTTTCTTCATGTTCAATACTGTGAAATTGACCCAAACGTAGCCATTTTCCTTTAACTGTTAGTCAGTCAAGACTCCTCGGGGGTTGGATGCTCCTAAAGACTTACAAGGAACTCTCAGACCTGTAACTCTCTGCCAGTCATGCCATCTGCTGGGATGGGTCAGTCTTGCTGAAGACTTTCCACAGAGGCACCTAGAGGCACCAGCGACATTTCCCTCTAATGACTCTCCTCTTTGTAAGGGTGTGCACTGGTTAGAGTCCTGCCTCAGGGGGGTCTCCCTGGCTCTCAGAGCAAGAGGGCAGATGACTTAATGGAGCTGCAGGACCCTGTTACAGGAGATTCATCACCCCCAGGGTCCTGGATGACTTTGGAGGTTAAAGGCTAAAATCTTGATTATTTCTGACCTATACCTCCCAGGTTTGATTGTTCAATATCCATGATGGTTCTAGTAGCATTGAGGAGGAAATGGATTTTAGTCTTAACTTTTGTATCAGATTTAGGCAAAGCTCAGACAAAAACAAAGAAATTTATTTAAATACTGATTCTGTTAAGACTCAGGTTTCCCCAACTAGCTAAAAGCCTGACAAGCTTATTAAAAATATAAATAATTACCTTGATAAATATAAGCTCTGTTTTAAAACCAAGTCTTATAAATGTTGTAACCTTAGACTGAATTTGACCTTGGGGATCTTAGTCACCTTTACGAATGCCTAAATTTTGCATTTCGCACACTTCCTGTGTTGTGCTGGGACTTCCGGTCTGTTATCACATCAACTTTACATTTCCACTGTGTGTGTGGGGGGGGGGGGGCGAAATCCAGTTAGTTTCACCTTAGGATAAAAATCTATTTTACCACAAAATTTTCCTTTTTTCCTCCCTTCCTTCTTCCATTTATTTATTGTTTTTGTTTGTGTTTGTTTGTTTGTTTGTGTGTTTCTGCAGGATCTTGCTATAGCCTTGGCTGGCCTTTAACTCCATATGAATTAATTGCCTTTACCTCAGGAGACACTAGGACTAAATGAGGGTTCTACCATGCCCACCTACAAAACTGCACTCTCTCCCTGCCCCCCCTTCTTTCTTTCTTCCTTCTTTCTTCCCTCCTTCCTCCCTTCCTTCCTTCCTTCTTCTGAGACAGGGTTTCTCTGTGGAGCCTTGGCTGTCCTAGTTTCCCTTTGTAGACCAGGCTGGCCTCGAACTCACAGAGATCTGACTGCCTTTGCTTCCCAGAGTGCTGGGATCACAGATGTGCACCCCTCCTTCAGCCCCCTCCCCCCTTAAAATCTTTTCTTATCTTCAAAAATAGTGTCTTTTCCTTATAATCTTACTGAAATGTACTCTCATATCCCTCCTATTTCTCCTACCGTCTTCCTGCTCTTTTTAACTTTATCTCCTTCCTTAATGAGACAATAAGACAGACACAGCAAATATATCATCTTATTTTAAGATTTGCATCTGATACCTTGTTCACATTGTTAAACTGTTATGTCCCTGTTTGTGGGTAATCTTAGGCAGACTTTATTGCCCCGTGGATTTTCTTTTTCTTTCTTTCTTTCTCTTTTTATTTTTATGTTTTGGCTGTCCTGGACTCTCTTTGTAGACCAAGCTGGCCACAAACTCACAGAGATCTGCCTACCTCTGCCTCCCAAGTGCTGTGAACACAGGCATGCACCACCACCCTCAGCCCCTTGATTTTATTTTTATTTTTATTTTTTATTTTTTTGGTTTTTTGAGCCAGGGTTTCTCTGTGTAACATCCCTGGCTGGCTGTCCTGGACTCACTTTGTGGACCAGGCTGGTCTTGAACTCAGATATCTGCCTGCCTCTGCCTCCCAAGTGCTGGGATTAAAGGCGTGCACCACCACCACCTAGCATGCCTTGGATTTTTTTTTAAAGACTCTTGTAGTGTGTGTGTGTGCATGCATGCATGTGCATGTGCGTGCGTGTGTACGTGCATGTGTACGTGCATGTGTGAAGAGTCTAAGGGTTCTAGTGTTAAGTTTCCACAAGAGTTTCTGTTAAAGAATGACCTTGGATAGCACCTTGTTTTAATCTAAGGAAAAGACAGGGAAACGCTTGGAGATGAAACTGTACGTTAAACCTGGGATTGCTACTGGACAGCAAATGGCTGCATCTCCTGAGATTCAAAGGGAAGAGCGCACCCAGTGGTACAAGCCGGATAGGAGACTGGGTGTTGGGTCCATTGGTCACAGGCTGGGCCCCAAAATTTGCATTTTAGAGTATGTCAGACATGGTCAAGGTTGATGCTTACCCAAATGTCGAGCAGGTCTCCACTGGCCACCTCACGAACGGGAGGAATATTCTCTGAGGGACTGAGGGTAACTTGGCTCCCTAGTTTCTTGGCTTCTTGAAGTTCCTGAACAAGTGTGTAATGGGAGAGAGGGAGTGATTCCGGGTGAGCAGGAGAATGATTAGAGACATCCCCACAGGCAAAAGAAAGGCCAAGATGAAGAGATGCCAAAAGAGAGGGAGGTGCCGGGTACGGTGGTGGCACACGCCTGTGGTCCCAGCACTCAGGGGGGCAGAGGCAGGTGGAGCTCTGTGAGTTCGAGGCCAGCCTGGTCTACAAAGAGAGTCTAAGACAGTCAAGGCTACACAGAGGAGGGAGGGGGTTAAGGGTAGAGTTGTCAGGTGGAATGGTGTGTTCTGTAGCACCCATCACACAAAATACTACAAAGAGTGGAGCACTGTCATGCACTCGTG
This sequence comes from Acomys percivali, assembly GCA_907169655.1. Taxonomy (NCBI): domain Eukaryota; kingdom Metazoa; phylum Chordata; class Mammalia; order Rodentia; family Muridae; genus Acomys; species Acomys percivali. The sequence goes on along the minus strand of OU015745.1, from coordinate 76,693,840 downwards.
TAACACCAGCATTCAGGAGGCTGCTGAGGCAGGAGGATCTTGAATGAGTTCAGAGAATACACAGTGAGATCTTATAAATAAATAAGATTCCTAAAGCAAGGCCGGGCGTGGTGGCGTACATCTTTAATCCCAGCACTTGGGAGGCAGAGGCAGGCAGATCACTGTGAGTTCGAAGCCAGCCTGGTCTACAAAGCCAGTCCAGGACAGCCAAGGCTACACAGAGAGACCCTGTCTCAAAAGAAAAAAAAAAATCCTAAAGCAGGCCAACCTGATTCAGATTGAATATAATTAATCTATCAAGTTCCAACACAGGGTAACAATGGGGGAAGGGGGAGTTATTACAATTCCCAAACTGTAAAACTGGCTCAAGTTATGGGTCATTATTAGTTTTTATTTTTATTTTGTGTATTATGGGTGTTTTGACTTCAGTGGTCAGGAAAAATATACTGGATCCTTTAGAACTGGAGTTACATACAGTTATGAGCCATATGTGAGCACTGGGATTTGAACCCTTGTCTTCTGGAAGAACAGCCAGAGAACTCAACCACTGGGCTATCTCTTCAGCCTCTTGCGCTATGGGTTCTTATTAATGTGACTGGTGATACCAAAGGGAAGGTACCTCTCTGACAGATGGGTGTTCCCATGGTTTGTGAACTCTGGTGATGAGCTTTTGGGAATAATGCAATTAACTTACTCATTTATAAATCCAAAATAGCCTCTTTAATTTCATCAGAAGTTGTGATTAAATTTTCCATGTATTTAATGAAAAAGAAAGGTATATACTGCTGAAACTAACTAGCCGAGAGGCTAGTTTATAATCTCATTTTTCGTTAATAGGAGGTGCAGAATCTTGTTATAGCCTAAAATGAATATCAACTGTAATTCTAACGAACATTTGCTAATATGAGCTGATAGAAAGGGCTGTAACTGAATGATGCATGGCATAAACATATGTGCAATTGTGTGAGGTGTCATATAGCATGCACATTGTGTGCGTGTGTAAACGGTATTTCATTCTTTTAGAGGCTTGTAACAACTTCAAACCCCTGAAAAGTAGAAAAAATGCATAATGAGTACTAATAAACACTCCAATTAGCCGAGCATGGTGGTGCACATGCCTTTAATCTCAGCACTCGGGAGGCAGAGGCAGGAGGATCGCTGTGAGTTCAGAGGCCAGCCTGGTCTATGAAGTGAGTCCAGGACAGCCAAGGCGACACAGAGAAACCCTGTCTCAAGAAACAAAACAAAAAAAAAACACTCTGCTTAAATTCTTCTAAGCGCCTGTGTGCTCACATCTTTAATGAACTTCAGCTCCCAGATGCAAAGGCATTCCCCAGGTGTGTGTTGTTGAGTAGAGTGTCTTGTAAGCTGGGCTTGTCGCATGCTGGAGTACACTCTCACGCTGGGACTCAGGTGCCGTGATTTTTGCCCGGGATGCTATCCAAGTGTCAGTGTGCGCTTCCCATCACCCCATCTGACAGGTACAGATGGCATCACTGTCATAAATGCTGGCATTGATGACTTTGGTTTTGGTAAAAAAAAAAGTACCTCTTTCTATGAATTGGAAACCTATGAGGGTGTCCAGCGACAGATGAGCAGGTTTAAAGAAAAACATGGTACAGACGCACAACCGAACACTGTCTAACTAAGTTTTCAAGTATAATTTATTGGTTTCTTGTATGTGTGTGTGTGTGTATGTGTGTGAGGGGCATATGTGTGTACAAGTCAGAGAACAACTTGTGGCAGTTGGTTATCACCGTCACACACGCCCTGGGCATCAAACCCTGGTCAGCAAGCTGGGTAGCAATCACCTTTACCCTCTGAGTGACCTCACCCAGCTCCAGCCCTTAAATAATTAATAATAATAATAATAATAATAATAATAATAATAATAATAATAATAATAATAATAATGAAATTCTGTATTTTGTTCCTCTAACATGATGGACTTGAAGATTCCAATGTTACCTGAAATAACCCAAGTCAGAAAGTCAAACACTGCATGGTTTTCACTAATAATGTGCGTTCTAAAGAAGCTGAGGTCACACTTGCAGAGCATGAGGCAGTAACAACCAGAGGCCAGTGAGGACAGGTAAGTGCCAAGTAAAGGGAAGTGTTGTGGTTAGTTTAGAAGTGTGGCCTAATAAGTGACCTAACAAATATGGCCTAATAAGTGACACCTTTCCAGCCCTCAGGAGGCAGAGGCAGGCAGATCGCTGTGAGTTCAAGGCCAGCCTGGTCAACAAAGTGAGTCTTGGACAGCCAGGGCTACAGGACAGCCAGGGCTACACAGAGAAACGCTGTCTCAAAAATAAATAAACAAACAAATAAACCAAACAAAACAAAAATCACAGACACCTGTTATATTTTAAAATAGCCTTGGTTCAGCTGGAGCGGGGCAGATATTAATCTCCTAAACTACCTTCCATATCTCTCTGCCTCATCCCATGCCATCTGCTTCTAATAATTTCTATCAAGCTACCTCCCATCTATAATCCCAAATACTTGCTAATGTTCCTCATCTGGGCCAAATCCTCCACCCATGCCGGCCATGTGCTTCTTTACATAACCCATGGCGGCCTCCTTCCTTCTTCTTCTTCTCTTCTGTCTCCTCCCCAAGATCCTCTTCTGTTCTCTGATGGCCTCCCTCCCCAAGAGCCTCTCTGTCCCAAAAGCCCTTGCCTGGATGTGTTGGCTTTTTATTGGTCAAACAGGAATAAGTTTTTAGGCAAGGTTACACAGTAATATCTGGGGTACATTAAAAGACAGCAAACAGTAATTAGCATCAAAATACATCAGACCAACCTCCAGCAGGGAACATTCTGGTACTCTACCTCCACGAAAAAAGTCACTCTAGTCATAAACGCGATAGCTATTTAAAATAGCTAGGAGAAGATTTTGAACGTTCAAATCATAAAGGCATGTTAACTGTTTGCGATGATGGACAGCCCCCAGCACCCTGAGTCATACACAGGATATTAATGTGCTGAAACGGCACACTGTACCCATGAGGATGGATTTTTTTTCTGGCCAATTCTAAGAATAGCATAATAAATGAATACAATCACTTATCTCCTGTGTGCTTAATAATAACCCATTCCCCAACTAAATATCACCCGATGGTTTTTTTCCAGCCTCTGATACAGTCTGCCTGAATAACATTTCACTGTCATCACACCACTGGGCCACACTGATCGGCAGCTGGCACTGCAGGGACAGACTCATGTCAGAATGATATGCATAGCAGAAGCATCATTTCAAACAATTGGCTTAGGGCTTGTGGGGCCATGATTTGTTTTTCACAGTCTTCTGGGAGTACGACCTGTTATTCGAGATGACCGGCATCTCGCACCCGAGGTTCAGCTACCTACCAGGATTTAGTGTCGCTACCACAGGACTCTCTGCTTTTCACTGTGCTGGTGTCTGCCTGAGCTATACATAGCAGTGCATCCAGAAAGCATGGGCTCACACCTTCACACTTCCAGTTCCCACAGGGGTGGGAAAAAGACTACCTCTTCTGAAATATGACAATAAAGATGAGAGAGCTCAGTCTCCTTGACTCTGATTGGCTTAACCTGACTTATAGCCCGCCCCTAAAACCGATCACTGTGCTTGGGGAAATGGTGCCAGGGTCTCATTGGCTTAACCTGACTTATAGCCCGCCCCTAAAACCAATCACTGTGCTTGGGGAAATGGTGCCAGGGTTTATTTATATGCCCAATCCTGAAGCAGAAGTAGGACCCGTTCCAAGCCAACCATATGGGCTGAGTAGGGGTCCCCAAGGAAAAAGAAGAGGTGCTGTTAATGACAGACACAAGCCCATAATCCCAGCATTTAGGAGGCTGGTACAAGAGGATACAGGCAAGGGCAGTTTGGACTCAAATGGAGAATGGGGTGGGAGGTAAGAGAGGAAAAAAATCAACAGTGTCTACTGCAGTGAATTATCCCATTAAGATGTTTAAAACTCTCTTAACCCATTTTAAAGACTAAGGTTGTGGGAAAGGGAGTGAAGCCAGACGTCCATACGGTCTACATCATATTCATTCTGGTCCTTAATTTACATATTGATAATAAAGAAAGAAGGAAGACACATAATATAGCCCCAAAGAAAAATAAAATCGGGCTGGAGAGATGGCTCAGAGGTTAAAGGCACTGACTATACCTCCAGAGGTCCTGAGTTCAATTCCCAGAAACCACATGGTGGCTCACATCCATCTATAATGTGATCTGATGTCCTCTTCTGGCCTGCAGGTGTACAAGCAGGCAGAGCACTGTATACATAATAATAAATAAATCTTAAAAGAAAAAAAGAAGAAGAAAATCATGACATTTGCAGGAAAATGCACAGAAGTCAAAGTCTCAGAGAAACAAAGACCAAATGCTTTTTCTCTCTCTCTCATATGGGATACCTGAATTTCAAATGATATAAAAACACCTAATTATAGGTGTTTATAGGTCACGAAACTAAAAGGATGATCATGAAGGGAAAGGAAGAGATCTTACAAGGAATGGGAGGAACTGAGCGTGGTGGAGCACGCCTGTAAACCCAGTGTTCGGGGAGGCAGAGGCAGGTGGATCGATGTGAGTTCAAGGCCAGCCTGATCTATAAAGTGAGTCCAGGACAGCCAAGGCTACACAGAGAGAAACCCTGTCTCAAACGAAATCAAAACCAGGAACAAAAAAAATTAGCTCAGGCTGCTACAGCAAAACACTACAGCCTGGGTAGCTCATGGACAGCAGACATTTGTTTAGTTCTGAAAATTTAAAGTATGACATCAGGGTAGAACATGGTGGTTTTCTGGAGGCTTCTTCCTGTGTTGTCTGTCCTGAAGCAGACACGGGCTGAAAGAGCTCTGGACACGGGCTGAAAGAGCTCTGGACATGGGCTGAAAGAGCTCTGGACTCTGCAGTCTCCTTCACAAGGGTGTTACTCCTAGCCAGGAAGGTCCATCCTCCTGACAGACTCACCTTCCAGATCCCAACCTCCTACCATAACCACCCATGGTGTCCTAGTTAGGGTCTCTATTGCTGGGGAGAGACACTGTGACCACCGCAGCTCTTATAAAGGAAAGCATTTAATTGGGCCTCGCTTACCCGTTCAGAGGCTAAGTCCATTGTCATCACGGTGGGAAGCGTGCAGTGAGCAGGCAGACATGGTGCTGGAGGAGCCGAGAGCTCTACATCTTGATCCACAGGCAGCAGGGAAAGAGAGAGGCATTGGGCCTGGCTTGAGCTTCTAAAACTTCAAAGCCCATATCAGTGACATAATTCCTCCAACAGGGCCACGCCCACGACAACAAGGCCACGCCTACTAATCGTGCTACGCCCTATGAGCTTACCAGGGTCATTTTCATTGAAGCCACCGCAGATGGTTAGGTTGTCTGCGTGGATGGTGGGGGTAGAATTCAATTCATAATACTAACAGTAAATAAGACAAATGAACATCTCGTCCCTCTTGACACAAAACACTGAGGAAAACACAGCGTAGTCTCCCTTACTCTCTTGAAAAGAAGCCAAATACATTTCAGTCCTGAGGAATCCAGTCATGGTGTTTATCACACATACTCAAACTGAGGAAAGGATGAAGAGAGGGAGGAAAGGTGAGGGGTGTGGGGGAGGGAGGGAGGCAGAATAATGAAAAGAAAAAGAAAAATAAATTCTGGGCCTCACAGAAGCTGAAGCAGAAGAATCCTAAGTTCAAAACCAACTTGGATTCTATTCCTTAACAAAGTCTTTTTTTTTTTTTTTAAGTTTTACTTATTATGTATTCTGCCTACATGTACACCTGCCGGCCAGAAGAGGGCATCAAATCACATTATAGATGATTGTGAGCCACCATGCAGTTACTGGGAATTGAACTCAGGACCTCTAGGAAGGGCAGACAGTGCTCTTACCTCTGAGCCGTCTCTCCAACCCCAAAGTCGATGTTAAGAAATACAAAGTGAAGCTGGGCGTGGTAGCATACGCTTTTAATCCTAGCACTCCAGAGGCAGAGGCAGGCGGATCGCTGTGAGTTCGAGGCCAGCCTGGTCTACAAAGTGAGTCCCAGGACAGCCAAGGCTACACAGAGAAACCCTGTCTCAAACCCTGCTCTCCTCCCCCAAAGAAAAGAGAATAAGGAAGACAGGATAGAGAAACAGGGCTGGAGACCTAGGGTATACGGCCCTTGCTAGAGTTTTTGAGTAGGCAGCCTCCTTTTCCTCCTGCTGAGTTACCACCTCCAGCTGTGATATGAGAGTTGGTTCCCAGTCTTAGTGTATTTTGTTAGGCCTCGTTTGTGGAGATTCCTAGGATGCTTGCTCCTTTTTGGGGCAAGGGGGCCCTGAGGATGAGTTGTTGGGGGGCAGGGGGAAGGAGGTGGGACTGGGAGGGGTGGAGGGAAGGGAAACTGTGGCCCGCATATAATGTATGAGAGAGGAATAAAAGTTAAAAAGCAAACCAACAAGCAACACAGTGCTTTCCTCTTTAATGAATGGAAAACTGATAAAAGAGAGAAAAAAATGAAGAAGAAGCTGTTGGGTGATCATGTGTGGCAAAGATGCTTCCTGATTCAAAAACTAAAAAGATGCCTGCAGCCCTTTTCAGAGAAGTTGGTGCCCAGGGAGACAGCACAGTTGGGAGCGTCCAGGCTGAGTCAAATCAGGAGAGGAAAATAAAGGAAGGAGAAATTGGAACGGGCTTGTGAAGACGAAAGCAGATTCTTTCCTTCCAAGAAAGAGACTGGAGCCCCAGCAGGGCCGGGGAGACAAACCCAGCTTCTGCTTGGAGAGGAAGTTAGGCAAATGTCAGCGTTTCTCAAATAGCCTTGCCCAGAAAATGTGTCAACAAACACCCAGCCAAACTTCACGGATACACGCGAGGCCGAGAAACCGGGCAAGCATCTCCTGAGGGAGAAGCGCTTGAATTGAGTTAAAAATACATTAAATTCACAGTAACTCAAGAGCTAACGGCCCAGAGAATAACCCTGGACTTTAGCTTTGACCGGCTACGATTTCCTTTCAGGTAGGTGTTCCCAGTTGGTGTTGGGGTTTTGTTGTTGTTGTTGTTCTGTTTTTTATAAGCGTTATCTGGTTTGCCTGGGGCAGAAGAGGACCGAGCCTGAAATGGGAAACCAGATTTCACCTTTGAGTGGAGTGGTTGCAGCGTGCTGACTTGTAGTTCCAGAGGGAATTCTGGGAATGGAAGCCAGGTCCAGAATGCGCCTCTGCAGCCTGGCAGGCAGCCACAGTTAACACTTGCAGGTGAAAACCAGCCTTCTTTTTACAGGCGCCTACAAGACGTCCTGAAACGCGTCAGAAATCTCAGTCAACTCCTCTCTCCAACCACAAGTAGACGGACTTTAGTAAGTTTGAAAGTTGTTTGAAAATAACTTCTTTCTCTCACAAGTAAAATGCTGGGGATGGACAGATGCGCCCAAAGAAGGGCCTAGGCATTCCTGATCCTCCACTATTCCCAAGTGAGCATCTTCTTGATTTTTTATTTATTATTTTATTATTATTGTTGTTGTTGTTATATTTATTTTTGCTTTTGTTTTTCGAGACAGGGTTTCTCTGTGTAGCCTTGGCTGTCCTAGGTCCTAGACTCGCTTTGTAGACCAGGCTGGCCTCGAACTCACAGCGATCCACCAGCCTCTGCCTCCCCGAGTGCTGGGATTAAAGGCGTGCACCACCACGCCCAGCGCATTTTGTTGAATTTATTACATTTTAAAATGTTTAATTTTAAGGTTAGGATAGAGTTTTTTTTCTAGGACCCCCGGAAGCCTTTAAGCTCAGGTTTCTGCCTAAGCCTCCAAGTACTCAGACTACAGGTATGCCTGTCTTAATTTTGGTTTCTTGAATGAATCAAAATAAATAAGATGAGCCAGGTGGTGCACGCCTTTAATCCCAGAATTTGGGAGGCAGAGGTAGGTGGATCGCTGTGAGTTCAAGGCCAGCTTGGTCTACAAAGTGAGTCTAGGACAGCCAAAGCTACACAGAGAAGCCTTGTCTCAAATAAATAAGTAAGTAAATAAATAAATAAATAAATATGATGTAAAAAACATACTGTTTAGGCCAGGCATGTTGGTGCATGGCTTAATCCCAGCGCTAGGGAGGCAGAGGTAGGTAGATCTCCATGAGTTCAAGGCCAGCCTGGTCTACAAAATCCCAGGACAGCCAGGAAAACCTAAACAAACAACAAAAAAGATACTGCTTGAGAAATTTGTACTTCCCTAATATTTACTCATACAAATATAAACACAAACACAAATTCTTTTCTTTAAAAAAACTTTCTTTTAGCCAGGCCTGGTGGCACATACCTTTGTTTCCAGCACTTGGGAGTCAGAGACAGGCAGATCTCTTTGAGTTTGAGGCTAGCCATGGCTACACAGTGAAGCCCTGTCTCAAAATACATTTAATAATAATAATAATAATAATAGATTTACTTTCATTATTTGTGTTTGTTTGTTTGTTTTGAGACATGGTCCTGGTTGGCCTGAAGCTAAGTGGACAGGCTGGTCTTGAACTCAATAGATATCCACTTGTCTCTGCCTCTTGAGTGCTGGGATTAAAGCCATGCACCACCACATCCAGCTTCTATTAGTATTTAATTTTTTTTCTTTTTTCTTTTGGAGGGTTTCTCTGTGAAGCCTTGGCTGTCCTGGACTTGCTTTGTGGACTAGGCTAGCCTTAAACTCACAGAGATCTGCCTGCCTCTACCTCCCTGAGTATTGGGATTATAGGTGTGTGCCACTGCCCCTAGCTATTATTTTGTTTTTTCTAGACAGGGTTTCCCTGTGTAGCTCTGGCTGTCCTGGACTCACTCTGTAGACCAGGCTGGCTAAGAACTCAGAGATCTGCCTGCTTCTGCCTCCTGAGTGCTGGGACTAAAGGCATGTGCCACCACACCCAGCCTAGTTTTTATTAGTTTTAATTATATGTAGATGTATGTTCCTACACATGATGTGTGTTTAAGAGTGTGGGTGCTAATAGAGGCCAAAGTGTCAGATCTCTTGGAGCTCAGGTCACAGGTGGTTGTGAGCTGCCCAACACAAGTGCTGGGAACAGAGCTAGAGTCCTCTAAAAGAGCAGCAAGTTCCCTTAACCACTGAGCCATCTCCAGCCCCCAAAGTATTCTCTACAAAATAAAACAAACAAACAAAAAAAAACTATTAATTGTATGTGTGTGGGTATGTCTGAATGTGTCTGTGAGTGTGTGCATGTATGTGCTTGCATGTGTGTGTGTGTGTACAAACATGCTCATGTGGTTAAGGGATACCTCTCCTAAGCCAGTGCTCTCCTTGTGCCTTGGAGGCAGGCTCCTCCTGTTGTTCCTGGTTCATTGTGTGTACTCCAGATTCATTGGCCCATGAGCTCCTAAAAACCACAGATTCTTATGTCACACTTTACTGCAGTGCATGATTCTATGCTCTTGACAATGCATCTTAGTGCATGCACTTTTCATGTGTTTATACAGACAATGCATTTCTACTGACATTAGATCAGACTTCTGTAACACACTTTTTTTTTAACTTAAGGATTTGTGTGGACATTTATGCTATCATTTTTTAAGGCTATGATAACAGTGAAAAGCCCTGAAATATTTCAATGGCTCTCTGCCTCCCTCAAGATAATCTCTAGGATAGGAAAGAAAAATACCCTGGTCCTTGGGGTGCAGAGGCCTTGGATGGTGTCAGGCTCAGCCAGGTGAACTTGTGTGAACTTGGGTGCTGAGCCACAGATCCCAGTACTTAAAAGTACTCACTCTTATGTTCCAGGACTGTCTTGAGAATCAAATGAGACAATTAGGAAACAATCACTTCATATGAAGCTCTAAAGTTCTAAATCATCCATAGACCGTGTCATATGCTCATGTCAGTACACACACAGAGGAGGGTGCCCTGGGTTCTGTTAGAGAACACCATTTGCTTACTTGGTTTTTCAGTAAATGCCTTTACACGAAATTTTTGTTTTCTAAAAATATTTCTGTTGTGCATTTCATATAGATGGAGAAGGCAGGAAATGTAAATAACCAAAAATAATAAAATTGAGGTAATCCATAACCTATTTACAAAAATACCCTTAGATATTTCATATGTACATATGTGTATGCATGCAATTTATGAATGATTCATATTTCACATAATTATTCTTATAATTTCCTCATGCTGAGCTGGATGCAGTGTAATCCCAGCACTCAGAGAGGCAGAGGTAGGTGTATCGCTGTGAGTTTGAGGCCAGCCTGGTCTACAAAGTGAGTCCAAGACATCCAAGGTTACACAGAGAAACCGTGTCTCGAAAACCAAAAAATAAACAAACAAAACCAAAAACAAAGAAATTTCCTCATGTCATACCACAATATAAATAATCTTTCTAAATTCCTAATGGTAATCTTTATAATTATCAATAGCACATAGAGTTTGGTTTTAGTAGTAAGCGTACAGTGCTCTTTCCATCCACTTCATGTTGGTTGGATACCTAAGTTCTCTGGAGATTTTTAGCTATCATATGCAATCTTATGATGCAATTTCCATGCTCAAATATCCATATAACTTGAGCTGGAGAAATAGTTTAGCAGGTCAGACCGCCTGCTGCTCTTGAGTTCAGAGCCTAGCATCCACCACAAATGGCTTGCAACAACTACCTCTAGCTTTAGCGGACCTGATGCCCTCTTCTGGCCTTCAATGGTACCTGCACACAGGTGACATAACACACACAGAGACACACTTACAAACACATAAATGAAAAATACATCTTTTTAAAAAATAATTCCCAGGCCGGGCAGTGATGGCGCACACCTTTAATCCCAGCACTTGGGAGGCAGAGGCAGGTGGGTCTCCATGAGTTCGAGGACAGCCAGAGCTGTTATACAGAGAAACTCTGTCTCAAAAAAAACAAAACAACAACAACAACAAAAACAAAACAAAACAAAAGACAAAACGAAACAATTCTCACAATTTGAAGAAGTCAGTTTAGAATAGGGGTGTGTGTTTTCTTTTGTTCACAACAAAAGCTCTTAGGCACCTACCATTTGCTATGCACTGCATAGAGGTGAAAGTTACAGATAGGAAGTGTTAGTTGAGAAGGGAAAGTGGAATAAGCCTGGTTACATTCTGACCTCATTGACCTCGCTAGGGTTCCTCATGTGCCTGGCAAGACCTTATACAACTCCAAGCCTTCCTCATGCAGCCACACTCCACTTCCCAGCCTACAACCCTTTCTCTGTGCCACAAATATCCACTCATCTGTCAGGATTTAATGCAAATACCTTCTGCTCTGTGGTGGCTTCCTGATGCCCTGGAAGAATCGGATGCTCCCTGAAAATGACCCAGAGTCCTGACATGCTCCATTTGTAATTCCAAATATGCCACCTTACCTGTGCCCCTGGCCCCACTTTCCAGCTGTGCCTAGGAATATGAATTTAAGGTAGACTGCTTTACTGAGCATGCGCTGATTGAATCGCCAACAACATGTGCTTAGTGAAATACTAAATAAACCAACTGAAGGGGCGGAGACATAGCTCAGCTGTTAAGTGCACTGGCTGCTCTTGCAAAGGACCTAGGTTTGGTTCCCAGCAGCCACATGGTGTCTTAAAGCTGACTGGGCCTCCAGTTCCTGGTGATAGGATGCAGTCTTTTGGACTCTGAAGACACTAGGCACATGGTGTAAGGGTCCAAGAATCACTAAAGAAAGGCCCAGACTCGAGTAGTATGCAAAAGCACAGAGCGTTTATTCTACAGAAACAACCAGCATACAGGGTCAACCACTCACACAAAATGGCGACCCCGGGGGTAGGGGTGGGGGGAATTGTCACTTGACCTTCGTTAGGATTAGTTGGGTTCCTGGTAAGGGGTACTTGTTTGTTGTTGTTTTGTTTTATTTTGTTTTTTTGAGACAGGGTTTCTCTGTGTAACAACCCTGGCTGTCCTGGACTCTCTTTGTAGACCATGCTGGCCTCACACTCAGAGATCCGCCTGCTTCTGCCCAGTGGTAAGGGGTACTTGTATGTTCCTGGTTGTTTCTGACCACCTTGGGGAAGGACCAGTCACCTCATATCTAGTTTAGCCCCAGGAGAGATGTCAGGGCAGTTGTTGCTGATTGGTTGCCCCTTCCCTGAGGCTTTTCCAAGAAGTCTAATGAGCCCTTCTGGGAAACTGAGAGCTAAAGCTGAACATGGCGGCCTGATTCAAAATGGAGTAGGTACATAGGCAAACACTCATACACAAGCTTTTTTTTTTCTCTTAAAAATAAATAAATATAGGACTGGAGAGATGGCTCAGAGGTTAAGAGCGCTGACTGCTCTTCCAAAGGACCTGAGTTCACTTCCCAGCAACCACATGGTGGCTCACAACCATCTATGACGAGATCTTATGCCGTCTTCTGTCATGCAGGCAGAGCCCTGTATACATAATTAATTAATTAAGTAAGTAAGTAAGTAAGTAAATATAACACTGAAGCTACACTGTTGGCAAAGAAGGTCTGTTTACAAAGGATTATGGTCTGCAATTAGTTGAAGGGAAAGCTCAGAAGTCCTGACTCACAAACTGAGCTAGATGTTAAATTTTCATTGATTGATAGATTGCTTCTTTCTTTCAGAAAGAGGAAAAATTTCTGGAATTAGTTGTCTTTGTCCTAACTGCTATATGGGGCTATGTGGGGCATAAGAATCAAACTCAGAGGCTGGGCGGTGGTGGCACATGCCTTTAATCCAGGCACTGGAGAGGCAGGCGGATCTCTGTGAGTTCAAGGCCAGCCTGGTCTACAAATCTAGTCCAGGACAGAGGAGGCTACCCACAGAGAAAAACTGGTCTCAAAAAAACCAAACCAAACCAAACCAAACCAAACCAACCAAATAAACAAACAAAATGAAACTTGGGTCATCAAGCTTGGCAGCAGGCACCTTTATCCGTTGGGCCATCTTGCTGGCCTGAGTTTTGTTTCGTTTTTCTCTAATTTTGTCTTTGTCTTGCATCACCAAGTTTCAACACATGTAGGTGGCCAGGGGGCACTGGGGACTCACAAAGGGAAGAGCTTAGGCCTAACACTCTTACAGTTGGGTGGATGCTGTTAAAGAAAAACACCCCAAGCCTGGCAGTGGTGGCCCACACCTTTAAACTCAGCACTCAGGAGCAGAGGCAGGTGGATCTCTGTGAGTTCGAGGCCAGCCTGGCCTACAAAGTTAGTCCAAGATAGCCAAGGATACACAGAGAAATAGGGTCTCAAAAAAACAAAACAAAACAAAACAAAACAAAACAAAAAACCCAAACCCAAACCCAAAAACAAAAAAACAAAAAAAAAGAAAGAAAAGAAAAGAAAGAAAAATATCCCAAGTCAAGAATACTACATTGAATATAAAATAGTATTTATTTTAAGCAAGAAAGTGAATGACAAAAACTTAACAGAGCTTTTAAGCTGGCTGATACCACAAGGCTCAGCAACCTAACACACCTCACCAATAAATTCTTTTTAAATCTTCAATTATTCTGAGGGAAAAAAAAAAAAAAAAGAATTTGTGGCATCTTCTAGTGCCAGAAAGCAAGGAAGTGGGGGTGATGATCTTCCACAGTACATGGGAGCTCCACCAGCGAGCCCAGTGACCAACGCTGTGAGACAACTAAAGCAGGAAAACCACCCAAGGCCAAAAAATGACTCAGGAGAGGTGAGGGGTTGAGGAGGAGCAGGGGACGGAGGGAAAGGACAGCCAGGAGAGCTGCACACCCAGCAATCCCAGCAAGCACTTGACAGGTTGAGGAAGGAAGATCTCAAATTCAAGGCCAACCTGGACTAACACGGCCAAACCTTGTCACAGAGATGGGGAGGGGAGAAGGGGAGAGGGGGGAGGGAAGGAGGGGAGCAGGGAGAGACTGTCACAACCAAGAAGAGCTTATGGATATAAGATAACGGACAATAATGGGTGCTTCTGGAAAAGGACATGAGGACACCTGCTAAGAGTGCAGACTTTGGTTAGTGTGTCCATATTGGTTCATTGACTCCGACCGACATTTGTTTGTTTGCTACCAACATGCCCTGGACAATAGGAGAAAACTAGGGACAGGATACATGGAAACTTCCTGTACTGTCTTCATAATTCTTCTGTGAATTTAAACATTTCCAAAAATAAAATTGGCTAGGAGAAAGGTTACTCTGAACTCGTAACTGTATATATGTGTTTTCTCCCTCTCGCTTGCTCTCTGAAGCCAGGGCTGGCTCACACTCACTAGGTAGCCCAGGTTAGCCCTGGATTCACAGCAATCCTCACTAAGTAGCCTAGGTTTGCCTTGGACCCACAACAATCCTACTATCTCAGCCTCCCAAATTCAGAGCTTACTATCTAAAGTATTTTTTTAATATTTATTTATTATTATGTATATGATGCTCCACCTGCATGTACACCTGCACACCAGGAGAGGGCATTAGATCACATTACAGATGGTTGTGACCCACCATATGGTTGCTGGGAACTGAACTCAGGACCTCTGGAAGAGTAGTCAGTGTTCTTAACCGCTAAGCCATTTCTCTAGCCCTATCTAAAGTATTTTTTAAGGTTTATTTATGTTTATGGTGTTTTGCTTGCATGTATATCTGTGTACCACGCTCACGCCTGGTGCTTACAGGCCAGAACAGAGAGCCAGGTTTCGCAGATGTTTGTGGTAGGAATCAAACCCAGGTCCCCTGGAAGAAGAGTAAGTGCCCTTAACCACTGAGGCATCTCTCCAGCTTCCTAAATTATTCTTAAATTACAAAACTTAACTTTCGCCAGGCGTGGTGGCAAATACCTTCAATCACAGCACTCAGGAGGCAACAGATAGACTGATATGATTTCAAGGCCAGCCTGGTCTACAAAGTGAGATCCAGGCCATCCAGGGCTCCATGGTGAACCCCTTTCTCAAAAACCAAAAACCAAACACTGAACAAACAAATAATCCCAACTTAACTTTTTACTTAGTATGAGTTGGATCTTTCTCCAACTGTTTCCGGGCTGTTTTAAGAGATAAGAAGGAAGGCCACCTTCCTGGTGCTGCTCAGCGCCCTCCCCTAGAACAAGTAACACGACAAAATTGTTATCTTGGCTCATAGTTTGGGAGGTTTTTTTAGTTTTTTTGTTTTGTGTCCCCGCCCTCACCCCCGCCCCCAGACAGGATTTCTCTGTGTAGCCTTGGCTGTCCTGAACTCACTTTGTAGGCTGGGTTGGCCTTGAACTCACAAAGATCTGCCTGCCTCTGCCTCCCTAGTGCTGGGATTAAAGGCCTGTGCCACAACTGCCCGGCTCTGGTTGAACTTTTGAATCACCAGAAAAGCTCTTAAAAAGGAGAGGGAGGATGTAGGGAGTGGTGGCACACTGTAATCCCAGCACTCGAGAGAAAGAAGCAGGCAGATTTCTGTGAGTTTGAGGCCAGCCTGGTCTACAAAGTGAGTCCAGGATAGCCAAGGCTACACAGAGAAACCCTGTCTTGAAAAACAAAGCAAAACAAAACACCCCTCCTCAAACCAAAACCAAAAATAGGAAGAGGGGAGAGGGGAGGGGAGAGTGGGGGTGAAACGCAGCAGCTTCAGCCTCTTCCCAACTACATCAGAATTGCTAGGTGGATTTGGTAGTGCCTGCCTGTAATCCCAGCACCAAGGAGGCTGAAGAAAAACTGAGGTGAGTTCAAGGCCAGCCTGGAGTACAAAGCAGTGATCCCTGTCTCAAAGCCACCCAGAGTATACTCCAAAGGTTTCAGATCTCCCCCAGAGATTCTAAAGTGTAACGGGACCGAGAAACCCAGTTCTTGTTTTGTTTTTTGTTTTTTTTGAGACAGGGTTTCTCTGTGTAGCCTTGACTATCCTAGACTCACTTTGTAGACCAGGCTGGCCTCGAACTCACAGCGATCCGCCTGCCTCTGCCTCCCGATTGCTGGGATTAAAGGCGTGTGCCACCGCACCACCACCATTTTTACGAATCTAGTTCTTAAATGGATGCCCCGTAGTCTCTTGTCGTCCTGGAATGGGACAAGGAGGGGCCCGGGAAGCCTGGGAAAGGAGCGGTGGCAGCAGACTTCCTAAACTGAGCTGGTGATGAGAGAAGTGGGGGCGAGGGGAGGGTGCGGAGAGCAGCGGTGTGCAGCAACCCACGCACTGGCTCGTTTTAGAACAAATCAGTTCTTCTCAGACATATGTACTGGAGAAGCCGCCTCCTGGAAATTTCCAGGCAGAGCTTGGGATTACTCCGAGCAGAAAAGTATTCAGCCTGCATTTTCCTTCTCTTAAGGCAAAGAATCTCAAGAGTTGCCAGTCACTGCTGGCTCACTCGCCTCCTTGCTCCTTCCTTCTCTCTGTGTCTCTCCCCTGTCTCTCTCCCTCCCTCCCCTCTCCCCCTCCCCTTCCCCCTCTCCTCCCTCCCTAACGGTGCCAAGAGCTGTAAGCATTTCAGAACAAGGTCTCACTGATCATTCGTACGTTCCATGCAGATATCTGACCTACCATTTTTACACCACAAATAAAACTCAGCATAGAAGAAGCCTGGAGAATATGCCTGAGGGAGAGAGAAAGGAAAAGCAGAAAACAGAAGTCAAGCCCTGAGCAATTCCCCTTCCTCTCAGACCCCGCAGGAAAGCCACTGCTCTCTTCACTTCGCAGGAGAGGAGCTTGTTCAAACATGTCTTCTCAGGGCCCCTTAGCTCGACCGGGACAGGCAAGACTTACTGCATCTTCTCAGTGATTTTACTCCTGTTTTCAGATGAGAAACGGAGGAGGGAAGATGGCAGCTGCAGATCACAGGTCAGATGTTCTGGGTCTGTAGGGCACCCAGGCCTCTCCTCGGAAACACAGGGAGGGTGGGTCTGGGCAGCGCCATCTGCACCACTCACAACAGGGAGGGCTCTGGGAACTCTGTATGATCCTTGCGGCTTTCTAAAAATGTGAAGTTATTCCAGAATGAAAAGTTCATTTTTAAATGGCATGTATGGGCTGACAAGGTAGCTCAGAGGTTAAGGGCAGAGGCTGCTCCTCCGGAGGTACTGAGTTCAAGTCCCAGCACCTACATGGTGGCTCACTACCATTTTTAATGGGATCTAAAATGGCACATAATAGTAGCACACACATATGCCCTAGTACTTAGGAGGCTGAGGCAGGAGGCTTACTCTAAGCTCCAGACCAGCCTGGGCTACAGAGTGATTTTCATCCAGGGCAGCCTGAAGGAGGTAACCAAACCCTGTCTCAAAAACAAACAAATAAACAAATAAATGAGACACACATTATACTTTTCAAGACTTTTTTTTTTTTGTATAAGTAAGCAAAATGGGATTAATTTATTAAGGGCTGGAGAGATGGCTCAGCAGTTAAACATACTTAATCTCAGCATACACATCTGGCAGATCACAATCCCCTGTAACTCCAGCACCAAGGGATCTGAAGCTCTCTCCTGGCCATCTGACATCCACATGTACCTGTGCACACTTCTACATAGACACACACACACACACACACACACACACACACACACGAATAAAGAGTGAAAAACATTTTTAAAAAGATTTTTTTAACTGTTGGCCTTTTATCTATGTATTTCAGTGTCTATCTTCTCATATGTGTGCTTTTTAATGTATATAGCATTTTAATCCACTAGCACAGCCACGCAGAGCAGCCATAGAGTCTGTGTGTGGCTACAAGTCCAAAGCCATGGTACTTGTGTGCACCCGTCTCAGTTTTTGGGTGTTGCCAGCGATTCCTGGTATTCCTCGGTCCACAGGTACATCATTCTCATCCACGCTCGGGTCACGGGCATCCTCTGTGCTTTTTTTTTGTTCGGTTGGTTGATTTTTCGAGACAGGGTTTCTCTGTGTAGCCTCGGCTGTCCTGGACTCACTCTGTAGACCAGGCTGGCCTCGAACTCACAGTGATCTACCTGCCTCTGCCTCCCAAGTGCTGGGATTAAAGGCGTGCGCCACCACACATGGCTCTCTGTAACTTTCTGTGTTTCTTCTTGTCTTACAAGACAGTCAGATGGGACTAAGGGCCTACCATATCGAAGTAAGACCTGATCCTATGCCTCAGCCATGCCTACCCCAGAGTAAAATCCAATTCGGAGGTTCCAGTTAGAATGTGACTTTGGAGGAACATACTAGTGAATGGTTGGGATCCTGGCTCCCCAAGATTCATCTAGTGATGGCTATTCTTGGTCACCTACTTGACTGTATGTAAAACTAACTAAAAACCAAGGACTGGGTCCACCTGTGAGGGATTATATTTTTTCTTTTCTTTTTTTCTTTTTCTTTTTTGTTTTTTCGAGACAGGGTTTCTCTGTGTAGCCCTGGCTGTCCTGGACTCGCTTTATAGACCCAGCTGGCCTCGAACTCACAGCGATCCATCTGCCTCTGCCTCCCCAGTGCTGGGATTAAAGGTGTGTGCCACCATGACTGACATTTTTTTTAAAGTATCTGGAGTAGGCTTTCCAATTTGCTGATACCTACAATTCCTAAAGCCTCTCCTGGAAGCTTAGAGAGTACTGAAAGCCCATGTCATGAATTATTTTACAAATTTTCAAGACAAATGCACTTGATCATCCTGATTGATCAATTATGAATTTGGTGACTCTGTATATAAAACTTTTGACAGTTTGTGAAAAAAAAAAGTATAATGATGATGCTGGTTGGTTGCTCCTAGGATCTCTGGATAAACTGACAAAAGAAAAGAGAGCTGGAGAGGTGGCTCAGTGGTTAGGAACACTGACTGAACTCTCAGAGGACTGGGGTTCAATTCCCAGCACCTACATGGCAGCTCACAACTGTCTGTAACTCCAAGATCTGACACACTCACACAGACACACATGCAGACAAAATGCCAATGCAAATGTAAATAAGCAAATAAATAAACATTTTAAAAAGGAAAAGAATGAGCTCCGTAATAAAATTAACCAACTCCTGACATCTCAGAATACAGTGAAGGACAGTTATGAACTCAGTGATGAAACTGACCAGCTCCAGATGCACAGAAACAGTCTAAAGTTACTTTGTTTGTTTGCTTGGTTGGTATTTCCAGACAGGGTTTCTCTGTGTAGCCTTGGCTGTCCTGGACTCGCATGGTAGACCAGGCTGGCCTCGAACTCAGAGATCCACCTGCCTCTGCCTCCAGAGATGGGATTTAAGGCGTGCATCACCATGCCTGACTGGCAAAGTGGTTTTTATGGTGGCATGGTTTGCATGAACCTTTGCTATCAATTAATTATGATGTTTCCAGGCAAAGAAGTCTATTGCATTCTATTATTTTGATTTTTTTGGTTTTTCAAGGCAGGATTTCTCTGTGTAGCCTTGGGCCTCCTGCATTCTTGTTTGATTTGTATAAGAAAAATTCTCAGGCCAATGAAAGAAAAGCTATATTGGATTGTTGCAAAAGGAAGTCTGAGCCTGTGAATCAGTTTCCAGACTTAAGCCAGTCTGCAGGCCCAGAATCCTTGAATTAAGAGAATACCAGGTCCGCTGGGTGTGGTGGCACACGTCTTTAATCCCAGCACTCGGGAGGCAGAGGCAGAGGATCACTGTGAGTTCCAGGCCAGCCTGGTCTACACAGCAAGTCCAGGACAGCCAAGGCTAACACAAAGAGACCCAGTCTTGGAAAACAAAAAACAGAGAGAGAGAGAGAGAGAGAGAGAGAGAGAGAGAGAGAGAGAGAGAGAGAGAGAGAGAGAGA
>OU015745.1:76624577-76672953 GCA_907169655.1 Acomys percivali | reverse complement strand
GAAGAGCAAGATGTGTCCCTAAACATTGAATCGTCTCTCCAGCCTTATTAAGTATATATCTTTTGCTTTGGCTTTATTTTTGTTTGTGTTTGTTTGTTTGTTTGTTTGTTTGTTTGAGACAGGGTTTCTCTGTCTCTGTCTTGGCTGTCCTGGACTCCCTTTGTAGACCAGGCTGGCCTGGAACTCACAGAGATCCATCTGCCTTTGCCTCCCAAGTTCTGGGATTAAAAGCATGTGCCACCACACCTGGATTTTATTTTGTTTTTTAAGATAGGGTTTCTCTGTGTAGTCCTGGCTGTCCTAGAACTCATTCTGTAGACCAGGCTGGACTTTAACTCAGAGATCTGCCTCCCTTTGCCTCCAGAGCTCTGGGAATAAAGGTGTGTGCCACCACCACCTAGCTATACCACTTGATGTTTGCACAGAAACTTTTAAAGCCAGAAGGACTTGGAAAGATTTATTCCAAGTTCTGCGAGACTACAATTGTCAACACAGGCTATTATACCCAGCAAACCTGTCAACCACTGGATGGGCCAGTGGTTAAGAGTATTGGATGCTCTTCTAGAGGACCCAGTTTGATTTCCTACACCCATACTGTGGCTCACAAACATTTGTAACTACAATTTCAGGGGATCTGATGCCTCCTTCTGACCTCTGGAGGCACTAGACACACCTGTGGTGCACAAACCAGCATGGAGGCAAAACACCTGTATACATAAAATAAAAGTTATAGTAAAAAAACAGACTAGCTGGGCGGTGATGGCTCATGCCTTTCATCCCAGCACTCGGGAGGCAGAGGCAAGTGGATCACTGGGAGTTTGAGGCCAGTCTGGTCTACAAAGTGAGTCCAGGACAGCCACGGCTACACAGAGAAACCCTGTCTCAGGGAAGAAAAACAGACTAAATGAATTTATGGCCATTAAGTAATCTCTCCAGAAGATACTGGAAGGATTACTTCAGTTTGAAAAGAATAATAAACATACTCAAGAGGTTATAGAAAATAAACAATACAGGACAGCTAAGCAAAAGAGGTCTAAGAAAATAACCACAAAGTCAACAAAATGACAGGAACACTCATCTTCCAATGATAACTCTTTTTGTTGTTGTTGATTTTTTGAGGCAGGGTTTCTCAAAACAAAACATATCTGGAGAGATAAGGAAGGTCATTTCATACTCATTAAGGGACAATCCACCAAGAGGATATCATAATTTAAAACATGAACCAAACTCAGGTGCACTCAACTTTATAAGAAGGAACCAAACTGAGGCCATTTTGAATAAAACTTCCATTTTGAATAGGGGTCAAATAGCATTTAATTTCCCAAGACCTCCCTGGGTAATTAACATCCTGCTTGGCAGAAAGAGACATGTATGCAGGTAACTGACATCTTGGTTGGCAAGTTGAGACATGAATACTAGGCAAGCAGCCCTGCCACAGTTGACTAACCCAACCAGCAGGTGTACCACAAAGACATGTTCCAAGGAAGTCCAGTATCCCTACATCCTGATTGGTGGGAAGTACTGTATCCCTAAATTGTGATTGGTGGGAAGTCCTATATCCTTATATCCTGATTGGTGGGAAGTCCTGTATCCCTAAATCCTGATTGGTGGGATAACTTGGCTCAGGCGTTTGTGGACTTCAGGCTTTAAAACTCTGTAACATTCTGGATCAGGGTCACAGTTCAGCTCCTGCGTCTGTTCTTTGCCTCTGATCAATTGATCAGTAGCTGTGGCCCGGGTATAATAAATTTTTTGTCATCTGCTTAAATGCTTACTAAGTTGAATGTTCAAAGATGCAGTCAGGCCTCAATCCTGACAGGTCAGTTTTTGTTGTCTAATTCAATACAGATCTTGCTTTGTTGGACTCTTGTGACAGCTTGGGTTTGTTTGTTTGCTTGTTTTTTAGTTTTCAGACCCCAACAACTAGAATTGAATGAAAATGAGGACAACATACCAAAAAGCTATGGAACACAATGAAGGAAGTCCTAAGAGTAAAGTTTTCACCAAAACAATTAATAACTTAATGATGCACCCGAAGGCTTTGCAAAAACAGGAACAAACAATAGTAGCTAGGAAGAGATAATCAGATCAGGGATAAAATTAATGAAATAAAAATTTTAAATATAGCCAGGCATAGTGGTTCACACCTGTAATCTCAGCACTCAGGGAGGCAGAGGCAGGTGGATGTCTGTGAGTTTGAGGCCAGCCTGGTCTACATAGTGAGTCCAGGACAGCCAGGGCTACACAGGGAAACCCTGTCTCAAAAAAAATTAAAAATACAAATAATTAAGGAGACAAAAGTGCTTTGAGAGTATTAATAATCCTGCCAACTCTTTAGCTGAATTAATCAAAAGAAAGAGAAAGAAGACTCAAATGAATAAAATAGAGATGAAAGGGAGCTATTATAACAGACATTGAGGAAACTTAGAGAATTCTAAAGACATACTTTAAATTTTATATTCTATAATAGGCTACTAATAATCTTATTGGTAAAATGGAAAAAGGATGGCTTCTTAAGGAGGAAGGATAAAGGTAAATACAAAAGAAAGAGGGAGGCTGGTAAAATAAAAATAAAGATATCTGAAAAAGTCATGGGGCGCTGGAGAGATGGCTCAGAGGTTAAGAGCGCTGTCTGACCTTCTAGAGGTCCTGAGGTCAATTCCCAGCAACCACATGGTGGCTCACAGCCATCTATAATGTGATCTGGTGCTCTCTTCTGGTGTAGTACATGCAGGCAAACACTGTATATATAATGAATAGATCTTTAAGAAAAAAAAGTCAGCCAGATGTGGTGGCACACGCCTTTAATCCCTGCATTTAGGAGGCAGAGGCAGGCAGATTGCTGTGAGTTCGAGGACAGCCTGGTCTACAAAGCAAGTCTAGGACAACCAGGGCTATTACACAGAGAAACCTTGTCTCAAAAAAAAAAGTCATAAGGAATCATACTATTAACTGTATAAAAGAACTTATGATACACATAATTCTATGTGTTAATGTACATATATAATTTAAATGAACTTTTCTCATTTGGGCTGACAATGCCCCTCCAAGACCCAAAGACTACCTGATAAAACCCCCAGACACTAGAGCCCCTTTGAATTGTTGGTCAGAGTTTCCCAAGGGACCTCCGAAACATTCAGGCTTCTGCTATTGCCTTTGGTTGCCTCCCAAAGGCGGAAGCCCTGATTGCTGAAGACTGTGTACACTTCAGACACAGTACCCAGAGGCTCCTTAGCTGACCTGAGTGCTGCCTCCTGAGGAGTAGCTTTTATGGTTACAGAAGGCACCGTGCAAGCTTCCATGGGAAGGGATCAACCTACAGCCATACACGGCTGTGATACCTATGAACCAAAGCAATGGCCTTTACAAAGTGAGTCTAGGACAGCTAAGGCTACCCAGAGAAACCCAGTCTTGAAAAACAAAAACAAACAAACAAACAAAAAAAGCAATGACCTGCAAGATACAATACCCTAAGGGTGCACAGTGGCACGGCACACAGACCTTGGTGGTGACCAACAGTTCTTTAGTTGGACTTCATACCTGGCCAAGAAGAGGGAAGCCATGCTTGGTACTGGAAACCTAGCTAGTGAAGTTGTGGGTCTTGAAGGGGAACCTACATCTACCATTATACTATAATAATTCCTAACAACATTCTAAGTATTTATTTATTTTTTAAAATATATTTTATTAATTTATTCATATTACATCTAAATTATTATCCCATCCCTTGTATCCTCCCATTCCTCCCTCCTGTTTTCCCCTTACTAAATATTTATTTTTATATTCACAGATAAGTGCAGCCTTCACCCCTCATCAAGGAAACTTCTCTTTGCAACAGATGGAGATTATTACAGAAACTCACAACCAGCACAAGGGCAGAGTTACAGAGTCCAGTCCCAATGGGTTTGTCTAGAAAACACTGCCGAACCTAAGACTCAGGGAACAGTGTGGAAAGGGGCGGGGAGATTCTAAAAGCCAGAAGATCGAGGACTTTGCTGTGAGAGCGTCTCCTACTGACGTCAGAAGCTAAACCTATAAAGTCTTACCAGCACGCCTGCCTGAAACATGAGCCGAACAAGGAGGACACCAATACACGAGCCAAGATGGGTGAGGGAAAAGCCCTTGGGGCCTCAAGATACGTATACATATATGAGTGTGATAATAATAAATGAGAAAATGGCCATGAATTTGAAAGAAAGCAAGGAAGGGTATATGGGAGGGCTTGGAGGGAGGAAACAGAAGAAATGATGTAATTATAATCTAAAACAAACAAACAAACAAACTTCCTACTAAGCTAGAAAATCTAAAAGAAATCAGTGGATTTCTAGATACATATGATCTACCAAAGTTCAACCAGGATGAAGTAAGTAATTTAAATACACACTTAACAACCAATGAGATAGGAGAAGTAACTAAAAAGAAAAAACAATCTCTGAACTAATAAAAGCTTGGGGCCAGATGGATTTAGCACAAAATCCCATTAGACTTTCAAAGAACTAACACCAATACTCCTTAAATTAGTATGTAAAATAAAAAGAGGAGAGTACTTCCAAGTTATTTTTACAAAGTCAGTATTATTATGACAGCATAATGAGATAAAACTCAACATAAAAGAGTAGTAAAGGTAGCGGGGTGTGGTGGCGCACACCTTTAATCCCAGCACTTGGGAGGCAGAGGCAGGCGGATCGTTATGAGTTCGAGGCCAGCCTAGTCTACAAAGTTAGTTCAGGACAGCCAAGGCTACACAGAGAAACCCTGTCTCGAGAAAAAGAAAAAAAAGACAAAAGAAAAGAAAGAAAGAAAGAAAGAAAGAAAGAAAGAAAGAAAGAAATTGAAGATTATCAGAGTATACAAGGAACGTCAATCCTCATGGATCCATTCTATCAATATTCCGAAAATGTCTATTATCCCCAAAGCCATTTATAGATCCAGTGTGACCTCCCTGAAGATTCGAACACAATTCTTCACAGAAGTTGAAAAAAAAACAAAAAAATCTCCAATTTTGAACGAAAATGCAAAAGATCAAGGATAGACAAAGCAATCATGAACAATAAAAAAAAGATTGGTGGCATCACTATGCCTGACTTCAATTTAGTGATAAAACCAGCATAGATACTGGCATAGAAAAGACACATTGATCAGTGGAATAGAGTTCAGAACCCAAACCATGGAGATACGTAGGAGATGCACTATGCTCCCACAGTCACTTGATTTTCGATGAAGACAATAAGTAAATAAATATTGGAGAACAGACAGCATCTCCAGCCCAGACTGGATAACTACATGTAGAAGGATGAAACTAACGGAGGAGGAGCTGAAGGGGGCCTTCCCTGTCAGCACAGCTCGTGAGGTGGCCTTACTGAGGAGGCTGGAAGCCTTTGAGCACCCCAAGGTTCCATGGCTGACGGATGTCTGTGCTACTTCCCGAACCGATCGCGTCACCAAGGTCGCCCTAGTGCTCGAGCACACAGACCAGGGCTTAGGGACGTACTTGGAGAACGCACCCCTGCCAGGCTTGCCAGCGGCGATCGCCTAGATTGTCTTCAGGCGAATTGCATTGTTCACCGAGACCTGAAGCCCAGAGAACGTTCTGGTGACAAGGAACGGGACAGTCAAGCCGGCTGACTTTGGCCTCTCCACTACCTACGGCTACCGGATGGCCGCCCTCACCCCTGTGGTTGTTACGCTCTGGTACCCAGCCCTTGGAGTTCTTCTGCGGTTCACGTATGCAGCACCTGTGGACATGAGGACTGTTGACTGTATCTTTGCAGAAATGTTCCGTCGAAAGCCTCTCTTCTGCGGAAACTCTGAAGCCGACCAGTTGGGGCAAAATCTTCCATCTCGTTGGATCGTCGTCAGAAGATGACTGACCTCGAGAGGTGTCTCTACCCCGAGGAGCCTTCTCCAGCAGAGAGGCTCGACCAGGCGCAGTCAGTGGTGCAGGCGTGGAGGAAGCTGGACCACCCCTGCTGCTGGAAACGCTGGCTTTTAACTCACAGGAGAGAATCTCTGCCCTCCGCGCCCTGCAGCACACTTATCTGCACAAGGAAGAAGACGACCCGGAGCGAGAAGAGTGGCCGCCTTTCCCCACTTCTGGACACTTGAGTGGGAAGGACCTCGCCAAAAAGGCAGCCTCCCCCTCCCCCCCCCACTTCTCTACACTAAAGGGTGGGTGTGTCTGTCTTCTTCCTTCCCTGATTTATATTGGGGACTTTTTCTTTTTATATACACAGGAAAACAAAACAAACAAAATGGCAAGAAATGCTGGCACAGATATTGGAAACTTAATCGCTGTTAGAGGGAGTGCAAACTTGGGCAGCCACTATGGAAATCAATCAGTGTAGAGTTTCCTCACAAAGCTATAAATAGATCTACCATATGGTCCACTGCCATATATGTTACTTCTGGGCACATTCCCAAAGGATTCTATATCCTACTGCAGAGATATTTCTTCCTCCATGTTCATTTCTGCTACATTCAAAATAGTTTAGGAAACAAAATCAGCCTGGATGTCTATCAACGGGTGAATGGATAATAAAAATATAGTTTGTATACACAATGAAATATTATTTATCTGTAAAGTAAAAATAAAATTATGAAATTTGCAGGTAAATGGGTGGAGTCGGAATGGTCATTCTGAATGAGGTAACCCAGACCCAAAAAGACCACATCGTGTGTTTTCTTTGTTATAGAGATGCTGGTTTTGGGGTTTTGAGATTTTTATTTAGTTTTCTTTTATGTGTATGTGTATTTTGTCTGTCCATCACACATACACAGTACCCTCAGAGGCCAGAAGAAGTTGTCAGACCACTTAGAACTGGAGTTTTTAGCTGTCATGTGGGTGCTGGGACTTGAACCCTGATATTCTTAAATAACATTTGGTGCTCATAAGCCATCTCTCTTGCCCAGATGCTAGTTTTCAAACACTCTGAATATGTGTGTCAAATTGGAGTACCCACCAGACGTGGTGGCACACGACTTTAATCTTAGCACTCGGGAGGCAGAGGCAGGTGGATCGCTGTGAGTTCAAGGCCAGCCTGGTCTACAAAGTGAGTCCAGGATAGTGGAGGCTACACAGAGAAACCCTGTCTTGAAAAAAAAAAATAAATAATAATAATAATAACAATAATAATAATAATATAAAAATAAATTGGAGTACTCATAGATGATAAGAAAGTACTGAGGGGCCATAGAGGAAATTCAAGGGACTGGGAGTGAAGGAAAGTAGTATGAAAAGGGAAAGTGGGATAAAAAAAAACAGGAAGCAGGGATGGGGGTGGGGAGGCAGGGTGGAGGAGGGACAACCGGCACTAGAGATCTTTGAAAAAGCCATATAGAAACCCACTACTGTAAAAAGTTCCGTCAATAAACACATATACACATATAAAAGGGGCTTAAGTGGAGCTATTTATAGGAGGCCCCGTAATGGGGGACAATCTCTCCCCCGGCCCCAGACACCATAGACTATCAAATAAAAAGCCCAGTTGCAAGTATGTTATCTTGTTTTGAGTTCTTGGCCACTGTAGTTTCATAGCCACCCTTCTCCCCCAGAGTATTATAGGTTATTGCCTTTGCTTTCGGTTACCCTCCAGAGTTTGTTGGTAAGACTGTTGCTCGACACACCAAATATTTATATCATAAGACAGGGAGAAATCAAGCTCCCTGGGAGCTTGACCACTACTAGATAGCTCCCATAGCGCTGCCAGTGCTTTCCATACATGCTGTTAGGGAAGTCTTACCCAGATGTGAACCCCATGAGCTACAGTGACAACTAGCTTATGGATATATAGTCACTAGTGCAATAGTGGCACAAGTGTGGTGGGAATAACCAACCACTCTCTTACTAGATTTAAAGTCCTCGTCACAAGACAAAACTGTTGCTTAGTCCCCTTCATTGGACCCAAAAAAACCTATGGCTAGTTAAGTCATAGGCATCATGGGAGAACCTAATACTTTTATTCTACTAAACAGACACAGTAATAAGTTATGTACGTTTTAATCTTTTTTTGTATGGTTTAATCTTTATACTACAGATTAATTCATTTCTCCATCCTGACTAGTGAAACTTCTTTTTGCAGTAGATGGCTATTAAAACTGAGAAGCACGAATGTCAAGATGCACAGAAATAAGAGATGTGGGCTGGTCAGCTCTCAGTGGGACATTTGTGTTACCCCTACGGCTCAGGGAATCACCGTGGAAGAGGGGGAGTAGTGATTCTCTGAGAGCCGGAGAGAGTAGAGGCCCGTAGTGTAACGGTATTTTCTGGACACGACAGGGCCTTTGTACACATGAGCTCGGAGCATCTGGGACTGCACACAAGACCTGCCCAAACCAGTTAAAGTCCCAGCCTGGGTCAGGAAGGGCCCACGAAACACTAGCTGACAAACTATGGACAGTTGTCAGCTTCTGGAAGAGTCCGTCTTCTTTAGGCAGCTCTTCAGTCCGCGCTCCAGTAGACAGTCTCACACCGTATACATACAGGTCACCCTCGGTTGCCTCAGTGGAATCGGAAGGCAGGGATTGGGTGAAGGATTGGATTAAAACACATTATATATGCATATATGGAATTCTCAAGCACTAACTAACCTCCTTTAAAAAAAACAACAAAAACCAAGGTCTCCAGAATAACATTGTCTGCATCACTAGGGCAGTTGTAGGAAATGCTGGGGTACAGCACACTCCCGGGTACATTCCGGCAGTCAGTGCCAGTGATGCACACTACAGTTCAGGATCTAAAGCCAAATGCAGTGGTGGCTCAAAGAAGCAGCTGTAGTGTTTGGGCAGGGAATGTTTTAAGAAATAAGTATGCCAGCCGGGCGGTTGTGGCAAATACCTTTAATCCCAGCACTCGGGAGGCAGAGGCTGGTGGATGGCTGTGAGTTCGAGGCGAGCCTGGTCTACAAAGTGAGTCCAGGACAGCCAAGAGTACACAGAGAAACCCTGTCTCAAAAAACCAAAAAATAAAATAAAATAAAAAAAGAAATAAGCATGCCAGCTGGGCATGGTGGCACACGCCTTTAATCCCAGCACTCGGGAGGCAGAGGCAGGTGGATTGCTGTGAGTTCGAGGCCAGCCTGGTCTAAAATGTGAATCCAGAACAGCCAGGGCTACACAGAGAGACCCTGTCTCAAAAAACTAACAAAAAAAAAAAAAAAAAGAAAGAAAGAAATAAGCATGCCTTTATGAGGACTCTCAAAAAAAGAAAGAAAGAAATGAAAAGGAAAGGAAAATTAAGTAAGAGGACTGAAGTGAACATAATTTCATAAATAATATTTCAACTCCAATGAAGAACTTTGAAAATTCCTTATGCTGTCAAATTGTTTCTTTTACTTCCTTTCCTTTCAATTTTTGGTCCATGAGTCTATGAACATACTTGTTTGTATCTAACAAAGATACCGTTTTCTATTTTACTTCGTTAGGATCTTTGTTTTTTGAGTCAGGGTCTCACTATCACTATGTAGTTCTGCTTGGCCTGGAAATTTCTGTGTAGACCAGGATGGCCTCAGACTCACAGAGATCTGCCTACCTCTGCCTCCTGAGTGCCGGGATCAAAGATACATACCACCATGCCCAGCTAGTACATAAACTTTTAAAAGCATTTAGAATAAAATTTGGGGAATTTACTCAGAAAAACTTTGAAGTTGTCTGTGTTTTTATTATCTTAATTTGTAATTACTATCAATGCCTTCTAGTCTTTTCTCATAGAAATCATTTACATAATTGGTACAGAAATAGACATACATTATAGACTTATATTAGCACAAGAATTTTTCATTATTAAACAGTATTTATAGCTATAGTTATGTTATGTGAATATGTTTCAGTTTTAATCCCAGATGTGGGACATGCCTTGCATCAGTTAGTCCACAGCTATTAACTATGATTGCCTCATGCTCTAGGAGGGGTGTGACTTTCTACAGATGGTTTAATTCTGGGGACTCTGGAGAAGATATAAGTGGGAGAGCCCTGAGAGGGTCTGTGGCCGCTTCTCCCCTGCTGCTGCTGGTCTCTGCTGCTGGGTTTGCTATTGCTGGATTGCCAGTTTGCTGGACTGCTGTCTCGAGATATTCTGATGATAAAGAGTGGACTTGCCCCTAGGAAACCGATGCTCCTGATCAGCAGGAAGTCCAAAGAGTCCTTTCCCCTTTAACCTTTCTTGCCCACCTAGGGCTGGAGGCTGGGGGTTGAAAGGGATTGGGGTAGAGAAGGGTAGTAAATATAGAAACTCAATAAAGAAGTGTCTTACCATTGGTTGCTTCTATTTCTAATTTCTCAGTGATAAACATCTTTGCACGTGGAGTGCTTTCCCCCTTGTTTTGAGTTAAACTTTTAGCATAGATGTCCTTGAGTGGAATTTCAGGGTCACAGGATACAAACCGGTTTATGGTTCTCAATACATTTGGCCAAATTTATTCCAAAAGGTTTTGTACCAGTTTATATTACCACCAGCAATGTGTGAGAATGCCAGCTTTCCCACACCCTTGGCAATTTTAAAGATTTTAATTAAAAAATTTTGCCAATTTAATAACCATAGATTTTTTTTTACCTTGTTTTAATTTGCATTTTATTACTTTACCTCACATTGCTCAGTATGTTTTTCCTATGTTGTTTTAAAATTCTCAATAATCCTTTTACGGTTGCCAGGCCCTTTTAGCATTCGGGGTTTGATGAATGAATATAAGGACAGAGCCATCCACTGGAAAGACCACCACCAGGAGGCTGTGCAGCAGGCTCTGGAGGGCTCCCAGGAAGGAAACCGAGTCATTGTTTTCAGCTTCCCTAGTAGACAGCACTATCAGCTATCTCATTTTTTTTTTTAAGACAAAGCCTGGAGCAGGGAGTTGCTGGTGATGCCTCCCTGCCCTTCACCACCTACCATCTCTAGCCATCTCTAGCTAACTCCCCTTGATTCCTCTTGAAATTCTTCTGCTGTTCAACTACCCAAGTTCAAGCCACACCCTCTTGTGAAGCTGAGCAGGCAAACCTCCTTGCGGGTCCGGTTTCCTTCTAAACCTTGTTTCACGTTGCAGGCAGACATATCGTTCTAGGGTCTAAATATAAATCTTTAAAAAAAAAAAAAAAACAACTCCCTGTTGCTTTCTGGATGTAGTTCCCAACTCCCAAGTCCATTTTGAAAACCCTCAATCCTCTAGGAGAGCAGGACCCCAGCCTGCTCTTTTGTCTTGTTTTGTTTTGTTTGTTTGTTTGAGACTCGGTTTCTCCATGTATCCCTGGCTGTCCCTGGAGCTCGCTCTGTAGACTAGTCTCTCCTCAAACTCATAGCGATCTACCTGCCTCTGCTTTCCAAGTGCTAGGATTAAAGGTGTGCGCCACCACCGTCTGACTCCCCAGCCTGCTCTTAAAGATTTATTATTATTATTTTTTAAGTGTATGAGTGTTTGGCCTGCATGTATGTCTGTGAGCATGTGCTGGTCTGATGCCCACAGAGGCCAGAGAGGGTATCGGATTCCCTGAGACTGGAGTTGCAGATGTTTTTGTGCCACCATGTGGGTTCTGGGAATCCAACCTGGGTCCTCAGGGAACAGTGCTGAGCCACTTCTCTAGCCCGACCTGCCCTGCTCTTATCTGAGTGGCGTAGTGCCAGGAAGCGTGCCCCAAAACTTTGGACATCACAGCAGTATTTCTATACGAGATGGGACAAGTGTGAAAATAGGAAGTAGCATTTAGAAGCTGTCACAGCAACTGGATAGAATCATTTTCTGCTTAGGATCTAATGAAAACTGAGTTTGGCCAGGGCATAGTGGCACAGGCCTGTAATCCCAGCGTTCAGGAGGTAGAGGCAGGTGGATCCTCTGTGAGTTCAAGGCCAGCCTAGTCTTTGAAGTGAGTCCAGGACAGCCAAGGCTGTTACACAGAGAAAGCCTGTCTTGAAAAACCAACCAACTAAACAAAAACAAACAAACAGCTGGGTTTGTATTTTGGGTTTTAAATTTTCATGCCTGCTTCTGAAGGACTCAGAATAATGACGGAGCTCAAAACAGATGGGTCATTGTTGGTGTCATTTGTCACTGTTGTGCTGCACTTTCTATATAGTCAGCGTGTGTGCGTGTGCGGGTGTGTTGACTTGGGGAGCTTGGGGGACAACTTCAGGTCTTGTTTTCTAGGCAATGTCTACATGTAATCTAGGCCAGCTGGCCAGTGAGCTGCAGGGGTGTGCCTGTCTCTGCTTCGCCATCTCTGAGTGACAAGGGCGAGCAAGCCACCACACCTGCAGCTGTTTGTTTGTTTGATGTAGGCGCCGGGGACTGAATTTATGTCCTCATGCTTGAAAGCACTTTACCAACTAAGCTATCACCCTAGTCCCAATTTTCCAGTGGAGAAAAATGCCAAACACTGAACTGAATTTCTTTTTCTTTCTCCCTCCCTCCCTTCCTCCCTCCCTCCCTCCCTCCCTCCCTTCTCTCTCTCTCTCTCTCTCTCTCTCTTGGTTTTTCAAGACAAAGTTTCTCTTTGTAGTCCTGGCTGTTCTCAAACTCTCTAGATAGATCAAGTGCAAACTCAGAGATCTGCCTGCCTCTGCCGGGGATTAAAGGCATGCGCCAACACCGCCCTGTACACTGAATTCTTTTTAACAGATTTGCAGTTTCACCTCTGGCCAGCTGTGTGACTAAGGATGGGTGTTTTTACTTGTCTGTGCCCTGTGCTTTGCACTGTGGGCCAGAATTGTGTTGCCAGGCTACAGAGGAGAATCAAGTGGTATTTCACAGTCTGGCAGCTGAGCTCCTCTTTTGTGTTTAGAAATGGGCCTCTGTGGGGGCTAGAGAGACAGTCAGCGGTTAAAAGCACTGGCTGCTCTTCCTAGAGGTCCTGAGTTCAATTCCCAGCAACTACATGGTGGCTCACAATCATCTGTAATGTAACCTGATGCCCTCTTCTGGCCTGCAGATGTACATGTAGACCACTGTATAAATAATAACTAAATAAATCTTTAAAAAAAAAAATGGGCCTCTGTGTAGGATTTTACTAGAAGAAAGAGTTCACTGTCTTTAAATGATTGGAGGAACTTAGGTTTCCTTTTTTCCTTCCTTTTTAGAAAAAAATTAAACATATTCCTTGACAATTTCATACATATATACCATGTATCTTGATTATATTCCCCCTAGCTCCTCCCTCTGCTCCATTTGGACACACCCCCAACAGGCGCCTTGTCTCCTCCCCCTCCTTCTCCTCCCCTCCTCTTTTGATTAGTGATGCCCATGTGAGCACGGACCTATCAGTAACCCATCTTCAAAGGAAAAGGACTTCCCCACGTGCAGCAGTCACTCTCTGCTGGCTCTCTGTTTAGCATTGGGCCATGTAATAGCAGGTGCCTGGCTCACAGGGATAAAGGCATGTGGGGGTTGGCTATTTGCATGCATAGAAGGACAGGCACAGTGTGTAAACGGCTACACACCCAAGAGTGAGCAAGTAGACTGTAGCATATTAGGAAGTGCCCTGTTTAAGGGCTTCTGTCTGCCGCCGCCATGTGGCATCTGAGCCTAGACATCAGCATGCACAGTCTAGAAGCTACATATGTCTCATCTGCCTCTGAACTCTATAGATCTGAAACTCTTGGGTTGTTGTTATTGTTGTTTTTAATGCTGAATAAGTAGAACATATGAAGTGTCAGGCTAGTGGACCCATCGTCGCTGCAGATGCTTAGTGTTGTATCTGGCACCTGATGAACAGTATGGATGTTAGCTGTCATTATCATTGTCATCATTATTGCCTAATAATGGTGTAGCCGACTTGGATCTGTCAATAATTGCAATGGAGCTGTCACATAATTATACAATTTTGCTCCATTCAATTTTAATTCCTCTACAAGCCATGCCATAAAACTGGAACATTTTTGGAGAGTTATTGACAGCATGGAAAAAAATAATAACGCCTCAGATGAGTTTGGGTCAAGTCCAAGGTGGTCCTGTATTCTTCTGACAAGCGTGGCCCTTCAGACCCATGACTGCTCACAAGGAGAGCGTGTGAGTGGCCAGCACCAACATAAGGCCATTTGGATGCATTGTCTCACATTGTGTCCCCAAATCAGGCCTATTCCAGAGGTTGTCCTGCCACATAGATACAAATAAGCGTCTAGATCTGTGACTTCTTTGTCATGCACACGACTGCTGTAGCTTTATGGAGCTTTGTGGAATACTGGCTCTTGGTGGGTCAACTACCTTTGATAGGGGGAAAAAACCCAAACCATGCCATTTCTCACAAAAATGAGCAGATACAGTTTTTATTGGTAGGAAGGGAGGAAGGGGCTGAGGGGGGAAAGGATCATCAGCCTTGCTTGTTTATGCTGTTGGAGATCAAACCCGGAGCCTAGGTAAGCATAGGCAGCTGGTCTGGGGCAGCAGTCCTGAAGAAGAAGAAGAACTTAAAGCAAATGAAAGAAGGAAAGATGGCTAAGAGATACGCATGAAGAAGAAGGGCTGATCATAATGATTATAAAAGAATGAGCCTAGGGATCCCAAAGATTCCTCTAGAACTTGCTCTTGGGATGGAGAGAGATCACTCAGTGGTTACAAATGTTTGCTGGTTGTTTTGTTTTGTTTTGAGAGTTGTGTCCTCCTGACTGGGCAACTCACAGGCCTGTATTTTGCTCCAGGGGAGTCTGATGCTTCTGGTTTGGTACATCAATTGGGATGGCCTGGAACTCACAGAGATATGCCTCTTGAGTGCTAAGATTCGAGGCGTGTGCCGCTATGCCTCTATTTTCTTTTTAAGATTTGTATTTTATTTCAATCGTGTGTATCTGTGTGTATGGGGGCGGCTGCATAAGTGCAGGTGTTTACAGAGGCCAGAGGTACCAGATTCCCTGGAGCTGGAGTGATGAATGGTTGTAAACTACCCAACAGGAGGGCTTGGAACCCAGCTTGGATCTTCTAGAAAAGCAATAGGTGCTCTTGACTGCCAAGCCATCTCTTCTCCCCTTCCACAACAGACAATTTGACAGGTACATTTGGATTAGTCCTTTTCCTACTCTCCTTTCTTTTGAGACAAGCTCTCTCCACATAGTCCTGGCTGTCCTGGAACTCACTGTGTAGACCAGGCTGGCCTTGAACTCACAGAGGTCTGCCTGCCTCTGCCTCCTTAGTGCTGAGATTAAAACAGTGCACCGCCACGCCTGGTTCTGAGCCACATTCTTAAAGGAAATTGGCTCCCCCAGAAGCCAGCAACTGCCCATAGCTCCTCAGTTAGTAGTGGGAACTCATGAATCTCTGTGCTAGAATGCTTACCAGCTTGATGGCATCTCGCAACCACAGCTGCTATAATTTCATTAGCGCAGGAACCTAGGCTAACTGAGGAAGAGACAATGGCGTATCCTTGTTCTAAAAAACCTCCCTAGAGAGTAGTTCTGTGGCCTTCTGGGCAGTTCAGAATGCACCTCTGCACTCGGGCCAGAGATCCCATTCTGCTGAGTAGCAATCAGAGACCTGAGGTTTCACCTCCTAATTTTACCAGCTGCTCATTGGCGTGACCTATCTAACAAGACCTGAATTTTACATTTTGTATTGATTATTTGTGTGTGTGCCTAATGGAGACAGGCATATGTGCCCTGATTCAAAAGACTTAAAAACAACAGCAATAAATAAAAATGAAATTAAATGAAATACAACAAAATCAAGTATTACACTGGTGGCTTGCCTTTCTCTCTTGCTACTTTCAATATTTTGTTTTTCTCTTTTCTGTGTTTATAATGTTTAAGTACAATATGCTGTAGGAATTTACTTCCTGGTTCTGCCTAGTTGGATTTCAATAGGCCTCTTATACCTAGATGGACATCTCTTTCTCCAAGTGTGAGGATTTTTCTCCTATTATTTTACTGAAAATATAGTCTATCCCTTTGAGATTGTGTTTTTCTCTTTCTTCTATGACCACAATCTGAAGATTATGTCTTCTCATAATGTCACAAAGCTCTCTTATGCTTCTGTTCATAGATTTTTATTACCTTATTGTTGACTTTTACTGAGTGATTTCTTTACCTTTTTATGCAGCCCTGATACTTTTTTCTACGTTATCCATCTTTGAGCTTTTAACTGAGAGTTTGTTGTTTGTTTATCCGCCTGCCTAGAACTTACTTTGTAGACCAACCTGGCCTTGAACTCACAACAGATCTGCCCACTTCTTCTTACCAAGTGCTAGGATTAAAGGTGTACACCACCATGCCCAGCTCCACTGAGATTTTTATTTGGCTCACTGGGTTTATAATTTCAGCATTATTTCAGTTAGATTTTTCTTCAGCAATTCTCTTTATTGAGTTTAAATTTCATAACTTGGATTGGCTTTCTTATTTTCTTTCAGCTCTTCGTTTTGTCTTCTTTCAGTTATTTGAACATAGTTATGATCATTCTTTTGAATTGGGATACATGCCAGGTTCGTTATTATGGGATTAGTAACTTTGGGGATGAATATGTTTTTTCCTTCACTGATACTTGGACATCTGAAGTAGTTTGTTAGTTGTATCTCTCTTTGTGTTCAAATTACCTTTCTTCTCTCTGTGTAAGTAAGTATACAATGTTTAGGAGCAGATTAAGCTAAAAGAAAGGAAAGATCTTGTTTTCTTTGGTGGAAATTGTATTGAGGACTACAGGTCCTACCTTTGTTTTCTGAGAGTCTATTACTGTTTCCACAGAGAGGCACTATCTGAGGCTCGGCACATCCCTTAATGGTCCTCTTCTCTGCTGTTCTTTGTCTCCGTGCAAACTTCAGTAAGTTCTGGTCAACTGAAAGTCGGATGGGTGTATGTAGTCCAAGAGACCTGTGGGAGGTATATGGCTCTGCCTGATCCTCAGGTGGAGGGACTGGGGTCAGTGGGGTGGGTGGGAGGTGTGCTAGAGTCCCTGGGGTCCTCAAGGTGGCCAGAGCTCAGGAATTTATTTCAAAAGCATTGCAATAGTAAATAAAGGTGCAAAGAGGGGACAGAGAGAGAGAGAGAGAGAGAGAGAGAGAGAGAGAGAGAGAGAGAGCGCGCCAGGTCTGTTCCCTTCTTCTGCCAACGCTTTCCCCTGGATGTTTAATGCAGGAGTGGAGATACTTAGCCCATAGATAATTCAGAACATAGCACGGCCATAAGCAAACAAGCTATTCATGCTAGATCAAGTAAGCCATCCCTCAAGACTTTCCAGAGCCATTGAGTATATGGAGTCTTCCAGTTGCAAGCCCTTAGAGGTGTGGAGCTGTACAGAGAAAAGCAAGTTACATGAGGACTCTGCAGGCCTTTGAGTCTATAACAATCTGGATCCTTTCAGATGAAAGTAAAGACACTGAGCCAAAGTCGTGAGCTGAACAAAATTTAAAATGAATAAATGTATTTAAAAAACAAACAAACAAACAAACAAACAAGAACTGGGCATGGTGGTGCATGCCTTAAATCCCAGCACTCGGGAGTCAGAGGCAGGCAGATCAATGTGAGCTCAAGGCCAGTCTACAAAGTGAGTCCAGGACAGCCAAGAGAAACCCTGTCTCAAAAAACAAAAACAAAAACAAACAAATAAACAACAAAAAAAACCTCACAAATAATGGTACTAGAGAGATGGCTCCACAGTTAAGAGAGCTTGCTGCTCTTGCAGAGGCCCAGACTTCTGTTCCCAGCAGCCGTGTCATGTGGCTCATAATTGCCTGTAAGTCTAGTTCTAGGGGGTCTGTCACCTTCTATGGCCCTCCTCAGACACTGACCCACACACATGCATGTACATGCACGCGCACACACATAGACAAACAAAATCGTTAAAACTTAGAAAAGAAGCAACATACATGTCAGTAAATAAATAGTCTCCCCTGACCTAAGGTAAAGGTATCTCCAGGATTGTATAATACAGTGCTGAGCAATGTTCCCAAAGAGCTAAGCTTTTCTAAAGAATTTCTCAGCCAGGTGCAGTGGCTACACAGAGAAACTCTGTCTCATAAAGCCTTTAACGTTCAGCTCCTCGGCCACCTCCCCCAGAAAGCCTACCGACGCTCCCAGGCTTGCTTGGATCCATCAAGCCTCAGCCTTTGTCCACTAAGACCTGCATGTCAGGTTTAGTATCACGGTGAGTATGTCCCCTGAGCCCCAGAGGAGCTGCCACATAAAGAAGATAACTCTTTTGCTGTTGTTCTGTTTGTTTTTGTTTTTGGAGACAGGGCTTCTCTGTGTAGCCTTGGCTATCCTGGACACGCTCTGTAGACCTCTGAGTCGCCCGAGTACTGGGATTACAGGCATGTGCTGCCACAACAGGCTGAAGATAACCCTTGTGTCACGATCACTCCTCACTGTCAACTCAACTAGATTTAAATCCGGTCACATTCTGGGGGTGACTGTGAAGGAGGTTCAAGAGGGTTTAACTGAAGCAGGAAGACCCAGCCTGAATGGGTGTGGCGCCATCCCATGGTCTGCGGTCCTGGAATGAATAAGAAGGAGAAAGTGAGCTGAGGGTCGACGGTGGACAGGATGTGACCGGTAAAGTAACTAATACAGTAAACTTAATTGCTCTAAGATGCTTGCCAAACTTTCTCAGAGACAGACACACTCACGGGGAGTAGCTAGCTAGCCATGATGAACACAGGACCAGTGAGCCTGACACAGCCATAAACTCAGCCTACTGCTCTGGCTTCTCCCTGGCATCATGGGAGTCTGTCCCATCAGCTTGTGGGGGGGGGGGGGAGTAACATGCCAAACAAGGCCCTTGGCACAGAGTGGAAGGTGTATAGTTATGAATAAGGCATAGTCTTGTCCTCAAGGTCCCTTATTGGCACACATATGAGTCTTACACCAGTGGGGTGTAAGCTTTGCCTGGAGAAGCCGAGGAAGGCTTTGCAGAAGAGGCAATATTTGAAATTGGTCCTCAAGGATGGGGCAAAGAGAGATATGAGGCAATCTGGGCCAAGGGAGCAGAGTGGGCAGGCTAGAGTGGGCATGCCATGTCACATGTGGAGGGTGGCGGGCACCTAGCTGGCTGGGACTAGTCTTTGTAGACCATGAAGGATGACATGAGGAGAGGATGTGGTATGGCTTTTCAGGGGAGGGGCTTGGACACCCACCATGCTAAATGGTGACACTTTGACTTAATAAGTATTGAGGGGCCTTGAACAGCCATCATCACGCCTGGGATCAGTGTTTATGACAGACATGGGATGAGGAGATGCATCAGCAAAAGACAGCTCTGGTTGGTGAGGATAGTGAGGGTTCTAGCCTAGAGGAGGGTAAGAGATGGCTTGAGAGACGCTGTGGGGGTGTGAGTGCCAGGAGCCAAGCCTGTTCAGCATCCTGAAGCCTTCCAAATTCCTTTTACACGCTCCCCACATGGTCGCCCGCTCCCCAGCAGATTCTTCCCTCCTTGGCTGTCAAATTCTAAGGCAAGGCGGCTCCAAGTGCTGACTACATCTTCCTTGGCCCATCTCAGCGTTTGGCAAATAAATTGGTGCCGTTCCCCCCCGGAAAGCTTTTCTTGAACTTCATAAAGTTAGCGAAGGGAGAGGTGTTAACGGTATGATCTGTTCTAATCCCAGCCCTAACCCTAACCCAGCTTTTTCACTCCCTCGTGTGCTGCCAAAATCAAAAGAAAAGGCCTGTGCCAGGCACAAGTGAATTCAGCTGAACAAGCACTCCATGGGTCACGGAGCTGCTAAGCTCGCGAAATGCTCTGCCGCTTCAGAACTGGCTTGGGGCTGTTGGTGGAGGTCCGCGAGGGTGACCCAAAGGAGCCTGCGCAGTGTTTTTCTTTGGTAAACAATTACACACTGTTGATGTGGGATTAAATCAGGCGACAGGATGCCCTTCATTCAGAGAGTGGGGGAAGCGGGAAGGTGTGATCTTGGACTATTCCCCTTTTAACAAGAGGCAGAAATAATATTTTACCAGCAGCTGAAGAAAGACCAAGAGCTGTGGTGCGTTTTTTGTGTTCGCTTCTTTAAAAACACTGCCGTGTTTACTTCCCCCAACGAACCTAGGATGCAGGTGGGCCCTGTCTGCTTCCCAGGTGAGAAAGCTCAGAGTTTAGAAAGATGCATTTATTCGAGAGAACCTGTAAGAAGCTTTGCTGAAATACAGACTGCATAGAGGTATCCTTGCTTTAAGACATCAGAGGGGTTCGCATCTGTCCAGCTTGCAAAGGCTGTTCACAGGCATCTGTGCTCTGAATGGCTGTGAGGAAGCCACTGAGTCGGGGAACCGAGAGTCAGCAAGGGGTCTGACAGATGGAAAGCGAGACTTAAACAGACAACTAACATCTGATTCAGTTTCTTTCTTTCTTTCCTTTTCTTTTTTTTTTTTTTGTGGGGGCAGGGGGGCTCTGTAAAAAGCTTACAGAGGGGGATGGGACACACACACACACACACACACACACACACACACACACACACACACACACACCAGAGAAGATGGACCATCACAGGTATGAACTCCTCGAAGCTGTGGCTGTCTGTTCAAGGCTTGAATGAGATTAAGCCAGTCCACATTCTAGTATGGAGTTCATGAGCTCCGCCCCTGGCTGAGAAGCTATGAACAGTGGATGGTTTCTGAGGAGGGAGAGTCAGTTTTCTTGAGGTCCATGGCAGGTTGGCACCACGTGCAGGAGTATCCGAGCAACACAAATTGGAGTCAATGGATGACTAAAAATAAAAAGGACAGGAAGGGGCTGGAGAGATGGCTCAGTGGTTAAGGGCGCTTTCTGCTCTTCCTAAAGGTCATGAGTTCAATTCCCAGCACCCACATGATGGCTCACAACCATCTTTAATGTGATCTGATGCCCTCTTCCCAACTGCAGGTGACCATGCAGGCGTAGCAGCGTATATATAATAATAAATAAATATTTTTTTTAAAAAACCCTCAAAAAAAAAAAAAACAAAACAAAACCACAGTTGTTGGGTTCTTGGGAGAAAGCCAACACTCTCTGCCTACCCCACCCTGCATATGGCAAAATCAGGAAAAGAAAACGAATGTTCACACAAACCAGGGAACAATGGAAGGCCAACCAGCTTTCAGTGACCCTGAGCACCCCTCTGTGATCAAGAGTGGCTGACAATGAGCCAGTGAGGGGAAGTGACAGGAATATAAGGTCCTTTGAGGATCAGGTACCTGCAGCAGCTCCAGGGCACCCCAGCTGGTACACACGCGCGCGCACACACACACACACACACACACACACACACACACACACACGCACACCTGTGAACTTCCACAAAGACTGAGAGAGGAATAAGCTCAGCGCTTGCCCCAAAGTGGGCTAAGGGTTTCAAAGGATGGTCTTTTTTCTGTGTTGTGTTTTGGTTGGTTGGCTGGTTTTTGTTTTTCTAAGCAGACAACACTTAAACTTACAGCTCTCCTGCCTCAACTTTCCCCACTGTAACTAAAGCCATGTGCCCTGGTGCCCAACAAACCTCCCCTTTATTTTTGTTCAAGTGTCAGTCTGATTAGATTGCAGTGTAAAAAAACCTGTACTTATATGGGGTGGCCTGAGCAGCCTGGCTTCCTGAGCTGATCACACCCAGGGAATACAAGATGAACTCCAACTTCAAACAAAAGTTATTTATTTATTATTTACTTATTGAGCTAGGCCCCGCATAGCTGAAGCTGGCCCCAACATCGTTATAGAGCCAAGGATGCTCTTAAGTTAAAGGCACGGGCAACCAAGCACTCTTAACTACTGAGCTACATTCTCAGCTTCTAAATGTCTATTTCTTGCCAAAACAAGGCACAGAAAAGCTACATTGTCTACCCCCCACACCCACCCACCCCCAGCCCCTGGATAGGATCCAAGCACACTGGAGTCCTGGCTAGAAAAAAGCATCCGAGAGAGAGCCACTTTTGGAGACAGAAAGCAGAAAAGCCCTGATTTTCATATTAAATCCCCATTCGGCCTCAGAAACGTTGAAAATAAACTTTCACCTGTATCTGATTTTCTTTTGTTTTTCACGGCCATTGCCATTCAACAAAGAGGTAGCAGAGGCCTCTTTGGGCAGTTCACAGAGTTCATCTCTGAGCCCAGATTGGAGGGGCATGGATAATGATGGACGGATGGGCAGACGGACAGACAGACAGAGGACCAACAGGAGTTTCACCAGATGTCAAAGCTCTGCGGGCTCCGGAGGGTGGACCCGGGCCCTGCAGCTTGGGTCTGCTCTCCTACAGCCCTACCTATATCTCAGACACCCCACTAGGCAGCTTGGTATACAGCAATTCTTTCCTCTCTCCAGTTTGCTACAGAGGCCCGGTTCCTTACCGAGGCAATATACAAACAGGAAGAGAAATTGCAGCCTAGGTACTGTGGGACTGATCCCTCACACTGGAAGAAGGATGTTGCTATGGACACAATTTGGGCTTGAAAGTTGAGTAATCAAGTGCGTTCAAGATAGTTACTTTTAGTTGTGTAACCTTATGCAAATTACCTGACCTTTAACCCTCTTTGTAAAATAAGCACAAACTGATATACAAGCAATGAGAACCATTGTAATCAATTAAGCACCAGCTGGGCGTGGTGGCGCACGCCTTTAATCCCAGCACTCGGGAGGCAGAGGCAGGTGGATCTTTGTGAGTTTGAGGCCAGCCTGGTCTACAAGAGTCCAGGGCAGCCAAGGCTGAGAGACCCTGTCTCAAAAACACAAAAACAAAATAATAAACAAACAAACAAACAAACAAATAAAACACCATATAAATTACCTTTAGTACTATGGAAATTCATTTCTGGTTCAAATAAAGTTTGAAACATGTATTTCTAATTTGTGGGTTTTGAGGTTTGTTTTTTGTTTTGGTTGGTTGGTTGGTTAGTTTTTCAAGACAGGGTTTTTCTGTGTAACTCTGACTACCCTGGACCAGCTTTCTGGACCTGGCTGGCCTCAAACTCACAGTAATCCACCTGCCTCTGCCTCCTGAGTGCTGGGATTAAAGGCATGGGACACCACGCCCAGCTTGGATTTTTTTTTAACTAATTTCAATTGTTGAGTGTGTACACCTGAGGGCAAGTGCCTGCTGAGGAGGCTAGATACATCAGATCCCCTCGAATCTGGAGCCATGAGTGGATATAAGCCTCAGCCCATTAAAGAGATGCTTGTTTTTGTTTTGTTTTGTTTTGTTTTTTGTTTTTTGTTTTTCAAGACAGGGTCTCTCTGTGTAGCCCTGGCTGTCCTGGACTCACTCTGTAGACCAGGCTGGCCTTCAACTCACAGAGATCTGCCTGCCTCTGCCTCCCGAGTGCTGGGATTAAAGGCCTGCACCACCACTGCCTGGCTCCTGTTTCACT
The DNA here is from genome assembly GCA_907169655.1 of Acomys percivali. Taxonomy (NCBI): domain Eukaryota; kingdom Metazoa; phylum Chordata; class Mammalia; order Rodentia; family Muridae; genus Acomys; species Acomys percivali. The sequence continues at coordinate 76,649,731 of OU015745.1, read as the reverse complement.
TCTGATCCTACCGGAACATCTGTAAGTCAGTTACACAGCTGCTGCTCACTGCAGAAAGTCCGGGGAAACTGAGGCCCAGCGGCATGCCTGGAAGAGCAGGCACTGTCGCCCGAGTCCTTGCCATACATATTAACGTAGAAAAAGAAGAGGCTGACCCAAGTGCAGACTACTTTGTAATGACAAAGAGCTGCAGCTGTCCTCACCCCCCAGCCCAGCCCAATGGCCTCACTTCCCTATCTACAAAGAGCAGAATCAGCAGCCATCCTGTCTGGACGCCTTCCTCTGATCAGGCGTTTCCCACGTGATACCTACAGTGTCATGTCAAATGTACTGGCCTCAAATGTAGACCCCTGCCTGCCTCTGCCTCCCAGGTGCTGGGATTACAGGCGTGCGTCGCCACGCCCGACTTGTTTTGGGTTTTTGTTTTTTCCAAGCAGGATCATGCTAGGCTGGCCTCCAATTCCTAATCCCTCTGCCTCAGCCTTCTGAGTGCTGACATTATAATTGTGCTGACAAGTCTGGCTTTGTCTTTTGTTTGCTTCAGTTTCACTCCTTGTTGCTGTTCATTTAACGGTATGGTCTAATAAATGCTTATTATCAGGCCTATAATAATTATTATGGGGGTATTTTTATAATCCGCTAGCAATCAGTGAAAACACAGACACCTGATGTATTCTATAACCTTCCTTTACCTGGGGCAAGGCAGATATTACCTCCTAAGCTATCATCCAATAACTCTCAGCCCCCACCCCATTCCATGTGCTTCTAATAATTTCTATCTGTGCTACTTCCCGTCCATAATCCCCAAATCCCTTCTCTAGGCCACGTGAGTCTTTTTCTATCCTATGGCAAATCTCACTGCTTCCTCTTCCTCCATCCCATCTCCTTCTCCCAAAGCACGTTGCTGGGGGAGGGGGTGGGGGAGAGAAACCCAGACACACCTAGGCCACATCTATCCCCAAGCCTAGCCCATTTGCCTGCCCAGGTGTGCTGGCTTTTTACTAGTGAAATAGGAATAAGTTTTTAGGCAAGGTTACATAGCACTACTTGGGGCACAAAGACAGCAAGCAGTAATTAGCATCAAAACACATCAGACCAACCTCCAACAGCTCTTTTTTCCTTTTAGATCAGGTCCTTGTTCTCCTAGGCTCAGCAATCCTCCCAACCTGGCTGGAGCGACCCTCCCACCTGGCTGCCTGGAGCAACCCTCCCACCTGGCTGCCTGGAGCAACCCTCCCACCTGGCTGGAGCAACTCAACCCAGCCCCACTCAGCCTCCTCTATAGCAAAAACTAAAGGCCTTGCGTGCCTCAGTTCTGGCTCCCATAAAAGACACTGCGGCCTACACCCCAAGCAAGGACTGCTCTCTTTTCACCAGACAGTAGTTTCCTTGTTTGCCTGTGTGTTGATGTGGAAGAAAGGGGCTGTCTCTCACCAGCTGTGGGAAGAGTTGGTCCTTATGTAGTACAGCAGGTTGGCATCCATGCAGTGATGCTAAGATGTGTCCAAATCTCAAACTTCTGAAGTCCCAACCAATACAATGACCCAGCTCTTTCCTAGCTTGACACCTCAGGGGGTTCTGATACTTGAGAGACATACTCCCCAATGGCTATGTGCCTTGGATACGCCACCCAAACTCTCTAAAGTATGTTTATCTGTGAAGTGAGATGAATCTTGGTTAGGGTAGTAGTATAGTTAGGGGCTGCAGAGATGGCTCAGTGGTGAGGAACACTGGCTGCCTCATCCAGAGGGCCCAGGTTTCAAGTGCTAGCAACCATTTGGCCGCTCACAGTTTCAGGGGATCTAAAGCCGTCTTCTATCCTCCGTAGGTACTGCATGCACATGGTGCACAGACATGCAGCAAGCAAAACACCTATTCACATAAAATTTAATTTTTTTAAGATTTATTTATTATTTATACAGTATTCTGCCCACATGTGTGCCTGCCCACCACAAGAAGGCACCAGATCACATTACAAGGTGGATGTAAGCCACCATGTGGTTGCTGGGAATTGAACTCAGGACCTCTGGAAGAGCAGACGGTGCTCTTAACCTCTGAGCCATCTCTCCAGTCCTTCGCGTAAAATTTAAATTTTAAAAAATTCACGTTATTCTGATTATTATGTGGTGACTGACACCTATTAATCACAGCACTTGCAAGGTTGAGGCAGGAGGACTGCCGTGAGTGTGGAGCCAACCTGAGATAGAGTTCCAAGGCCAATGCTAAAAGCTATTTGCTTCTGTAAGGCGCCTCAAACGGAGCATGTTGCCATAGCCAGCACAGTTGAAGGGCTACTCAGCAATTTTTTCTTTCCAAAATTGTTCCTGTGTGGCTTCCATGAAACTCAGAGATGCAAGGGTTTCTGGGATGCGAGAGGAAGGTGGAGACAGTCGCTGTTACGGCCCCACAACCAATAGTGCAAAGAGCCTGGCTCCCAGGAACAGCACAGAACTCTGCGCTCTGAGCCCATGAGGCAGGGCCACGAAGCTCTCTACACCCGAAGGCGTGTCTCCTGAGTTCTCCTTCTGTGTGAGTTGTGCTGGACGGAGACGCTGAAATATGCCATTTTTTTTTTTTCTTTACTTCCCTAGTTCCACATCAGGCACGGGTGGACAGACACAGCGTCTAGTCTAATGCTGGACCCAGAGAAGATTCCAGGCCCTTGTTCATAAATTGATCATAGAGGTGATTGAGAGCCTAGAGACGAGAGGCCCAAAGATCTAGAATATGTCTCACATAACTCCGTTGATTCTGTTGCCCCCAAAAAAGCCCTGGGGAAAAAAAAAATTTTTTTTAAATTCTACCTGGATTGAGGTGCAAGCAACTCCTTCTCAGCTAGCCCTGCCCTGCCATCTAGTGGCAGGCGCCAGGGAGACCGGAAGAGGCCCAGAAACAGGTAGTTAAGGCAGTGTGGGAAGGCCAAGGTTAGTAGGCCGCTAGGGAGAGGGGAGTAGGTCAGGGCTCATCAGAAGCCGCGGTGGCGAGGGCTGATATTAAGGAGTCTAATGGTCCTGTTTCTCCAATCGTTTCCTTCTACAAGTACCGTACGAAGGGTTTTTCATCTTCGCTACATTTTAGTCCTCCCTGTAGTCCTTGTGTGGTGGTCAAAGAATTTGACCAAGTTCATTTAATTTCGGCCACTAAATCCAGGATTATCTGATGTCATATCTGGGGACTCTGGAGTCTCCGTGACAGTCTTTCTTCACAGAGATTAGTGACGCATACCGATAATGCCAGCACTAGGGAAATAGACATAAGACGGTGGTGGCAGGCGTCTTTAATCCCAGCACTCAGGAGGCAGAGGCAGGTAGATCTCTGTAAATTCAAGGCCAGCCTGGTCTACAAAGTGAGTCTAGGACAGCCAAGAGAAACCCTGTCTCAAAAAAAAAAAAAAAAAAAAGCTCACTCTGAGAAAGGCTTGGAGCTACACTGGAATCGCAGACACCAGTGTACTCATCGGCCAGCTCATAAAGCATTTTGTTGGTTTAAATTCATATCTAAGTAGTCTTCTCTGGTGGATACCCCACAACACTCCCAAAAGAAGCCTTTGTCTCTTTGACCTGGAGCCCGAGGAGGAGGAACATGGTGGAAATCCTCGGCCACTATCACTAAATCTCCAAATGGAGCTTTCCTCTTTCTTTCTTTCTTTCTTTCTTTCTTTCTTTCTTTCTTTTTTAAATCTTTTCTTTTCTTTTTTCTTTCTGGAGACAGGATCTCACCTATAGCTCTGTGGCCTGTGTCCTCGAGCTCACCACATAGACCAGGCTAGCCTGGAATTCACAGAGTGCAATCCTGAGTGCTGGGATTAAAGGTACCGTCACACCTGGCCATCTTCAAATGTCTTAGGTTAATGTGTGAATTTCTCTTACTGCTATATGAGATGAGGGGGTCCCTAAAGGGGGCGGTGTCACCTTCTCTGGGAAGCTTGGTTGGCCATTCTAAAGGTTCTCTTGCTTTTATACAGCAGTGGGAGTTGGCCCGTGGCTGCCTCTGCCGGGTCCCAGACAGGAAGAAGCCGTTGATCATCCTGCTGACCCTGAGAGCCATTTCAGGGACAACAGTCATTCTTCCTGCCTGTCCCACCCGGAGGAGTAATAAACCACCTATGTTTAGTTTAGTTTAGTTTTCGTTTCTTTTTCCCTTTTGAGCAAGGCATCTAGGCCCAGTTCCTGCGCTGAGCACCTGAGGTGGCACCAAGGAAGACATCGGGTTTCAGTGTGATTTCCCAAGAGCTGAAATCTGTCAACAGACAAAGCTGTTTGCCATCTCGAGGACCTTCTACCAAGTCGGGTCTCAGACCAGGGTCTCAAGTTCCATCTGGCACGGCTGTCTCTGTTCTTGCACACTTCCTTCCAGGAGCATGTGTCCTATGCCTTAGGGCATTCGGGGCTCCCTGCCTCTGCAGAAATAGACCACCCCTTGCCCCTAATGTTTTAGCTGTCTTTACCATCCCCACCATTCTTACCTTTGTTTTTCTTTCTTTAGTGTGTGTGTGTGTGTGTGTGTGTGTGTGTGTGTGTGTGTGTGTGACCTTTGGAGACGAAGTCTCAAGTATTCTAAGCCTCCTCGAACTTGCAGTGTAGCCAATAACTATCGCAAATTTCTGATCTCACCTCTACTTCCTGAGTGCTGGAATTACAGGGATGCATCACCATGTCTGGTCTGTGGTTCTAGGCTAACCCAAGGCTAATGAATTGCTGTGCAATTATTTACTCTCTTGCTCAGTCAACAGTTATTGGTCACCACAGGTTGGGGTTGGGGTAAAGTACATGAAGACCAGGTCACCTATTAGGTGTAGTGGTGTGCACACCTAGTATGCAACAGTGTCCACCTAGATTGAAACAGCCCATCCAGCCAGGAAGCTTCTTGAGCTGGGAAGGTAAACAACTTAAAATAACTTCAGGAAGTCCCTGAAACTGGCCAGATACACCCAGCCCCTCCCTGTCAAAGTATACAATAAAAACTAAGAATTCTTCTCAAATGAAGAAAGCTGAGCTAGCTGCAAAGACTCTCCGATGAGCCAAAGAAATCAAACCAGTGGCTGAAAGCAGCAGAAACCAGCCAAGGTGCTTGGAAGTGGTTTAGACCAACTGAGGCACCTGGAAAGGATGCTCTCTAACCCTTTGAGCTGCCTGCAGGCTGTGTAGTGTGCTCCGGGTTCCAAGCTTTTGTGAGCTGTCTGTCACCCATGCTGGCGTGAGCTTTGATGAGGCAGCTGTCTTTGAGTCATTTCTGCCCCTGTAAGTAACCCCTCACCCATATTCCTGTAAGTAACCCCTCACTTATATTCCTGTAAGTAACCCCTCACTCAAATTCCTGTAAGTAACACCAATAAGACTCAAGGTTTACCAAGTTGGACTTCGGGGGTGTTCATACTTTGGTTTGTCCTGGGCTTCCTGTCTGGGGTGAGTAGATGTGTGTGTGTTGTATCTTCCCAGGAAAAGTTTTGTCACACAGCGTCTGTAATCCTAGCACTTGGGAGATGGAGGCTGAAGGATCAGGCTTTGACTCTTATCCTGGATACACAGGAAGTTCAAGGTGAGTCTGGGCTGTCAGAGGATGTGCCTTCAGCTTGTGTCTAATGCTGAGTAGAAGCCACTGTGCTGCTGTGCTGCAACCTTTGAGCTGTGGAACAGAGAGCTAGCTATTCCGGGGAATGCGTTCTTATCAGCCTGCCTAAGGGACTAGGGTAGGGAACTTGTAACAAGAAACTTATGGTGTGTCTTTGGTTTATAAACTGTGCCTTGCACGTGACAAAGCAGAGCCTTGATTGGGTCTTGGCTTCACATCTCCCCCTCCTCAACCCCCCCCCCCCCCCCCCCCCCCCCCCTGCCCCCCACTGTGTCTCTGTTCTCTTCCATCCACAACCCCTTTTTCAGGTGGACTCTGTTGGAAATGTCCCTTGGGATGGGACATGGGCTATGTGAGATCCTGTCTCAAAAAAAAAAAACAAAAAACAAATACAAGTCACTCATAGACAGAAGAATAATAGCAAATAAGACCATTAAGTACAGAATGGAAAGCACAGGCCCAGAGATATACACAGCAGCCATGAGCTCTTCCTTCCCCATCTCTCCCTGTGTTAGCTCTTCACCCCCCCCCCCCCCCCCCTTGGCAGATGCTCCAGGTTTCCCTTGGAGCCAAATGGTTAAATGGCTTCTCCAGCTCGGCTTGTCATTAATGTAGCATAAAGCTGAGAAGGCACCACGTCATCCTTGGCCAGTGGACCACTTAAGTAAGAAACCACACAGGAGAAGAGAGATGTCCACAGATGCACCCCCCCACCCCCTCCACCGCCACCAGTGCTAAAAGGTGGATTACATAATTTAACTGCAAGGCAGCTGATAATCAAATGATGATAAAATGGATGAGTTAAAGAATGAATCAGAGTAAACAATCAGTCTTGAGGTTCCTAATGTTTCGGTGTGGCTCTTGGCCTCATATTGTAGCCCAGGGTCAACTGGAACCTATTGGTCTTAACTGGAGGCAGTCTACCAGATACAATGCCAGCTCCTAGGTGACACATTATCACTCTTCGCCTAAGCTTTATAAAACTCCCTCGCTTTAGCCCAGGTGGGCGACTTCAGTGCTCTCCACCTGTAAGACTGGTGAACCCACCCTAGAGCAGGTTATTATTATTATGTTTTGGTTTTCTCAAGACAGGGTTTCTCTGTGTAGCCTTGGCTGTCCTGGGCTTGCTTTGTAGACCAGTCTGGCCTCAAACTCACAGTGATCTGCCTGCCTCTGCCTCCCGAGTGCTAGGATTAAAGGCGTGCCAGGCCATCACAAGCCATTTTGCATAATGAAAACTCCACTCCAGCTCTTGGAGAAGGATTGCTGTGAGTCTGAGGCTAGTCTGTGATATGTAGTGAGTTCTAGGCCAGCTTGTCTCAAAGGAATAAAAAGCAGAAAAAGGAAAAAGAGAATAATAAAAAAATATATTAGCACATTAATATATTTGAAGAACTTTAACAAAATAGAAAAGTGTTCATAACATTGAATGACATGGCCCACTGAACATTGTGTTTTAAGTATACATTAATATATATTTCATGTACTAGAAAAGAATTGGAAGAAACTGAAGGTCCTATGTTTTATCTAGGAGATTAAACTGAATGGGTTTTATTTTCTTTTTCATAGCTGCCTCAGTTGCTATTTATAAGTATTTGGAAAGGCAAAGCGCTGGAGAGATGGCTCCACAACTGAGAATGTTTGCTCCTCTTTTTTTTTTTTTTTTTTAAGAGTTTATTTATTTTTTTACGTATATGAGTGCTCTATCTACCTGTACACTTGCATGCCAGAAGAGGGCATTAGAGGGTATAGACGGTTGAGAGCTACCGTGTGGTTGCTAGGAATTGAACCCAGGACCTCTGGAAGAGCAGACAGTGCTCTTAACTGCAGAGCCATCTTTCCAGCGCCATGTTTGCTGCTCTTGAAGAAAACCTGAGTTTAGTTTTCTGGCTTCCTGGGGCACTGGCATGTATGCACACATATGCGCGCTCGCGCGCGCGCGCGCGCGCACACACACACACACACACACACACACAAATAAACTGAAATTATATATATTTAACTAGAAAATTATTTTAAATGTAGGAAGCATGGAGGCTGGCTTAAAATGTCTCTTTAAAGTCACGCTGTCATCTTGTAACTGTGACAACAAATCCAGAGGGTACCAAACAAACCGAGGGCTAGAGCGCCATCTTGTGGCCAAAGTCAGCATAACACCTAAGCATTTTGCTACCTGAGGGCAAATACGGGTTTGTCTTCAAGACAGACTGTTATTAACCAACCTGTAGATTTTCTGTCTTGAATGACCTGGAATTTTAGGTACCAAAGAAGCCTCACGTGTAGTAGGAAATAAATAGATGTTCCAAGAACAGCCGAGGACCGGTATCTGTGTGAAATGCTAGGAAGATCCTAACCCATGCAAAACCTACAAAATTCTAGTCCAGGACAGCCAAGACTCCGACAGAGAAACCCTGTTTAGAAAACAAAGAATGAATCCACCATCTTTCCCGTTACCCATATGCCTCCCCTCTGTGTCTCTTCCTTACACAGGCCAAACCATCAAGACAAAGAGAAAACAAGACCCATCGTGAATGCCCTGGCAGAAGGGTCATTGGGAAATATATTTATGTGCAAAATATCATGAGACTTCTCATGAGCCTGTCTTTGAGTGGGAGACTACCTTCTCAAGCTTGAAAGAGCTTAATTCCTCTACGACCTTTTGTGTGGTTACACTTGTTTTATGTCTTGATCAATATCAACCAAGGTTTTTCCAAAATAAGAGATCTAGTAGTGTCCTTATGATTCTACGACCTAATGTTGAGACAGGGTCTCCCTCTATAGCTCAGCTTGCAACTCAAGGAAAATCCTCCTTGCTCCATATCCTGCTGAGCAGGTGTGTGGGCCACATGCTGCTATGGTAATTGTCTGCTTGACACAGTCTAAAATCCCCTAGGCTGTGCTTCTCAAGGATGGGTTGTCTGGTTTAGCTTGGCCTGCGGGGCATGCCTGTGAGGGATTATCTTAAATGGGTCAGTGGAGGCAGAAGGCTCACCTTCTGTAGGCCAGGTTAGCTGGGCTCTAGCATGAGTGGATAGTTTCTCACTCTCCACTTGTGGCTGTGGATGGAATGACTTCCAAGCAGCGTTGGACTATAACCTGGAGCTCGGTGCCATGTAAGCCCTTTTCCCCTTAAGTTGCCTCTGTCTTTTTGTTTGTTTGTTTTTAAAATCACAGCAGCATGAAACAAAGCAAAGACACTGGGCATACATCAACTGCCCCTTCAAGGACTGCACATAAACGCTTGAGGCTTTTGTGGCGTGTAAGGCTCTGTTGCAACTATTCAATTCAGAGTAGCCTCCTGCGGGGGGAGGGGGGGCACGCCCCATCAACACCTGCGGGGTGTTGGCTCCAATCTTTCCCATTGTCGCCTTGCCAGACTTTGGACCAGTTATCTCCCATGAGACTCAGGGCGCTGTTGGTTACTGAGGCTCTCCTTAAGTGTCGTCAGGAGTCTCAGCAGACCCATTCCATTTTTTTTTTAAGATTTCTTTTATTATTGGTGTGTGTGTGTGTGTGTGTGTGTGTATGTGTGTGTGTGTGTGATGTGTTTGGGGGTGCCCAAGTGTTAGCATACCTGCCCCCAGTCGGCCTAGTAACCTATGACGTCATCATCCGCCCGCCACTAGGTACGCCTTTGCCCAGGACATGAAAAGCCACCTCATTTCTCTCTCTCTTCCTCTCTTTTGCTGTCTCTGTCTATCTCTGGGACGCCTCTCCCCCTCTCCTACGCTTCTACAACAAACTTCTCCATATCATATCTGTTGCCCGGCATCTTATTTTTCATATTTAGTGCCAAGGAAAGCAGGAGGGATGTCAGGTCCCCCCTGAGCTTGAGTTATGAGCGGTTGTGAGCCTCCTAGTGGTGGTGCTGGGAACTACACTCCAGCTCTCTGAAGGAACAGTAAGACCCTCACTGAGCGGACCTCCACCCTGAAAGCCCGCTTCTAGAGTGGAGCCCCCCTTTGACCCCAGAAGGCAGATAAACTGGGTGACACAGTTAAGTGCCTGGAGTGAAGAACATTGTGTGCTCTAACATTTCCCCCTGACGGCAGTCTAAATTCCTCCAAGTTAACACTCAGCACGGAGTCCTTAGTGTATCCCTGCTGTGTGATGAGCAGTAAGGTAGATCCTAAATATATCCTGTCTCACTCTCACAAGGGCACTCTGGTGCCAATCTACAAGCGAGGATGCTGAGGCTGAGAGACTAAAACGCCTTGTGTTTTCCGCCCACACCTTCCCCAGCTTCTCACGTCAGCGTTAAGAGTCAATGAGAAGAGCCGGAACAGTGTTTAAAAAAAAAAAAAAAAAAAAGCTGTACCTTGATCTTGGGATCCTTCCATACCAAAGTAATTTATTTTACTTAAGACAATTAACTTTAAGCCAAAAAAATACAGTGAAAGGGGAGGTAAAAATTTCTCAGAGCAGCGCCCTCTTCATTTTCTTCTGACGATCTGAGCGCATCCCCTGAAGCCCACTGATAAATCTAATGACCTTGTAGTTTGGTGGGATGTTAACCAAGGTGGTCTCCTGGGATCACACTGACGTCACCAGAGAACTCACCTTCGGGGCCAGGCATCAGGGTGCCTGCTGTAATTCCAGCACGCCAGAGTCTGCGGCAGGTTTCAAGTTTGAGAACGGCCTGAGCTGCTTAACTCTGTCTTCCGGCCCATGAGACGGCTCAACAAGTAAAGGCGTTAATCCCAGCACTCGGGAGGCAGAGGCAGGCGGATCGCTGTGAGTTCGAGGCCAGCCTGGTCTACAAAGTGAGTCCAGGACAGCCAAGGCTACACAGAGAAACCCTGTCTCGAAAAAACAAACAAACAAACAAACAAACAAAAAAGTAAAGGCGTTTGCCAGAAAGCCTAAACCTGACTGTAACCATGAGAACAGTATAGTAGTGCCCTCTGACAGCTACACAGTGTGGCATGTGCTGTACACATGCAGATACACACACACCAAATAAATAAATAAAAAGTAAAAAGAAAAACCCTTTCTCAAACAACAAAAGAACTGCTGGGCATAGTGGCGCACGCCTTTATTTATTTATTTGTTTGTTTGTTTGTTTATTTTTAAGAGTTATTTATTATTATGTATACAGTGCTCTGCTTGCATATACTCCTGCAAGCCAGAAGAGAGCGCCATATCACATTACAGATGGTTATGAGCCACCATTAATCCCAGCACTCGGGAGGCAGAGGCAGGTGGATTGCTGTAAGTTCGAGGCCAGCCTGGACTACAGAGTGAGTCCAAGGAAAACCAAAGCTATAGAAAGAAACCCTGTCTTGAAAAACCAAAAAAACAAAACAACAACAACAAAAGAACTTACCTTAGCATGTTGAATGTCTTTTCCCAGACTCCTGGACAAAACATTAGTATGCCGTTGTATTATTAGAGCCTCTTCACTAGAGGCTCACAGCCTTGCCTACATACTCCTCTGGAGAAGCAAAAATGCTAGAGACCACTGCTCCAGCGTCAGCTATGGAGATCCCATCCGTCAGTGCACCCGCCATGGGCAGTGCTAGCTTGTTTTTTGTTTTTTGTTTTTTTTTGAGACAGGGTTTCTCTGTGTAGTCTTGCCTGTTTTAGACTCACTTTGTAGACCAAGCTGGCCTCAAACTCACAGTGATCCGCCTGCCTCTGCCTCCCAAGTGCTGGGATTAAAGGCATGAGCTACCCACACCCGGCCTTTTTATTTGTTCTTAAAACTAGCACTGCCCACCGGGCAGTGGTGGCACACGCCTTTAATCCCAGCACTGAGGAGGCAGAGGCAGGTGGATTGCTGTGCATTCAAGGCCAGCCTGGTCTACAAAGTGAGCCTAGGACAGCCAAGGCTAGACAGAGAAACCCTATCTCAAAAAAGAAAAACAACAAAAAAAGAACAAATAAAAATAGCTCATAGTAAATAAATACATCTTAAAAATAAATAGCTCATAGTATCAGCAGGTCCTCCATCCCAAGCTAGTCACTTCATCCAATATAACCACTTAGACAAGAGGTGTGAAAAGCAGCTTTTGTGGGGAGCACACTCAGAAGGCATGGGGGTCAAAGGAGGAACTGTAGTCTGTAGAGGAATGTTAATTCAGAACATGGCTGTTCACATCCAAAGATCTTCTAGGTCTGTGTGATTCAGCTGGAATACAAACACACCTTTAATCCAGGCAACAGAGGCAAACAGATCTCAGTTCAAGGCCAGCCTGGTATAGAGCAAGAATCAGGTAAAGAAAGTGTAGGTCCAGGCATGCAGGTACAAGCCTTTAATCCCAAGCAAAGGTAAAGTTAGTTTGTAGAAGGAAGCACCTATGTTTGAAAGTGATGTCCAATTGAGTGGCAGAAAAGGTGACAAATAAAGGAAGAGTTAATAGACTAGGATATGCCTAACTCTCAAGAGAAGAGAGAGGAAAGTGAAGCTACTTAGAGGCAGCTTTACAGAGAGGGGAGGCAATTTTATAACCAGGACAGTTATAGAGAGACAGGCTGCAGAGAGAGAACTCAGGTGAAGACGGAACAGGCCAGAAAATGAGAAGAAGCCAGAAGATTAGAGCCGATTGCTGTGTTAGTTTGAGCCCAAGCAGAGCAATTTGGGGCCAAGAGAGAGAAGCCAGATTGAATAAGTCAGCTGGGAGAGGAGTTAGAGCCAGAACAGCTGAGTTGAACCAGCCAGCTCGGAGCTCAGAAAGACCAAGTAAGGGTGAGCTCATTAAGCAGTAAGCCCCAGAGGCTGAAAACATTCCAGGCCTCGACTAGATTGCATGGAGGCTAGAAGCTTCCAGGACTAGGCCTAGGTTAGCAGAAGGAGGCAGTAAGCCTCCCAGATGACAACTGAGCCAGGAGAACAGAAGTTCCTTTGATGGTAGTCATTAGTTCTCGGAGGGTTGATACAAAAAGCTGTGGATGCCTAGTAAATGCCAGCTATTCTCATAGTAGAGACGAATCTCGGAGACATCCAATGCTGAGAGTGGTCCTTACCTCCCCCCCCCCCCCCCCCCCCCGCCCCCGGGGCCACTCCCATCCACAGATTACAGACTCTATGCAGTCTGTGCTGGAGCAGTCTGGAGACCTGTCTGTCCCTGGAGAGTAATTCTGATGATGGGACCCTGTGCCTGCCGCCACAGGTCAGATGAACCACCTGGGACTATTAGTTGTCAACTTGTTCATCTTTCCCAAGAGATCTGCGGAAACTGAGGCTGGAGGACACAGAGGTGACTACACACATGGGGAACGGCAGCACGGAGAGCTGGGGGAGGTAGCCCGTGCGCCTCCACGCCAGGTCCAGCCTCGGCCTTTGGGGGGGGTGGGTGACGGCTACGAGGAAGACGAGGATAGTTCAGTGGCCCTCTGAACAGGTCGGTCACCCCGAGCCAAGTGTGTCCACTAAGGAGGAGCAGGAAAGGGGGAATGGAGGGACACAGGGCCGAAGGAGGGAGGCAGACAGGCATCCAGCTTGTTTGTGGCCCTTCACTGCAACCTGGCCTTTACCTAGGGTGTGGTGTCCATCAGGGGTTTTCCCCGGCTTCTACAGGGTGAGAAAGGTTTCAGAGTAAGCTGCCAAGAGCACGCTGGTCACGAGAACACCAAATAGACCAGAAATGTTTCTCCACTTCTCCCTTTCTGTCCAAGTGTAACACCTTCAGGTTAGCCGCACTCAACCTGTCCACAGTCTCCAAGCCGCTGTGTCACAGGCCCACACGCTTGGCGGCGGCAGCCTCCAGCTTCCCCTGAAAGACAAAGTTAAATCCTTTGCACACAAATATACTTTTTTTTTTTTCTTCTGATGTCTGCACACCATTTGGGTTTTGCGGGCGAAATGGAGGGAGCACAAACACACAGGAGTGTCTCTCTCCTCACACTCCTCCCCTTCCCTCTCCCCACACCTGGCTTATGGATTCTCTTTATTTTTAGTTCCATTTCCAACCCTCCCTTCTTCTCCTCCCTTCCCCTCCCCTTCACTCCTTCCCTTTCTTTTCTTCGCCTGTTGCTCCCTCACATTTGCCTATTAAAACCTCAGGAAGTACCAAGTCAAGAAGAGTGAAGCTAAGACGTGACAAATTGCCCTGGGCTCAGGTTTTATTGTTTTAATTAAAAAAAAAATTTTTTTTAATTTATTTATTATGTATACAGTGCACATCAGATCACACTATAGATGGTTGTGAGCCATCATGTGGTTGCTGAGAATTGAACTCAGGTCCTCTGACTGAGCCATCTCTCCAGCCCTATTGTTTTCATTTTTGAGGGGTTTTTTTGTTGTTGTTTAGTTTGTGTTTTCTTTTTGCTTGTTTGTTTGTTTTTCATTTTTGTTTTTGTTTTTCGAGACAGGGTTTCTCTGTGTAGCCGTGGCTGTCCTGGACTCACTTTGTAGACCAGGCTGGCCTCAAACTCACAGCGATCCACCTGCCTCTGCCTCCCAAGTGCTGGGATTAAAGGCGTGAATCACCACACCCGGCCCTGGGCTCAGGTTTTATAGAGAGGAACTGTCAGAATTAGAATTCAAGAAATACTTTTAAAGGCAGTGGAGGTGGGGTGGGGGAAACTGGGTCTAGTGGCATAGACCTGAAACCCCAACTACTTGGGCGTCTGTGGCAGTGTGTAATGTCGTATATGTTTGAAAACATTACAATGAAGCCCAATGGCAAACTTCTAAAATTTAGCTTTGTTTGTTTGTTTTGGTTTTGGTTTTTCAAGACAGGGTCTCTCTGTGTAGCCTTGGCTGTCTTTGACTCACTTTATAGACCAGGCTGGTCTCGAACTCACAGCGATCCGCCTGCCTCTGCCTCCCGAGTGCTGGGATTAAAGGCCTGTACCACCACACATGGCTTAAAATTTAGCTTTTTAAGGTTTCTATGGAACTGGGGGTGTAGCTCAGGTTGTACTGTGTGTTTATTTTGTCACTGGAGAGACAGGAGCCTCCATTGAGAAAGTGTTTCCGAAAGATCAGGAAGCAGGACATCCTGTAGAGTGTTCTCTGACTTAGTGACTGATGGGGGAGCTGGGGCCATCCCTGGTCTTGTGATCCTGGGTCTGGTAAGAAAGCAGACTGAGCAAGCCATGGAGTAGCAAGCCAATAAGTAGCACCTCTCCACAGCCTCTGCATCACTTCCTGCCTCCAGGTTCCTGCCTTGTTTGAGTTCCTGTCCTCCCTGCCTTTGATGATCAACTGTGAGCTGCTGAACAAACTCTCTCCGCAGTTGCTTTTGGTCGCGGTGTTTGGTCACAGCAATGGTAACTCTGAGTAAGTCACCTAACGTACAAAACCCTGGGTTTTGCCACATAAAACTGGGCATGGAAAGCCATCTGTAATTCCGGCATTAACAAGAAGCAGGAAAGTCTGTTTAAAGTCATCCTTACACATTAAATTTGAGGCCAAGACATACCCACACGGGGAGAACATACACATGGGGAAAAGGGTGGGAAGTACTTGCCAGAAAGATCTCTGAGAACTTTAAAGTATTGCAATACTAAAATAGAAAAAAAATTTCAAAAGGGAAAGGTTGGAAGTAGGGCATGGTGCTGCGCATCTGTAATCAGGGCTTAAGAGAGCTGAAACAGGAGGTCACAAGTTCAATGCCAGCCTCGGCTACATTGTAAATCTGAGGCTATCATAGACTGTGAGTCCCTGTCTCAAAAACAAACAAACAAGCCCAGCAGTGGTGGCGCAGGCCTTTAATCCCAGCACTTGGGAGGCAGAGACAGGTGGATCTCTGTGAGTTTGAGGTGAGGCCAGCATGGTCCACAAAGTGAGTCTAGGACAGCCAATGGTACACAGAGAAACCCTGTCTTGAAAAAGAAACAAACAAATGAACAACAGTAACAAAAAACCTAAAAAGATACTAAACTGGTGCATCACTCAAAATCAAAGGGGGTGGGAGAGACAAGAATTTCAAAGTCAAAGTGTGGAAATTATCTTAGAAAATAATTTCTCTGGGTCCAAGGATATTGACAGAGTTTGCAGAGCTCCAAACCCAACACAGTGGCAAATTAAATAGCATAACCACTGCCTCTGGGGCTGGAGAGATGGCTCAGAGGTTAAGAACACTGACTGCTCTTCCAAAGGTCCTGAGTTCAATTCCTAGCAACCACATGGTGGCTCACAAGCATCAATAATGAGATCCGGTGCCCTCTTCTGGTGTGCAGGCATACATGCAGGCAGAGCACTGATATGTAATAAATAAATCAATCTTTAAAAACAAAACAAGCAAACAAAAACAAAAAACAAAACAAAAACAAACAAACAAAAACACTGTGTCTGACTTCTTTTTCGTTCCTTTTGGTTTGGTGAGTGTTTTTAGTTTTCATTTGAGCCAGGGCTTCCTTGAGCTCCAAATGCTGGGATTACTACAGCTTGTTACCAAGCCCAGCTGATTTTCATTTTTGTTTGTCTTCATTTTAAACAAGTTTATTTAAAAACCAGAATGACTTGAGGGGAGGACTAGGATTTCTTTTAAGAGTAATTTATAGCACCTGGGAAATGGGGAGGTGGATCTTTGAGTTCGATGTCACTGTCCTGTGGAGAGTGGATGCTGGGACAGAGAAAAGTCTCAAAATTTGGCTCATTTGTAACAGACACACACACACACATACAGAGAGAGAGAGAGAGAGAGAGAGAGAGAGAGACAGAGAGAGAGACAGAGAGAGAGAGAGACAGAGAGAGAGACAGAGAGAGAGAGACAGAGAGACAGAGAGAGACAGAGAGAGAGAGAGAGAGAGTTTTACAGTGGTTGAAAAGGAATTAAAATTCTCCACTCAGACAAGGCATACAAAGATTTGTGTGTTATAAAGAAAAAAACAGTGAGGGCAGAATAATTGCTGGAACATTTTAAGAGCAAGCTGAATAAGGAAGGCACCCACGGGAAAGCAGTGCCCTAGGGCAGAGCCACCCACTCAGAAAACTGTGTTTGCACCAGAGACCAGAGCCTCCCTCGGGTGCCAAGGACCATCTCGCCTCCACCTGTGTCTCTCCTCGCGGAGGTGGAGGTCAGGTACAGCACGGTCCTTGCTTCCTGCTTACTTCTGCAGTTTATCTGGCAATGAGGGGAAAAGGTACCCCACGCACCAATAGGTTAGCCAGTGATCCTCATCCTTTGAAGGTAGTTCTTACAGAGAAAGTTAGCCTGCGCACAACAAAAAACACTTAGCGCAGGATGCCTCTGCTCACACTCTGGGCCTCTGGAGCTAATATCTGGAAGTCAGAAAAGTGAGCAAAGTGAGCAAAGATAGCATGTCTGGAAAAACAAAACAAACAAAACTTTTTTTTAAAAACCTGTTGCTCCAAACACTGCAATTATTTTTCTGTTGGCCATGTTCCCAGGCAAAGAAAGAAGTGCTGGGAAGCAGCCAAGCTGACCAAGCAGAGGCAGACCAGGAAGTGAGGTTTTTTTCCCCCCTAGCATGACATTTATAAGCTGGTGGGAGCACCACACCCCTGCATGGTACCCCTCCCTTGCAAAGCTTTCGCATTTCTGCTGACTCATTCACCCACTCTGACTCTGCAGTTTTCTCCTGATGATTCATTGAGAACAGAGGCGGCCGTGGCCAGGGTATCCCATACCCTAGAATGAGATCTGCACACACATAACTGAACGGCTCATTTGCTCGGAGTCAACACTCCAGCCCAGCTGGTGCCCCAAGGAGACCAACACATCACTCGGCCCAGTTATCAGGAAGTGCCTGAGTCTAGATGCCCAGGGACAAACACCATAACCACGGGGACAGCAAAGGTTGTAGTAACTGAAACACTAGACGCAGGGAATTTCAGGAGGATCAGTTGCTCTCACTAGCGATAAGCTGTGAGGGCAGTTTCCTTATGATGTCAACCTGCTGACTTCTCATATCATCCTCTAAATAAAGCTCAACCCAGACTCTGATCCATTCTGGAGCTGATGTCTGTGGTAACAGGTAGGGTCTTAGTGGTCTGGATCTAGTGAAAGGGCTAATTTATAAATAAATAAACACTACAAGGGCTGGAGAGCTGCTCAGCCAGTAAGAGCACTGACTGCTCTTCTAGGATGAGAGTCAAGTTCCAACACCCACGTGAAGGCTCACAATTATCTGTAACTCAAGTTGGAGGGGCGTCTGGTGTCCTCTGTGCCTCTGCAGGCACCAGGCATGCAAGCAGTGCACAGACAGACATGCAGGCATAAAACCCAAATATATTAAATAAGTAAATATGTTCTACAACCAAGCATTGCTGGTACATACTTGAAACCCCATACTCAGAAAACTATGACAGGAGAATCTGATTTTGAAGCCAGTCTGGGCTACATAGTGAAGACCATCCCTCAGGGGGGAAAAATCCAGAAACAGGGTTGGGGAGATGGCTCAGGGGGTGAAGTACCTGCTGTACAATCATGAGGCTCTAAGTTCAGATTCCCATACCCACTTGAAAGCCAGACATATGTAGTTTGCTTCAATTGTGGCAAGCTAGCCACTGGGAAAGAAACTGCCTTTGTCTCAACTGCAGACAGTATATTGTATGAACTGGACACAGGGAAGTCTACTGCTGAGCTTTGCCAAGACAAGGCAGGAAATCATTCCTTCATAATTCCTGCTTTACAGAAGTCTGTCATAGGGCTGGAGAGATGGCTCAGAGGTGAAGGGCACTGTCTGCTTTTCCATAGGCCTTGAGTTCAATTCCCAGCAACCACATGGTGTCTCAGAAACCATCTATAATGAGATCTGGTGCCCTCTTCTGGCAGGCAGGCACACATGCAGGCAGAACATTGGATACATAATAAATAAATAAATAAATAAATAAATAAATAAATAAATAAATAAATCTATCTTAAAGAAAGAAGTCTGTCATATACTGGGCCAGAAAGCTGAAAATGATGCCCCAATGTTTCAGAGGAACCTTGAGTGACTGTCCAGGCAGCCAGCTGTCTCTGTCACTTCTATAGTTTTGAAAGCTGCTTGCCCAGTACTTCCTGTGTGTTCAGGTAAAATTTACCTTTCTCACGTCTCTGATGGGGTGGAAGACTAGATAGTTATTGTATCACAATTAAGCTTAAGTTATTTAGGGCTTAAGAAAATGTTTCAAGGTCTAAAAAGATACTTATAGGTTGATAAATACAAGCGATAAAACAAAGTGATTTAAGTACAGAGCTTTGAACTCACCAAGATGGGATAGATAATACACTACTTTCTCCAAATTTTCCAAATACAAATGGACTGGACATTGTGAATGTAATTCTTACCTGATAGTTTTCATAATTGTTCTTATTGTGTATACTTCATATAGTGTAGGAAAAAGAGCCTTTTATTGGAATAAAAGGGGGAGATATGGGGGAATAGTTTTGTGCACTGTGTATGTCTTCAGATGCTGGTTTCTATACCCAGAGATCTAGCTGCAGTCCTGACGTGGGCAGTGTATGTGTGTATATGTGTGAATGTGTGTGTGTATGTGTGTATGTGGGGGGGCCGGGGGCATGTTGTGCACTGTGTATTTATTCAGACTCTGGTTTCTGTGCACAGAGATCTGGCTGCAGTCCTGTCGTGGGCATTGTATATATGTATGTATGTGTGTATATGTGTGAAAGTGTATGTGTGGGTGTGGGTGTGTATGGGTGTGTTGGGGGATGTTGTGCACTGTTATTTATTCAGACACTGGTTTCTGCACTGCAGTTCTGACGTGAGCAGTGTATGTGTGTGTGTGTGTGTGTGAATGTGTATGTGTGTATATGTGTGTGGTGGTGGGGTTGTTGTGCGCTGTGTATTTATTCAGACGCTGGTTTCTGCACCACAGTCGTGACGTGGGCAGTGTGTGTGTGTACGTGTGTGTGTATGTGTGTGTATGTATGTGGTGGGGGTGTTGTACACTGTGTATTTATTCGGATGCTGGTTTCTGCGCCGCAGTCCTGACGTGGGCAGTGTCATTATTACTGAAGCCTCTCCCGTCTCAGTGTTGTGTAAACATTGTTCTCCGTCACCTCTGACTGGCTTATAAAGAGCTGAACAGCCTAACGCTGGGCAGGAGAGCGGAGGCGGGACCTGTGATACCAGGAGGAGGACCCAGGCAGAGGACAGAGAGAAGAGGGGGGTCATGAGAGGGGAGTCATGAGGACACGCATGAAGCAGGAGCAGCCAGGGTGGGATTAAGATGGCAGGTAATGGGTCACATGGCTGGGAAGTAGGCCAGGGCAGCACAGTCAGATTAGAATAGCTCAGTATCTGCCCAGCTATAGTGCTTGAAGCTTACCAGCAAATGCAATAAGTCTCCGTGTCATTATTGGGAGATAGAGTGGGCATAGAAAAGCCTTCCATTCCCCCTTCCTTGGCACATTGGGCACCACTTTGCCCTGGCCTGCGGAGTTCAACTAAAACTTGGGAGGAGGGTCACCTGTTGGAATGCAAGACACAAAGAAGGAGAGCAAGTCTGATTGATCAAGCTCTCAAACTTTATTAGTCAGGCAGCAGCTTTTATAAGTCAGAAGGCAGGGAAGCATGTTGCTATAGCAACCCAGCTGCGGGCTTTTCTCAAAACACAGGGAATTCCAGGCAGGGAGATAATGTCCTGCCACACAGGGCATCTTGCTCTGTCTTCATCTAACCAGCTAGTTTCTGGTGAAAGGCAAGCTCAGGGAAAAACAGAGACTTAAAGGTGCAGACTCTGACAAGATGGCTGAACATTGGTCATATGGACTACTGTCCCCAACAAAAGCCCATATATTAATTTTATACCTCTATAATAACCACAGTGTTGGGAGTGGAGGCAGAAGACTCAGGTTCAATTCTCAGCACTCATGAGGCAGCTCCCAGCCATCTGTAACTCTTTGGCCTCCACAGCCACCAAGCATACATATAGTGCAGACTTACATGGAGGTAAAATACCCATAAACATAAAATAAAAATAAATTATTTTTTGAAAAAGAAAATGGAAGGTACTGAAAGTAGATCTGTGGCCTCTATATGCACAGAAAAGTATACACACACACACACACACACACACACACACACACACACACACACACGAGCGCGTACTTTAAAAACAAAGACTGGAGCCAGGCGTGGTGGCGCATACCTCCGATTGCTGTGAGTGGCCTACAAAGCAAGTCCAGGACAGTCAAGGCTACACAGAGAAACTCTGTCTCGAAAAACCAAAAACCAAAAGCCAAAACAAAAGACAAAGGCTGAGTATATTGGCACACACATTTAACCCAGGCTGGACTACATAGAAGGACTCAGTGTCAAACAAACAAACAAACAAACAAACAAACAAACCCTGCATTACTGAGGGAAGGCAGGGCCCGGGGAAGAGGCTGAGAACCCAGACTGTGCTGTTTGGGAAGGATTGGCTCGGTCATTGCTAGAACTGACCTGAAGATAGCAATGATGAGGTTATGCAGCTTTGCTCTGAGCAGCCCAACTGAACAGCAGACTTTTTTTCTTTTCTTTTTTCTTTTTCTGGTTTTTCCAGACAGGGGTTCTCTGTGTAGCCTTGGCTGTCCTGCACTTGCTTTGTAGACCAGGCTGGCCTCAAACTCACAATGATCCACCTGCCTCTGCCTCCCAAGTGCTGGGATTAAAGGTGTGTCACCAGGCCTGGCTTCTTGTTTGTTTTTTCAAGACAATGTTTCTTTGTGTAGCCTTGACTGTCCTGGACTCTCTTTGTAAACCAGGCTAGCCTTGAACTCACAGAGGTCTGCAGAACAGCAGATTTCTGTTTCCCTGAGACTTTTAAGCCATTATTCCTTTTGTTTCCCTAAGACACGGTTTCTCTGTGTAGCCTTGCCTGTCCTGGATCTTAAGCCAGTCTTAAGAGATAACAGACCTTTTGTGTGGCCCCTGCCCCTGCCTCGTAAGGTTCCCTGGTTACTGCCCTGTACTTGACTCACCCTGACTTTACAATTTTCCTCATGGAGCTTACTATGTGGACCAGGCTGTCTTTGAACTCAGAGAAGGCTGCCTCTGCCTCCCAAATGCCGGGATTAAAGGCTTGCCCCACCTCTCCCAACAGTTAATTTGTTTTTTTTTGTTTGTTTGGTTGGTTTTTTTTGGTTTTTCGAGACAGGGTCTCTCTGTGTAGCCTTGGCTGTCCTGGACTCACTTTGTAGACCAGGCTGGCCTCGAACTCACAGCGATCCGCCTGTCTCTGCCTCCCGAGTGCTGGGATGAAAGGCGTGCACCACCACGCTCGGCCAGTTAATTTGTTTTAAGACAAGGTCTCATAGCTTAGATTGGCCTAGAGCTTGATATGTAGTTGAAAATGACCTTGAATTCTGATCCCCTTGCTTCTCCCTCCAGAGCTCTGGAATTCCAGCCACGCCCTATCATGAGTTAAGTGTGGTTATAATAGGAAATGAAATATTTATCCAGGAAAACACTTGAAGATGTTTGTAAATTAAAGGTGCCCTTCTTTCTCCTTCACAAGCCCATATTGCCAAGCAGGTGACAAGCAGGAATATTTATTTCCACATTTACTTCTGCCTCCTCCTACTCTAGAGAGTGTGCTCCCGTGGATGCCAAATTTCATCTCCTCATAGCATCCCTAGTGGCCAGCCGTGTCAGCATATGGGAAGCCACAGTAAATCTTTGTTGAAATGATGAATGTATAGTGAATGGATTTTATCTAAGAGAGCTAGAAGGAATGGCTCTGTGCTAATGAAGGGATGCAGAAGTGGTAGCTAGGCCTATTTGCCAAATAGAAATAAAGGTAGAGCCAAGGCAGAGGGCAGCTCAAGGCCCTGGCCTTCCTCTGGACTCTCCCATTGATTGGCCTTGCTTCTGCCTGCTTATCCTTACAGGAGAAAACAGCTTTCATAACCATTTCATTCTATAATATGTTAGGATGCAATTAACAGGCAAGTGTAGAGTTGGAAAAATAGAAGTTAGTCATTGTAATAGTTAGTCTTGATTGTCAACTCAATAAGAGTTAGGATCACAGCTGGGCGTGGTGGCGCACGCCTTTAATCCCAGCACTCGGGAGGCAGAGGTGGGCGGATGGCTGTGAGTTTGAGGCCAGCCTGGTCTACAAAGTGAGTCCAGGACAGCCAAGGCTAACACAGAGAGACCCTGTCTCGAAAAATCAAAACTAAAAAAAAAAAAAAAAAAAAAAAAAAGAGTTAGGATCACCACGGATTTAAACATCTGTGTCTATGAGCAGTTTTCTAGGTTAAGTCGAGGTGGAAAGACCCACTCTTTTTTATTGTTTGTTTGTTTGTTTTTCAAGACAGGGTTTCTCTGTTTAGCCTTGGCTGTCCTGAAACTCGCTCTGTAGACCAGGCTGGCCTTGAACTCACAGAGATCCACCTGCCTCTGCCTCCCAAGTGCTGGGATTAAAGATGTGCGCCACCTCCATCTGACCTTGAGAGCCCACTCTTATAATCCACCGACTTGGGTCCCAGACTACATAACAATGAGAAAATGACCTGAATATTCATCTCTCTTCTCTTGCTGGCAAGAAGGGAATGTGGTCAGACCTCTTCAGTTCTCACCATGACTTTCAAACCATGATGACCTGTACCTTTGAACTGTGAGCCATGACACAGTTATCTATCGAAGTCCAGCTTCGACATTAACTGGGGAAAACTGAGGTGGGACGTGAATCCTGTGGCTGGCTGGCTGGTGACCCTGGAGACTTTCTCTGAGGGCAACCTTCCAGGCTGGAACTAATAGTTATCAGCAATAGCTTCCACTGATGGTGGCAAGCTGGGGCTGGGGCTGATGGCTCCTAGTGGGGGCCTCCACTGATGGTGGCAAGCGTCTAAAAAAGAAAGGCAAAGAAGAATAGAAAGGAAGCACGCACGAACACACACACTTATATGAGATGACAAAGTAAGACAGACTCTAGCAGGTAGGTTTCAACAAGCTGCTGCTGCTTTTTATCATCCTTTTTTTTTTTTTTAAATTTTTTTTTGTTTTTTGTTTTGTTTTGTTTTGTTTTGTTTTGTTTGTTTTGAGACCGGGTTTCTCTGTGTAGCCTTGGCTGTCCTCGACTATTATTATCTTCTTATTTTCATCCTTATCTTATCTGTTTTTTTTTTCCTTCTCCTTATTCTCAAGGTGTATACACCCCAACAAAATCTTTCAAGCAGTACACAAAGAAAATCATGTTCTTCAATACCTTCACATGATCAAATGATTTATTAAATCATATCAGGAAGCTGAGGGCAGAAAAACAGAATAAGGGAATCATTCGTCATCTCAGGCACCAGCCCAGCTTGAAAGAGTCACGTCAGCCAGTGCTGCTATAGGCTTTTGTTCTTGCTTTGCCAACCTCAAAAAATCCCTAGCTTTACTAAAAAGAGTGTGCTTTCTATTAACTTCAATTGTCCCCTAAGACTTTCCACATCAGAGCCACTAGCAAAAACATCTTTACTTAACCTTGTTGAACAATCTATTTTACCAAATTCTTTCTAAGGGTAACTACATTTGTAGATTGTTTTCAAAGGTGGTGGTTAAATCATTAATCTGTTTCAGCAGCAATGCCTGAAAGAAATCAAGCATTGTTTTTTGTTTTTTGTTTTGTTTTGTTTTTGAGACAGGGTTTCATTATGTTATCTTGCCTGTCCTGGACTCACTCTGTGGACCAGGCTGGCCTGGAACTCACAGTGATCCACCTGCCTTTGCCCCCCAAGTGCTGGGATTAAAGGCGTGCACCACCACGCCCAGCTGAGATCAAGCATTGTTATTGAGTATGTCAATGATACTGCCCAGTAAGGGGCTGGAAGCCCCCTTTATAGTGCTCACACAATTCACATATTAAGAGGATTAGGAGGACCACAAAGGTAACAAGCAGAGCTATGCACCATAAGAGCATGACGTCCTCAGGACATGCAGTTGTCAGGGTTATGCCTTGCGGAGACATACCCATCATGGGTTTGCTAACTGGTGGGCCGTGTTCCATGAGTTCTAGAGCTGTTTTGCTGTTTCTTTTGCACAGACCCCAACAGCTATCTTTCCTAATTTAAGTTGCTTTTGTAAGGCATTTTGTCCCAGCAAGGATAAAGTCAACAAAATAGTTTCTGTATACATATGCTCATTTATTTATTTTTAAATATGTCTGTATATGAGTGTTTTTGCCTGCTTGTATGTATGTACACTATGTTCATACATTGCCTGTCTGGGAGAGGGCATTCATCTCCTGGTACTGGAGTCAAAGGCAGTTGCAAGCTGCCATGTGGGTGCTGAGAACCAAACCTGGGTCCTTTGGAAGAACAAGTGCTCTTAACCAATAGGGTATCTCTTCAGCCCCCTCTAATACAATATTAAAAACAAAAATAAAAAATCAACTAAACCCACATTAAAAAGCAGACATGAGCCGGGCGTGGTGGCGCACGCCTTTAATCCCAGCACTTGGGAGGCAGAGGCAGGCGGATCGCTGTGAGTTCGAGGCCAGCCTGGTCTACAAAGCGAGTCCAGGACAGCCAAGGCTATATAGAGAGACCCTGTCTCAAAAAAAAACCAAAAAAAAAAAAAAAAGCAGACATGAAAGCCAGGTGTGGTGGGACATGCCGTTAATCCCAGCACTCAGGAGGTAGAGGCAGGGGGATCTCTGTGAGTTCCAGGCCAGCCTGGTCTACAAAGAGAGTCTAGCACAGCCAGAGTTCTATGTAACAGAGAAACCCTGTCTCAAAACTCCAAAAGAAGAAGAA
>OU015745.1:76579919-76620981 GCA_907169655.1 Acomys percivali | reverse complement strand
TTTTTTTTTTTTTTTTTTTTTTTTTAGTTTTTTGAGACAGGGTTTCTCTGTGTAGCCTTGGCCGTCCTGGACTCCCTTTGTAGACCAGGCTGGCCTCGAACTCACAGCGATCCGCCTGCCTCTGCCTCCCGAGTGCTGGGATTAAAGGCGTGCGCCACTACCGCCCAGTAAATGAATCTTAAAAAAAAAAAAAAGAATAAAGTTACTGCTGGTCGTGGTGGCGCACGCCTTTAATCCTGGCACTCAGGAAGCAGAAGCAGGTGTATCTCTGTGAGTTTGAGGCCAGCCTGGTCTACAAAGCAAGTCTAGGACAGCCAGGACTACAAGAGAAACCCTGCCTCAAAAAAACCTAAATAAATAAATAAATAAATAAATAAATAAAGTTTCTATTTCACCCAGTGGACTTGGGTGCAATTTTTTTTTTTTTTTTTTTTGGTTTTTTGAGACAGGGTTTCTCTATGTAGCCTTGGCTGTCCTGGACTCGCTTTGTAGACCAGGCTGGCCTCGAACTCACAGCGATCCTCCTGCCTCTGCCTCCCAAGTGCTGGGATTAAAGGCGTGCGCCACCACGCCCGGCTTGGGTGCAATTATGATTTTGATGTATTGTTGATGCCCAATCTGTGGTGAATAGGTGTTTTTTTGGTGGGAGGATGTTTTTTCATCTCCCTAGGAAAAGTACCATAACATTTACTCCCCTAAATGTCACCACTTTCATAATATTAGGGCTCTGTTGTGGTTTGGATGTAAGATGTCTCCCACGGCCATATTTGAACACTTGGTCCTTCGTCGGTGGTGCTGTTTTGTCACCTGAAACCTTTAGAAGGTAGGAACTAGATAAAGGAAATGAGTCGTGGTAAGGCAGGCCTTGAGGTTCAAAGCCAAGGCCTCCTCTCTCCCTGCCCTCTCTATTTCCTGTCCAGAGAGCTGTGAAGAGAAGAAGCCTAGTTGTGTGTCCTCAGTGCCGTGTAGCCCTTCTCTGCAGTCATGGTAAACAACACAGCCCATCCCCCACCCCCAACCCCTGTCCCCCAACTTGCTCTTGTCAAGTATTTTTCATAGTGATGAGAAATATGACTTACAGGCTACCACTTGGCCCTTTCTGCCCTAGTTGCCCTAACCCTGTAGATCAGAAAGCCAATTCCAGGTTTTTTTTCCCGTCACTCTGTGGCCCTGGCCTACAGGACTAGAACTCACTATGTACTCAGAATCGCTCTTGTTGCTTCAGCCTCCCAAGTGGTGGGATTATGGGCATGCGCCACTATGCCTGGTTCTAAAACCAGGATTAGGTCACTTGCTAAATGTGGTAAAGTTCTGACAGTAGCCTGTCTCCTTCTGGGGACAGGGTCCCAGGTTGGCCTCAAACATGCTAGGCAGCTGAGGATAACCATGACCAATTTCTTTTTTAAATCTGTGATCTCATTATGTAGTCATGGTTAGCCTAGAATTCCCTATATACAACCAGGTTAGAATTGAACTCACAGAGATCTGCCTTCTAGTGACTCTCCAGTGCTCGGATTAAAAGCAAGTAACACCACACTCAGCCTAACCTTGGACTTTTTTTTTGACACAAGGTTTCTCTGTGTAGCCTTGGCTGTCCTGGACTCACTTTGTAGATTAGGCTGGCCTCGCACTCACAGCGATCAGCCTGCCTCTGCCTCCTGAGTGCTGGGATTAAAGGCATGTGCCACCACTCCCAACTCTAATAGAAAAACCCTGGCAATAAGTCCAATATCCGCAGCTAAAAAATGCAAGAGCATGTAACTGAGGGACAGTATATATAGCAGTGGAGTAAATGGTAAATTTGTGAGTTTAATTTTTGGCACAAGAAAAAGAAAATATTGAAAGGCAATAAATGATTAGGGAACCCTGATGTTGGGTAGTGCTGCAGATCCAGATGTGGAGCTGCCCAGGGTCGTTTGGTCCTGTTGCGGTTTGGCACCATCTGGTGGAAGTGATCTCCTGTAAAAGTATCTTTTTATTCTCCTTGCTCAGTTGTTGTCTGGGAGGCTTACCGCCTCCTTCTGCTGGACTAGGCCTGGGCCTAGTCCCGGAAGCTTCTAGTTTCTGTACAATCCAACCTAGCATAAACTGTTTCCAGCCTTTGAGACTTACTGCTTAATGAGCTCGCCCCTTCTTGTTCTTACTGTGTCCGGGCCTGGGTGGTTCAACTCAGCTGTTCTGGCTCAATCTCTTCTTCCAGCTGATTTACTCAGTCTGTCTTCCCTCTTGGCTCTGCTGGGCCTCAAACTAACTCAGCAATCTGCTCTACTCGTCTGGCTTCTTCTCGTCTTCTGGCTCATTCCATTTTCACCTGAGTTCTTTCTCTGCAATCTGTCTCTCTATAACTGTTCTGGTAAAACCAAACGAAACCAAACCAAACAAACAAACAAACAAAAAACTTACCTCCTCCTCTCTCTGTAAAACTGCCTCTAAGTGGTATCCCTTTCCTTTCTGTTCTCCTGAGAGCTGGGCACATCCTATTTTGTCAAATCTTCTGATTTGTCACCTTTTCTGCTGCTCAATTAGACATCACTTTCAAACATGGGTGCTTCCTTCTACAAGCTAGCTTTACCTTTGTTTGGGATTAAAGGCATATCGCCACATCTGGACCCAGCTTTTTCCTTACCGGATATTTGCTCTATACCAGGCTGGCCTTGACCTCAGATCTGTTTGCTCTCTGTCTCCTGGGTTAAAGGTGTGTTTGTATTCCAGTCAGATCACACAGACCTAGAGGATTTTGGGTGTGATCTCTTGCCAGAGCAGCCATGTTATAAATTAACATTCTTCTATAACCTCCAGTTGAAATAATGATGGGGTGACCAAATCAACTACAGTTCTTTCATTAGTTAGCTTTTGTTTTATTCATTGGAATCAGGACCATTAGATCATCTCAGAGCTCAGTAAATTCACAGAGAAGAAGAAATTTTTTGACTAAAACTGTCACTGTTGCTCATTCAAAATGGTACTCATTTTGATAACTCATTTGTTACAGTTTTGGTCAGAGAGACCTTTTCAGTGTCCTTTCAGGTCATCCTTAGAGGTTAGAGGGACAGGACCGCTCCCAAAGAGAAACCTATCACTGCAGCCCCTATTCTGTTGTTTGTTTGCTTTTTGTTTTACGTTTTGAAGTGAGACTCTCAAGTAGCCCAGACTGGCCTTAAACTGCTGCCTGTCCTTGGTTTCCTCTCTCTAGTGCTGGGATTTACAAAGATTAAATGTACCACCCTGCCGGCTTCCTATTTCTCCATTTCTTTCTTTCTTTCTTTCTTTCTTTCTTTCTTTCTTTCCTTCTTCTTCTTTTTTTTTTTTTCCCCCTTTGGGTGGAGGTGTTTCCAAAAAGGGTTTCTCTATGTAGCCCTGGCTGTCCTGGAACTTACTTTGTTGTTGTTGTTTTGGTTTTTCGAGACAGGGTTTCTTTGTGTGGTCTTGGCTGTCCTGGACTCACTTTGTAGACCAGGCTGGTCTCTAACTCACAGTGATCCACCTGCCTCTGCCTCCCGAGTGCTGGGATTTAAGGTGTTTGCCACCAGCGCCCGGGTTTTTTTGTTTTTTTTAGTTTTTCAAGACAGGGTCTCTCTGTGTAGCCTTGGCTGTCCTGGACCTGCTTTGTAGACCAGGCTGGCCTCCAATTCACAGCAATCCGCTTGCCTCTGCCTCCTGAGTGCTGGGATTAAAGGCGTGCGCCGCCCGGAGGTTTTGTTTCGTTTTGTTTTTTTGTTTTTTTTTGGGACAGGGTTTCTCCGTGTAATAGTCCTGGCTATCCTGGAACTCTCTTTGTAGACTAGGCTGGCCTCCAACTCAGATATCCTTCTGCCTCTGCCTGGTTTTATTTTGTTTTGTTTCTGACAATGTTTCACTATGTAGCCTTGGCTTTCCTACAGAGCTCCTCCTGTCTCTACCCTGTGTCTTATAGATCAAAGTCAGGACTGATGGATCATAACTGTAATCCCAGGATTTGAGAGACTGACACAGAGGATTAATACATTTATAACATCAGTCTAGGCTACATGATGAGTTCAAGGCTAAACAGCGTTGAGACTTTGTCCCAACCTCAATTTTTTGTTTGCTTGTTTTGTTTGTTTGTTTTTTTCTCTGTGTAGTCCTGGAAATCTCTCTGTAGATCAGGCTGGCCTCCAACTAAAGAGAAATGTCTGCCTCTGCCTCCTGAGTGTTGAGATTGAAGGCCTGTGACACTATGCCTGGCTTAAATTGGAAAGCATTTTAAAATGAATGTTGTATTTAGAAAGGAAAGATCTAGAGCTAAGTCTAAATAAATGGTAGGTAAGAACCCACACTGTATGGCTGTGTTCTCTCATATCAAGGAAAAGAACAAAAGGAGAGGAAACTAGCAAGGCAGAACAAAGGCATGGAAGAAAGTGAAGCCATCTCTTCTCTCCTTCCACCCAGAACGGTTCCCAGAAGGTTCCAGAAACAACTGTGGCACGGCTGATGACATCTCGGTGTCCCACGGAGACCACCGCAGATGCGGGCTCGCGCGCGAACAGACAAACATTTTCCCGCCACGCGCCGGACTAGGCAGGCACCAGGGGCAAGTCAGCGCAAGGCGGGGTGGTAGACGTCACGTCCTGTTTGGCGGGTGGCGGGATGGGGGTGGAGTGGAGGTGGGGCGGGAAAGCGTCTCTGCAGGAGAAAAGCAGATCAGAGGCCCCGCGAGGTGGGCGGGGCCAGGAAAGCGCGCCTTCTGGGGGAGTGGGCGGATCCAGGTTAAAGTGCGTAGCGTCACATCCGGCAGCGTTAGACCGGTGCGGAGGCGGTGCGGAGCGCGTCGGCTCAGGGCAACTCTGAGAAGTGTGGCGTCGCGCGGGGCCCCGGCGGAGCCTCTGTAAGGGAAGGCGGGGAGCGTGACAGCTTCAGTACCGGCCGGCAAGCGGTGACAGCAACTCGGAGACAATGAGCGACAGCGGCGAGCAGAACTACGGCGAGCGGGTACGCGCGGGGGGCGCGGGCGGCCGCGGTCCCACCTGGCTTCTCTTTCTAGGCCTCCCGAGCCGGGCCGGGCGGCGGGAGTCTGTGCTCGGAAGTCCGACGCCGACGAGGAGACGCGGCGCCGAAGGGCCCGGTGGACGCCGCCGCCGCCGGCGGGCAGTGCGCCTCGTACCCGTGACGGCCGCTTTTATTTTTTTTCTTAATGTCTTTTTAATTTTTTTTTATTTTTGGTTTTGTTTGTTTTCCGTTACGGGGGTGGGGTGGGGAAGGGATTAAAAATGGCCGCGGCGTCTCCTCGGCGTTGGGGGATGGGGACGGTATCTCGTTTCGCCGTTGCTCGCCTGCGAAGCCGCGCCGCAGCCATCTTGGGCTCGCGCGCGGGCCGGGCGCGCTGCCAGAGGCACAAAATGGCGGAGCCGCCCGGGTCCCTGCTTCCTTCTCTTCCCTCTCCGGGGGGTGGGGGGATGCACCGTGGAGCGGAGAGAGGCCACGTGGGGCCCCGGGGCTTGGGTCATCGGTCGGTGGAGGGCGCTTCTCGTCCTTAGGAAGGACAGTTGGAGGGTGCTCTTGGAGCCTCTGGAAGCAGCCGAGGGAAATTGGGGGGGCTTTGTGCTGGATCTTTTTTCCCCCCCTCATTGTTGTGGTTCTTAATGGAACAGAACACAAGGTCGCTAGGGTTGTTGTATGGATTGTCCTCCCCCACCCCACCCCTTCCGGGGAATCATGGAGCAGAGAAGTCGGTGGCGACACATTAAGGCGCCATTAACTCCGGAGTCAAAGTGTTTTTATTTTTTTAAACTTTTTAATCACCGGATGGTGAAATTTGTAGAAGCTTGATTGGATTACATATAACGGACCTAAATTAAACCCAGTCCCAAAGCCTAACGTATTAAAGCGAATGTGGCGTGGCTGTAGAGTATTTAGGTTAAACTGTCACGTGAAGGTATGGAAAGTATCAGGCTTAGTGTACAAGTAATTGCGGTTTGAAAACTGCTTAGAAGCATTCTGAGAATAATTGTTTTACGCCTCAGGACTTACATTTTATTTTCACAATAAGTTCACAGAAACTTGCCAGTAGATCATAGTTTACTTTGTTAGTCAAATAAGTATGTTAGCAAAATTTAAAAGGCCTTTGACAACTAGGTAGACTATTACGGGGCTCTGCCATGGTGAACTTGGAACCAAATCAGAATAATTTGAACTGATCAGAATTTTACATATAGAGATGAGTTTCTTATTCCAAGGTAAATTTAAAATTCGGTGTCACCCTTTGTGAGCCACGTCATTTTAAAGCTTTTCTAAGGAAAGAAACCGATTAGGTGCTCACAAGTGGGCCAGAGAATTTTTGGTTTCCAGATAATGAGGATGGAATCTAGTCTCAGGCAACCGTTTTGGAGGTTACTCCAGGAAGAAAACAATTGAAGGAAAGTAGGTACCATTTTGAAAGAGCTGAGAAATTGTTAGTTACCCCTGTTAATTTGAGGTGTTGTTTCTATTTCAACTACTAAGGTGTCCCCCCCTGGTGTTTTTGAATATTTGTTTGAGGTACGGTTACCCTGGCTGACCTGGAACTTGGTATGTCACCAGGCTAGTCTTTGACCATAGGCATCTGCCTGCCCCTGCCTCCCTAGTGCTGGGGTTTAAGGTGTGAACCACCATACCCCTCAGTCCTGGCTACTTAATTCGAGAGAAAAGTATTTGTTGTGGTGGGGAGGGGGTTGAGACAGGGTTTCTCTTGGTCCTCGAACTGTCCTGAACTCACAGGGATTGCCTGCCCCAGCCTCCTGAGTGCTGGGATTAAAGGCATATGTCACCATGCCAGACTGAAAAAAGTATTAAAGATGGACTTTCTGGTCTGTTTCTAAACTGGGAAGCTGTGGAACACACCTCAAAAAATTTTAATTATTATTATTTTGTTTTTGTTTCCTTGCAGCCCTGGCTGTCCTGGAACTGACTCTGTAGACCAGGCTGTCCTCAATTTACAGAGATCCTGCCTCTGCCTCCCAAGTGCTGGGATTAAAGGCGTGTACCACCAGGGTGGCTTAAAAATTTTTGTTTTGTTTTGTTGTTAGAAATCAGGGTTTCTCTGTGTAGCTCTGGCTGTCCTGGAACTAGCATTGCATTTCCAGGCTGGCTGGCCTCCAACTCAAGAGATCCTCCTGTCTTTGCCTTTTGAGTGATTAAAGGTGTTTGCCCTCACCTTGGAGCTAAGCTTGCCTTTTTTTTTTTTTTTTTTTTTAAAGCATTCTGTGTGCCTTATCCCTAAGTTTGTGTCACCCATGTGTATATACAGTTGTTTCCACAGATGCTTAAAGGGGCTGTGTGTCCCTGGGTGTTAGGACGCCAGCCTCTGTTCTTTTTTTTTTTTTTTTTTAAGATTTATTTATTTATTTATTTATTTATTTATTATGGATAACAGTGTTTCACCTGCATGTACACCTGCAGGCCAGAAGAGGGCACCAAGTCTCAGTATGGATGGTTGTGAGCCACCATGTGGTTGCTGGGAATTAAACTCAACCTCTGGAAGAGCAGACCATGCTCTTAACCTCTGAGCCATCTCTCCAGCCCCCCCCCCCCCTCTGTTCTTAAGAGCACTAGTTGCTCTTAACTGCTGAGCCAGTTTTCCAGCCCTATACCTACATATTCTTGCTTGGTGATTTTTGCTTTCCAGTTGGATGATTGGAAAACTGAAATGCTTGAATCTCTCAAGAAGGCTTGCCAAAACAAAGTTAAAAGACAAAGTTTAAAAATATTTAAGAGTAAGCTAGGCAGTATGTTGCAGGTTTGTTAATCTTAGATACTTGTCCTGGATAGGACCCAGAGTTTAAGATACTCTGGTGAATTATGTAGCAAGATTAAACACTTTCCCCCAAAGGAATAAGGGGTATAGTTTAAGGACTGGTTGTGTGCTTGCCTGCCACATAGCCTTACACACAAACATAATACAAGGTACCCCAAGCCCCCCGTATTTTATTTTCAGACGTAAGTGCAAAGTAGAATGGCCAGATTGAATTGGTTTAACTTCCCTTTTACATGTGTGTAAAAATTATGTTCAAAGTAATAGTCTTGGATATGCCTGGTATAACCAACCATCTCTGGAACCTGAAAACGAGTTTCATTGACTTCCATGCCCTTAAACACATAAACTCTTGGAGTTGATTGATGTACATTGGATGAATTGTTGTTACCTGGGATCTCAGCCATCACTTGCCTCACATGGACATTTCCATACTTCAGGATTCCCTCAAACCCCTTAGTCTTCAAAGCTGTTTTCTAAGCAGATTGTAATTGAGTATGGAATAAATTGTGTTAAGTTGGCCACAGAATTTATTGGACAGATGTTAGCATTTAGCTCTATTGCGGCACATGTTCTTATCTTTTGCTATCTGTAGGATTTATTGGCTTTTTTTGTGAGGGCAGTTGGCCCATTTTAAAGTTGGTCTGATAAAATTTCTTGTTTCTTCTAGTACTTGTCAAAAATAACTCATTTTGTAAAGTGCTTTGTCTTTGAGGGGAAAAAACACTGCCACTCTTTAGAAGTGTAAGGTAATTTTGGGGTTAATATTTGAGACCCCCAATAGTTAAGTATAGGGTGTTAGACTTATGCATTTTGGTTGTCTATTTAACTTAAAATTCTAACCTCTTTGAGAATATGCAAGTGAGTCTTTATAGGAAGAACCTTGAAACTAAGGATTGTACAAGCTAGGTAATTTCGAAGTTTTTGTTAGGCTATTTTATGACTAATAGCCAGGAGGTTAAAGAATAGCTTGGAGTTAGCAAATACTGTGGTAGAATAGGAGCTGCTTCCTTAGAAACCTGGTGTGTTTGGAACATAACACTTAACTGTCTGAATCTGAAGGAGTAATCCTGTGGATACTGCACATCAGATTGCCTTTCAAATTCTGCAGGTTTTCTCTTCTGCTTAGTCCTGTGAGGATGCCTTTGTGTATTCCGTGTTTTCATCCCCTAACTAAATTCTTTTTAAAACTAAAACTTGTATTTCTAAAATAATCATAGCCTTCACATAGTCTTCCTTAACAAAGGGTTGAATTGGTGCCAAATTTAAGAAAATTGTTTGCATATTTTTCATCACTAACTAGACAGGTTAGGTATAAGTCTGTTGAAACTGTTGAATCATTTTCTTTGGCTTAAATAAGAATGCTTATTGTGGATATTGCCAAAATAGAATGTGGTATTGAAGGTGAAGTAACATGATTTAATAAGGTAAGTACTACTGATTTTGTTGAAAGCTTGGAAGAGGAATCCAGATACTGAAAGATGTGATAATGGAATTTGTCTTGTTTGTACAGGCTTTTTTCCTTTTCTCTTCAGTAAAACCCCAGGCCTAAATGATAAACAAAAGTACTTTAAAGTTTGACTCAGTCAATGATAGAGCTGTATAGTGTATGTGTCCAGCATTGTTTTGTTGATGAGTATTTATATGTAGCTATTGTTTTCTAATAAGGTATGGTGATTGCTTTAGGAATTAGTGCTTTTACACAGGTCACTATTGTAGGGTGTGGGCCATATAAAATTAGGTGTTGCCATCATTGTCTTTTAAGTTTCAGGTCAAAATTGACTGCAGCAAATTATAGTCCTCAAGTCATTGCTTTGAATTGGGTTTTGGAGGCTATTTTCAGGTTAGTTATTGGCATAGATTTTCATGTGATGGTGTGGATGGAAGCTTCTGCATTAGGGATAGTAGATGAGAACTTTCAAACCCAAAAGCATATGTACGTGCTTTTGATGGAACGTATTTAATGGAAGTTCAAGGTTTGATATTTTTTGTGAATTTATAAAAAGCACATAGTTAACAGCTGGTATGGGTATGTCAGGTCTATTTTTTCCCCTCTTATTTTATTTTTTAACAAACTAAGCATTTGATGATTTTTCTCCATCTTTCTAATAGTTGCAGGAAAAAAGTAGAGGGCACAGGCCTATTACGGCATTTGGCGGGAGGAACAGTTTATCTAAAGCTGTACAGTGACTTTGAGGCCACTCTGGGCTTCATGAGACTGTCTCCAAAATAAAGCCCTTCATCCATTTTAGTGTTGATCTTTCCTTTCTCTAGCAGGTGGGATTTTTCTTTGCTTGTCTCATTTCAGTAATGTGTTTTTCTAAGTAGGATCCTTTCTCAGTCAAATGTGTGTTAACCCAATAGTTGATCTTGTAGTTTTATGAAGTGGCTGTTTGATTTTAGCTGAGTTCAAATAATCCTAAGTACAAATATTGTTTAGCAATCATTTGGTTCTTAGAGTATAGGAGAAGGAAGACTTGGAAAGTGGTAATGAACCAATACCAAAGTGGCCTCAATGTTGAAAAGTCATGATAGCTAGAGTTTTTAGTATCTTCTGAATCAAAGCCCTGTATATGTACATAAATAACCTTTAGGGAGGCCAGGCATTAAGGAAATGCTTGGGCATTCTGATTCCATG
Organism: Acomys percivali; assembly: GCA_907169655.1. Taxonomy (NCBI): domain Eukaryota; kingdom Metazoa; phylum Chordata; class Mammalia; order Rodentia; family Muridae; genus Acomys; species Acomys percivali. Next base: position 76,610,599 of record OU015745.1, on the reverse strand, counting down.
ATTACATTTGTGATACCAGTAAGCATTCCCCCATTGCATTTTAGTGATGGATATTACAAGAAAACCAATTATTGTGACTCCCTTAAAAGGCCATTAAAATGTTTCTAGATAAAACAACAATTGATAATTAGGCTTTTTCTTCATAAGAAATGATACCACTATAGCCATGGTTGCCTATACCAAGAGTAGTTTAAAAGACTTTTTTTAAAACCAGAAGACATGTAGGAGGAAATAAGACAGTAAGCATACAGAAAGACGTAGAAGGGTAACAAAACTAGACTGTTTTACATGGGCAGTATTTTGCTTAGTGTTCCAACAGTGTTTCAGTGTTGTATTAAAATTCACTAATCTGCTAAGTGGACCTTTTTAATAATTTGAGAAGGTTAACTAATTTTCTCATAATTAGCCACCTTTGGAGTAGGAGCTCTGCTTTGGACATCCAGAAGACTTTTGTTGATAGAGGGGAAAACTTACAACAGAATTCTTTGGGCATAACTGTTGGAATCAAGTTTGCTCTGCTTTTCTTTATACCTGCTGGCATGTAGTAGTAGTTGATTAACTATTTTAGTATCAGCATTTTAGTTTAGTAATTAAACGATTCATAGAATACAGTTGCACTAGTGCAGATTTCCCAAGGGTGGCCTGGAGAGATCCAAATTGTCAGGTTTGCTGACATTGTCTAGCAATGCTCTTTTTAAATACACAATAATATGGCATTAAAAGCATTTACTTATCTTACCTACACAAGTCACAGTATTGTAAATCTCTTCAACCCCAGCCTTTGTCATTATTGTGCAGATGATTTGTCCGTGCTTTTCTTTCTTGCACTTTTGTATTTAAATGTGTCACTTTTTGACTAGAGATGTGCTTTTGACACTTAGCATTTTCTCTTGAATACAATAAGAAGTGTGGAATGTGATTAACAGTTTGTAAAAATGTTAAATGAACAGTAAATGTTCAGTGGCGCACTTCACATTCATATTAAGCATGATAAATTTATTTGGAGTAGACAAATGATTACCATATACCAACAGGAAACTATGTAGTTTCAGTTTTTTGAGCTGCATAATCTAGTATTTTTTAAATCCAAAACGACAAAAAGGGATTTTTTTTTCTAGTTTCAGTTTTGGCACTGGATTTTATCCTGGAGTTTTAAAATATTCTTCATCCTGTTCTTTTTCTATTAAGGTTAATGTTGAAGAAGGAAAATGCGGAAGTCGTCATTTGACAAGTTTTATAAATGAGTATTTGAAGCTCAGGAATAAGTGAAGCTGAAATTTGAAAAAATAAAAGAAAGAATGCATGCTAATTATCAGACCAGAAGTCCCACTTGTAGAATATTGAGCAATTTGTGTGAAGTGGGGAAGATGAAAGAAGTCAGAATTTGAAACGGAAGAATGAAGAAAAGAAATAAAAATGAAGTTAAGATAAGAAGTAATCTGGAATCAGAAAGCACTACGCTAAGTAATTACTAGTCTGTTTATGTGTCCCTGTATATTTTGCTAAACATGCATGCATTATTTGTTTAATAGAAGAAAATATATACAGGGTAAAGAAGTGACTTCCAAGGGAATCGTTTAAATTAGGTAATAATTCTAATTTTAACTGCTTAGTCAAATGCTGGAAATGCAATTCTTAAAAATAACTTTGTAGTCAAATAGAAGGCAGCAGGGTGCTATCCTGGGTAATTGGCCTCCCATTTTCCCTTAAGCTTTTCATTAATTATACTCTGCTGGTTCTGGGGCCTGAGTGAGTATGATTTGGAACTGGTGGTATGTTATGTTACTTAATGACCTTTGGACTCTAAAAATGCACTGATATTTTCTGCTTTGATACTGAACAGTGTACAGTAGAATATTTTCTATGGGAAAGTTCAAGACTGTCACTGGGGTGATAATGGAACTAAACCGCCCCTCTCCCCCAATCCAAGCAAAGCCTCATTATGTTGTAATGAAAGCATTAGGTTTCCACATAGTATTTGTGGAAAGCTACAACCACTTAAGTCCTAATGTTGAGATCTACATGTGCCAAATAAGGATTAGAAAATATTGTTTCAGTTTAACGTCTGTTCCTATTGAATTAGGGTTTTTGTTGTATAGTAGCTCCCCTTAAAAGAAATGGGTCAGATTGCTAATTCAAAGTGGAAGTAGCTGGTACTTTTTGCCTTTTCTCCTAAAGTAGTTCCTTAAGTAAATATTGTTTTCTTTTAGTGTGCTACTCCAACTGGGGTTTTGACTGATTAGATGATTAGCATGTTATTACAAGTACACATAGTAGCAAACAACCAATAATTGTCTTCTCCATGTAGAATATTAAAAATTATCATCTTAAAGTGATGGCAACTTAAATATTTTCTGGGTGTTGTCAGGTCTCTTAGAGCTATTGAAGAAAATGACCTTAATGACCTCGAAGGGTGCATATTTTTGTTGGTGTGCTTTAGCCTCTTAGTGTTTTTTACATTATTTCTGTATCTTGCAAAGAGAATTCAGCGCTCACTTATAGGAGACAGTAATCAAGAATAATTTTAGTTTTGAAGTTTCCCAGCTGCTTTTGGTTTTTCTCTTTGGATCTTACAGTGCCTTCTATGAACTGTTTAGGATGCTTTTAAGTCCTGTTCACAGAGAAAACAATTAAAATTAGAGGGCCAAAATGGGGGTTGAAATCAAGGATGATTACCTTGTCAAAGAATCATAGAAAGCATTTGACTTACGACATTGAGTTGGTGAGACTTAAATAACATAGCACATGTACTGATGCTTTTTAGGATTAGGGTGCCTAACTCAAACCTAAGAGCTCCTGGGGCTGGGTGTTATGAGTTGCTATAGAGAGGTTTTGTACTTCTGGGCTGTTGTTCTCAATGTAGGAGGAGCTACACACTGCTTAATTTTGTTTTTAAACTAGACCTGTTCTTTACAGGTTGCACGTTAGTTAAAATGGTGACTAAGATTTATTTGAGAGAAATTTTTCTGGGAATTTCTGGCATTATTTATGCCTTTAAGTTCATGATCCTTTGTCTTTTGGCATTGGCCATCCAGTTTTTTTGTAGCATTTCTGGAGTTTTATATGGCTTTCTCACTTGAAGTGTTAAGTGTAAAGGATTTTCCTGCCTGGTTTTATAGAGTCCTTTGTGAATTAAGGCTGAAGATGAGTGTAGAGCTTTGGATTTAACTAATTACCAAGAGTCTTATTTTCTCACACAAAATCCTTCACCAGTTAAAGCTGGTCCACATAACTGGAGAATTTAACCCTGACTCAGAGTTCAGAGAGGTTCAGAGAGAGATTTTTGTTTTCCCCGTTAGCCCAACACTGTGGCAATATAGAGAGAAGTGGAACTTTGGGTGTTCTGGTGCTTCCCCTGGCTTCTGATCTAAGAAGTGGTTTAAAAGGATATATGTGGCCTAGCCTATTAGATTTAGAGGCCAAATAGAGTCTTGGAAGCTTTCTTTCTTTTTTTTTTCTTACTTTCTTTCTTTTTGGAAGCTTTCTAAACCATCTGTTTAGACCCTTTTAGGCTACTAGAATTTTAAGAAGAAACTTTACTAATGCTAATTTTCCAAACTAGAAATTTTGCTTTCCTCTGAGCAGACAGACTGACAAAACATTTCAGTTCGAGGCAAACTTTTGTTAAAAATGCAGCAACATTCTGAAAAGGGGAGTTTATATTTCCTACCTCTTTGTTCCTAGGCAAATTTCTGTTAGATTTAGAGTGTGGAGGTTTTTTCTGTTCTGTTTATTTTTGTTTTTGTTTTTAATGCTATGTGACAGCTGTGTTATTTTTTTTTCCTGGCAAAACTTCATTTGGTTTCCATTAAAGCTTGTAATTGTTCTTTGAATTGTGCTATAGGATTAGAATAAAGACATTTTTATTAACTTTCTATCAAGCTCCTTGTGTTTTCTCTTGTACGTTGGTTTTCCCTATAGTGAAATAGGGCAAAAAGCTACTGTTATTAAGATTTTTGTTAATCTAAGAAAGTGAGGTAAATTGCCTTCCTGAGTGTTTTGCTTGAACATTGGATACAGAAATCCAGTGGCTAGTTAGGTGGGGTGGTCTCCCTCCCCACCAGCAGCACTGAACCTTAAGCTGTATCTTGGTATGAAAGGGGGCTGTTGTTACATACAGCTTATTTTTCTTTTTGATTTTTTGATACAGGCTTCTCTGTGTAGCTTTGACTGTCCTGGACTCCCTTTGTAGGCCAGGCAGAGGTGATCCGCCCTCTGAGTACTCGCACAGCTTATTTTTAATCTTTGGCCAGTTACTCCTTGGGGGTGGGAAGAAGTTCTGATAGAGAGGTAAGGCTCACACATCACATCACACTGTGTTTTAGTGTGCCATTCAAATATTTTCTAGATTTGGGACCTGGAAAGCCGAACTCATTCTTCTAGTTCTCTATTTCCCTTTTATTTAAGGTCTCCTGTGTTGTATACAAAATACTTCAGTGTCCTGGGCATGTAGGAGGGATGTTCTAACCCTGTAAATCATAGAGAACTCTAGCTTTAGCTTTCTGAGGGTGGCCAGGCCACTCTGCTGTCAATGGAGAGCCATTGTGGTTACTTTATTTGGAAGTGTCTTTAGATTGACGCCCTTGATTGTAGCTTTGCTTTCCCTTTAGTGGTGGTTGTTCTATCTTAAGAACCACTGGCTAGACCATGCCTTTCATTTTGCTTTAAAATGTTTAGTGAAAGCTTAGCTGTCTGGTGAGTAGTGTCTGTTTGTTTTTTAAAATGTCTTTGTAGACTTTTTCTAATTTTATTGCTGTATGTATTTTCTACTAATTGACACAAGCCTTTGGCTTATAAAGTGATTATCCTTTGCTTGCTTGCTCGCTTGCTTATTTATATTTATTTAGATTTTGTTTGTTTCTGATAAGTGGCAATTAGTTGGAGTTTTGACAGGAAAACCAAGCGCATGGTATTTGCTTAGGCATCTACAAATTTTTCTTTTGGGTCTGTAGACCATGAGCTTCTGATTTTCATCCTTTTTTGAATGTGCCCTTTACACATAATTTCTACCTTTTCTCAGTTACTAGTTGTATTTTGCCTTGTCTCATCTCACTTTAGCCAATCAAGCTGTGGGTCTTTGCCACCTTCTCCACTCTGGCGGTTTACTCCTTTGCTGTGTTCTTAGTTCCTTTTTGCCCTTGAGTTTTGAAGAAGGGCCCCACATACATTAAAAACAAGAACTAGGCCAGATTTCCTGTCTATCAGCTAGTTTTTATATTCAGCTAGATTTCACCCTCCTTCAGAGCTTTACATGTTAGGTTACCCTTACTGCTCTCTCACCCTCACTCAACAAGCCATAACTTGAAGTTTAGGAAACTGTAGGGTTTTGTTTTGATTGCAACTTGACTAGATTAGGCTTTACAGTTAAAGTTCTTTCAAAGTCTGTGTAGTCACATTCCCCAAAATATAATCCTTGGGCAGTTCTTTAACAGTCTGACACCTTGTAAGGGAGTGGAGTTAGGTAATTGTTATCCCTGCTCCAGAAAGGTGGAAGAAAAGAACCATTTGTGATTCATGTCAGTTGAAGCAATGAAACTATTATACCAGGTATACTCAATTCCTGCCCTCACATACGTTTTCTTATCTTTGGAAGAGGATTGCTCTCCTTGGCCATTTATTTCACAAAGCTTATTTGTTTTTAAAGTTTCCCCCAAAAGTATACAAATTAAAACTTTGACATCTGCATGTAGGAATCCCGTTCTGCTTCCAGAAGTGGAAGTGCGCACGGATCGGGGAAATCTGCACGGCATACCCCAGCAAGGTCTCGCTCCAAGGAGGATTCAAGGCGTTCTAGGTCAAAATCAAGGTCCAGATCTGAATCTAGGTAAGAAAGACCATTTTGAGATCTCTTCTGTTAACTCGGCTTTGATACTGGTGTGGTATAATAAATTAAGAGAGGGGGCTGGAGAGATGGCTCAGAGGTTAAGGGCACTGACTGATCCTCCAGAGGTCCTGAGTTCAATTCCCAACAACCACATGGTGGCTCACAGCCCTCTTCTGGCCTGCAGGGGTACATGCAGCCAGAACATTGTATACATGATAAATAAGATAAATAACTCTTTAAACTAAGGAAGGTAGAGGATATGGCCATTTTTTTGGTCTATTTAATGTTTGTATTAGAAATGGAGACCAGAAGACTGAAAATAGTTGGACTTGTGTAGTCAGGGTTCAGAGCCCTTTCTCTATTTTTGTGCCCCCTCCCCCCCAACAAAAAAAAAAAACCAGGGCTTCTCTGTGTAGTCCTTGACTATCCTCACATCAGCCTGCCCGCCTCTGCCTCCCCAGTGCAGGCACCACCATGCCCAGCCTTTTGCTGACTTGTACTTAACCCTTTGAACAGTAACTGCTTGCAGCACCAGCACTTCTTTCGCTGTGCTATACAAATGTAAAAACTTGTAGTCAGAAGCCATGAAATGATTTTATTAAAAGTAAACAATAGCACTTTGAGAGGTAAAGATGTGCACAAACCAAACTAGAAAAGTGTACTATGTGGTTCCTTTTTGTGGGGGGTAAGGGGGGAAAGTTAAGACAGGATTTCTCTGTGTAGCCTTGGCTGTCCTGGACTTGCTTTGTAGACCAGGCTGGCCTCAAACCCACAGAGATCAGCCTTCCTCCCAAGTGCTGGGATTAAAGGGGTGTGCCACCACTCCCGGTGTGGCTCAGTTTGAAAGAATTTTAGGTATTTTAATTTCGAGATTTCCCTTTGATATTTTGAAGAAATGCTGAGGTAGCTTGTTCAGACTTTGGGTGCTTACAAAGTTAAAGTGATTAGGTTATGGGTGATTCTATTGATCATGTATTATGTCCCATGTTTGACCCCAGGTCTAGATCCAGAAGAAGTTCTAGAAGGCATTATACAAGGTCACGGTCCCGCTCCCGCTCGCATAGACGATCCCGGAGCAGGTCTTACAGCAGAGATTATCGCAGGCGGCACAGCCACAGCCACTCTCCCATGTCTACTCGAAGGCGTCATGTTGGGAACCGGGTAAGATTTCTGAACTGCAAAAAAAAAAAAAAAAAAAAAGATTTCTAAACTGCTATGGGCTGAACCCAGGTTACAGGTTACTATGTACAGTAGGCACGTACTTACTCTGCCCCAGCCTGAAGACTTTTGGACATTGTACCACCTCATTTGTTTTGGACAGTGGAGTTCTAGCAACTGATTTATTTATTTTATTTTTTTATTTTTAAGACAGGGTTTCTTTGTGCAGCTTTGATTGTTCTGGACTCACTTTGTAGACCAGGCTGGCCTCGAACTCACAGAGAACCACCTGCCTCTGCCTCCTAAGTGCTGGGATTACATGCGTGTGCCACACAGCTGGCTTCGCAACAAAATTTATGTTAGGATGTAATTTCCCTAATAATTCATGTTATCCCACGTCCCATCCCAATCTCAGGTAAAGTTATTGGAACCTTTTGAAATTTATTGTGGCTGAAATGCTTGTAGTGTAGGGGTAGAATTTATTTTACTGATACCAGCTGTTTCGATAATCTGTTAGACTTTTGTTGGGTTTCATATATTAATATACAATATACTTCTGATTTTAGCCCTTAAACATTCAAAAGGATTAATGAAAAAGCAGACAAATAACTTAAGAAGTTCAATAGCGTTTGCTTCATCCTTGGTTTGAACTCTTGTTCCATACCCTTACCTCATCTATTAGTAACAACATCTTTTTAAGATTTTGGTTTTATTAGGTATACAACATTTTGCCTGTGTGTGTGCCTGTCTACCAGAAAAGGGCACCAGCTTCTAGTCTAGATGGTTGTGAGGCACCATGTGGTTGCTGGGAATTGAACTCAGGACCACTGGAAGAATAGACAGTGCTCTTGACCTGAGCCATCTTTCCGGCCCCTGCATTTTAATCTTAATGTGCTTAGCTTATTGCAAATTAAATTCTATAGTATATATGATTACTCAAACGATATACTGTACAGTTTATTTTGTCCTCTGTAGACCAGACTGGACTCAAACTCAGTAGCATATGCCACAATGTTGTTTTGTAAAATACAGTGGTGCTTGATCTGCTCTTTTTTTCATTGTTGTGTACTAGTTTGTAATCCTTCCCTTGGCTACCCTATTCCTGTTAGATTTATGTTGTTTTTGTTTTTTTAAGATGTATTTATTGTATATATATAATGTTTTGCCTGCGTGTATACCTGCATGCCAGAAGAGGGCACCAGATCTCACCATAGGTGGTTGTGAGCCACCATGTGGTTGCTGGGAATTGATCTTCAGACCTTTGGAAGAAAAAGCAGTTAGTGCCCTTAACCCCTGAGCCATCTCTCCAGCCCTTGCTTTGTTTTTTGAGACAGGATTTTTCTGTGTAGACCTGGCTGTCCTTGAACACACATAGCTCTATCTGCCTTATGTTAGGTTTTTAAAGGTTAAAATCTCTTTCTGTTTTCTAGGCAAATCCTGACCCCAACTGTTGTCTTGGAGTGTTTGGGTTGAGCTTGTACACCACAGAAAGAGATCTAAGAGAAGTGTTCTCTAAATATGGCCCCATTGCTGATGTGTCCATTGTGTATGACCAGCAGTCTAGACGGTCAAGAGGATTTGCCTTTGTATATTTTGAAAATGTAGATGATGCCAAGGAAGTAAGTAGATTTTTACTTGTACTTTAAAAACAATCAGTCTTGTTAACTATATTCTGATAACCGGATGATTGGCAAGGTAATTTCTTTCTCTTCCTTCTTCACAGGGTCTCTCTGTGTAGCCCTGGCTGTCCTGGACTCACTTTGTAGACCAGGCTGGCTTCAAACTCACAGTGATCCACCTGCCTCTGCCTCCCAAGTGCTGGGATTAAAGGCATGTGCCTCCACTTCCGGCTGTAATTTCTTATTTTTATGGTATAACTTTAGGATTTAAGACACAGAACTACAGTTTTGAGTTAAATTTTTTGCCTGGAACATGTCGAATTAAGTGATGTTCTAAACTTACTCTTAATCTTCCATTGTGCAAAGTAACAAGTCTGTAAAGAATGAAGTGAATCAGTCTTAATACTTTGAGTACTTAGTACTAGGGTTCTGGCTTTAGCCTAGTACGCTCTACTACTGACATCTTGAGATATGTTCCAACACATCACTTGCTGATGCGTGAAGTAAACCATGACGCTTGGTAAAGAAAGAATACCTGGACCTATTCTAAAAGTACATGAGTGAAATGATTTCAGTTTTTGCCAGACTCAATAGAAAACAAGAATGTGATTATCTGTTCAGAAATGTGTTGCTTTAAATTTTAGATCTTAAATTTGTTATGTCTGGCTTTTTCGACTACATGTTTTTGCACTACATGTGCAGTGTCTGTGGAGGCCAGAAGAGGGCATCAGGTGCCCCGAGGCAACTCTCCTTCCACAACACTCATTTTAGTATAAAAGGGAAACAGCTAATAACAGGTCCATTGGTTATTGTTGACCAGGAATTGAGGTTCAGCTAGAATTTTATGCAACGTTCTTCATGAAAACTGGAGGCTCTTAAAATTTTCTTTAAGGATTTTTTTTTTTGTTGTTGTTTTTGGAGACAGGGTTTCTCTGTGTAGTCTTGGCTGTCCTAGACTTACTTTGTAGACCAGGCTGGCCTCGAACTCACAGCGATCCACCTGCCTCTGCCTCCCGAGTGCTGGGATTAAAGGCGTGCGCCCCCACGCCCGGCTTTAAGGAATAATTTTATTTCACTTTAAAAAATTAGTTATAATTACAAAAATGGCACTGAAGTTTTAAATAGTATTTTGGTTTTGTTTTTTGAGGCAGGGTTTCTCTGTGTGGCCTTGGCTGTCCTGGACTCACTTTGTAGACCAGGCTGGCCTCAAACACACAGCAACCCGCCTGCCTCTGCCTCCCAAGTGCTGAGATTGAAAGAGCCTTCTAAGGCAAAAAACAGCCCCAAACTCAAAACCAAAAAGACAATATGAGTCAACTTTCCTCAGCTTTTGGCTTTCACAACAGGCATTTTGAAACATAGAATATGCGACACCTTGTCTTTGGTTTTCTTCTCATTCAAACAACTGTGTCCACGGGAGAACATTTGGGCTCTGTTGAAGTACTATGCTAGTGTGCTGCATGTGTGTATAATCCCAGTGCTGAGATGTTAGAGACTAAGGCATTAGCTAAGTACACCTGCCTTTGTACCTAGGTAAAGCATTTTGTGGGTCATGTACGCGAATGGTGGTATTCTGTGTACTTTTATTTTTGTGACTACTTTTAGCAGATAAATTTGTAGTAGAGGAAACAACCCATTTATAAATTGTGTAGGGTTTTCTTCTGGCCAACATTAAAATCTTGAAAAAAATTAAAGGGAAAGTCCACTGAGTCTTTATTAAATAGCTGTGAGGTAGACACGTTGTCCAGGATGTTTGTAACAATCTGTTTACTTTTTAAAGGCGAAGGAACGTGCCAATGGAATGGAGCTTGATGGACGTAGAATTAGGGTCGATTTCTCCATAACAAAAAGGCCCCATACCCCAACACCAGGGATTTATATGGGGAGGCCGACTTAGTAAGTTAAACTTGATTTGTTGAGGGTGGGTGGGTACTTTACATGTTGGGTTTCTTCCTCTATCGTGCCCCATCTTTTCTATCACCAATCTCTTGACATCTTTCTAGAAGAAAGTCTTAACTACTGTATATGTGTACACCCATGTGTATGTAAGGTTCAGGCAACAAACTTTGGAGTTCCACTTCTACATGATCTGGAGATCATCTCATTTTCTACCTTGTTGATGTCCTCTTTACGCTAGATGTGCGGCCCTCCCAGCTCTCTCCCCCTCCCCATTCTCTTTTCTTCTTTCCCTTTTAAAAATAACGCTGAGTCCAGTTAGGACATGAGTGCTGGTTGAGTATATGGGCATCTATTGGGTCTTGGCCAGCCTACCTAGAAAACGGACATCAAGCCATTAGCTACAGCTAGTTCCATGGATAGGAAGTTGGTTGGGACTTGGGAGGAACCTCCCCCCTGTGCACATTGGAATATTAATTGGTACAGTAACTGCTGTTAACTGTTTGCCTGTGAGTGCAATGGGTGACTGTACCCACCTAGCTTTAGAGTATTTTTATTTCCTGTTCCATGTTGTTTTGAGCCTTGGGAGGGGAATAGATGGATACTGACGGCTCACTTATGATTCAGAAGCACCCTGTAGATACTTCTGTAGAAGACCCTGTAGTGCTAAAAGAAGCTTCTCCTAGGTTTGGAATGCTTTAACTTGGTCCCAGGTTAGGTTCTGAGACAGACAATATTTCAGTGAATCTAGAGCTTATTGTTTTGCTACAGCCAGCCTCTGTGACTTTCCTGTCTCAGCATAACTTAATGTGGGTACTGAGGCCCTATTTAAGACCTTCCTTGAGCATCAAACAGCTAATCCATTGAACCATCTCTTTAACCTCTAACTAAAATTCTTTTAAAAACTGGGTGTGGGGTGGTCAGCTAACATACTTAAAGAGGTGTATTAGTAGGCAGCTTTAGCTTTTGTGCAGGAAAACCAAAGATAAATTTGTTTAATCATGTCCATAGGGTTGTTTTCTTCTGCTATCAGGATTTTTTTTTAATTAAAAAGTTGTGGCAAAAAAAAAAAAAAAAAAAGAGGGTGATTACTTGATTTATTAAAAGGCATGTTGTCATTCACAGTGGCAGCTCCCGCCGCAGGGACTATTACGACAGAGGATATGATCGTGGTTACGATGATCGGGATTATTACAGCAGGTCATACAGGTGAGCTGTGTAGGAGTCAGTGTCCACTTATGGGATCCTAAAACAAACCTAAACTTAAAAGTAAGAAATAGCCAGGATTTGGGTGAAATTTTTATGAGAGTTATGTCTAATTTAGTGAATTTTAAATTTATGAATGAAGATTAAACTTGGTGAGCTAATACAATGATGAAAATTTTGGGCCCGGGCGTGGTGGCGCATGCCTTTAATCCCAGCAGAGGCAGGTGGATTGCTGCGTTCTAGGCCATCCTAGTTTATAAAGCAAGTCCAGGACAGCCAAGGCTAACACTGACAGACTCTTCAGGAAAAAGAAAAAGAAACTTTTGTTTCTTGGTTCTGGTTCAGTCACCAACTAGTAATTTTAAGCCTTCAGTGTAAACTTTTTGTAAAATTAAGTGTGATAGGCATGTCCTTTTCCCTTTTTTTAAATGAGGTTTTCATTTTAATTGTTTATATACTGTTTCCTATAGAAGTAATTCTTTAAGAGTTGAAGTCTAGAATCTTACCAAAACCAATTTGCTGCTTTGTCTTCACAGAGGAGGCGGTGGAGGAGGAGGTGGATGGAGAGCTGCTCAAGACAGGGATCAGATTTACAGGTGTGCCAAGGGGCTTGAAACTTCTGTGTCTAGTAGAACACTTGTTAAAACACTTGTCTGGTAACTTGGGCAACTTTCCTATAAGTGACATGACAGGGTTTTGTTTTGAGACAGGATATCTGTGTTATCCAGGAACTCACAGATCTGCCTGCCTCTGTTCTGTTTCCCAATCAAAGGCTTGCTCTTCCATGCCTTGTCTTTTTTTTTTCTTTTCCTTTTTTTTTTTTTTAAGATTAATTTGTGTATTTTGCCTGCATTTATCTGCCACATTTATGCATTGTATCCTTGGAGGCAGAAAAATGCTTCCCACCACCATGTAGGTGTTGAGAGTCAAACCTATGTCCTCTGCTAGAGTAGCCAGTGCTCTTAACTGTTAGCCATCTCTGTGGCCGCAGGATTTCTCAATGTTTGTAAAAGTAGTTCTTAGTAAAAGAATTTGTAGACATTGCAAAATACAGGGCTGGAGAGGTGACTCAGGTTAAGAACACTGACTGCTCTTCCAGAGGTCAGTCCTGAGTTCAATTCCCAGCAACCACATGGAGCCTCGCAACCATCTATGATGTGATCTAATGTCCTCTTCAGGCCTGCAGGCGCAGATGGCAGACAGAGCACTGTATACATAATAAATTTTTTTTTTAATTGGAAAATATTTGAGCTTAGAGCAAAAATACTTGTAATGTTTATTTGGTATTTGAACCTATTATACTGTATTTTAAAGGTTTATGGAAACCTTTCATCTTGGGAACTGGCAAAAGTTTGGCCTGTTTTATTAGCTCAGCATCACCTAGATGTAGAAACAGTCTTAATTTCTTTACAGAAGGCGGTCACCATCTCCTTACTACAGCCGTGGAGGATACAGGTCCCGCTCTAGATCCCGATCCTACTCACCTCGTAAGTTACCTTGATGGGTTTTTATGTCTGATGTAATACAATGTGCTGAATTACAAGTTCATGCCGTTGTAATTGGCTGTGTTTGCACACAGTTTAATCTGTGACACCTGAAAGATTTTATTTCTTTTCATCTAATATTAATGCTTGAGTGAAAATCTTACTCATAGGAGAGATTTTCAGGTTAAAAAAAAAGTCCTACTTTAATACATATTTTGTTTTCATTCCAGGTCGCTATTGAAGCATGAAGTTGAAGGCTTTCTGAAACCTGCCATAGAGCTGAGATATTGTTTTGTGGACAATATTTTTTATTGTCTCCTGTTTAAAAAGTGAACAGTGCCTAGTGAAGTTAGGTGACTTTTACACCTTTTATGATGACTACTTTTGGTGGAGTTGAAATGCTGTTTTCATTCTGCATTTGTGTAGTTCGGTGCTTTGTTCAAAGTTAAGTGTTTTCAGAAAAGTATGTTTTGCATGTATTTTTTTACAGTCCAAATTTTGACTGCTGAGAAGTTTCTATTGTACAAAACTTCATTTAAAAGGTTTTTCTACTGAATCCAGGGTATTCTGAAGATCGAAGCCTGTGTGTAAAATGGCAAAAAGCAACAATAAACAAGTTTAATTTTTACTTTTCTTTCTAAATATCAATGCTTAACCAGAACCATTCTTAAGTTGTCAGTAAAAAAATTTTAAGATGAAGACATTTTCTTTCAGGAGTCCATGAAACTTGCCATATTCAATATACCTTCAATTAAGTGTTAAAAATATGCTATAACTCTGTGCTGTTAGTATTAGAACAAAAATCTTTCCATGCAGCAAATGCTTAATGCTTACATTAATGTGGATTTGTCAGCCTTTATGTAATCTGTATTATATATAGCAGGGAATAAGAGCTACAGATACATGCCTTTAAAAGGCTGTTACAAGGAGATAATAGTATTTCAACTAGTAATCAGCAAGTGACAATACATTCCACCACAATGTACTCTTGTTCTTCTAGCTTTTAGACTATATGAAAATAACTGGGTGCTTCAAAGTACGGAATGAGAGAAGGGATCACCACACTTGTGTCATGGATGAAACTGAAGACTGCCTGTTCATTTTTTAAATATTATTTTCAGGTCCTTTGCTTACCAAAGGAGGCCCAATTCACTCAAATGTTTTGAGAACTGTTTAAATAAATGCAAAGAGAAAAATTGCTGATGCAACTTGGTTTACAAAGAAGTGTTGGTTTTCTTTTAACTATTGCAATTAAAGTCCTGTAGTTTATTTAGTGCCTGGTGCAATACTGTTCTTGTTTCAAGGTCACATAAACACACATAAATTTCTCAAATATATTAGTCAAGTACATACTAGAATGAATGTTTCTCCTTGGAGATGAGGTTGAATTAAACAATTAGCCTCCCCACATGTCTGGTTATTTTGCAAAGCATATTTTTTAGTAGCAGTTTGTTTCCATTTAAGGTTGTTATAAGCAGGGCTAGCCTATGGGCACAAGTGTGTGTGTATGTGTGGCACTTGGATATTATTTGGTGTGTACAGGTTTTTCATAAAGTGCTGCATATTGTGGCGTCCATGTACGTAGGAAGTTTGGTTTAGATTAACTAGGTACAGTGCCAGCATACAAACCTGTGGGGACCATTTGTTGCCTTGCAGTTCCCCTAAACCCCCATTACTGTGGGAGTAAACCTAGAATTTCATGCAAGGCAAGCCCTCTGAGCTACAGCCCCAGCCCTAAGGTAGTTTGATGACAACAATGCAGGGGACAGTGTTAGAGCAGTCTTACATAAAGAATGCCACGCATTGTGATATGGGAATATTTGGAAGTCCCCCTGTAAATCTCACTTATATAGTGAGGACCTCTAGTCTTGGGATATGGGGCGGAGGTTGTGTCAGAAAAGTAGTAAGAGTAAAAGGGGGCTTCCTAGACATCTAATGGGCTCCAGGATCAGAAGTTTCTGGAACGCTAAACCTAGTAAATGTGTCAGAGAAGCACTGGGGCTGATGTTTATGATCTTTTCCACTATTGCCACCTTGAGGAAAAACCAATTGATAACTTTAACAAACAAGACACAGGAACATTGCCTGTAATGAATGGTCCGGAAGATTAGTTTCCAGTTTAACAAGTTGGACTAAACTTTAGATTTCATGTTGAGATACTATTTTTAAACATTTAGGCTGGGTGTGAGGGTACATGCTTTTAGTCCCAGCTCTTGGGAAGCAGAAGCAAGCAGATTTCTCTGAGTTTGAGGCCAGGACAGCCAGTGCTCTGTTACATAGAGAAACCTGTCTGGGGGTTGGACAGGATGGGAACTAAGGGAAGATGATGGCTTAGCACTTCCTGTAACTCTTAACCTTTGGCCAACTGTAGGTAACACATTTGCAGATGAATCCTAACAGATTAAAGCTAAAGAATAGGGTTTTTGTAAAAAGATGGTATGCAGTGTTACTAATCACCCAACTTCATGAAAAGCTTTGAGGGAGACCTTAGTACCTACCTGAATTAGGAGGGTAAGTTTCAAAGCTGAGACCTAAGGTCAAATACAGCTAAGGATTGCTGAACACTCAGGAGTCAGAGGCAGGCTGGTTGCTGTTGCTTCCAATTCCTTAACATTTCTACTTTATTAGGGATTGATTAAAGACATGTACCTCCCTTACAACCCGACTACCCTAAATAGAGAAAGATTAAAGAGAAAGAACGGAACCTTCTGGGTATCAGTTCCAAGGGACAGTTCGCCTGGTGGAATTCTCAGGAATCTAGTGATTCCTCTCTCCCACAGCTGAAGCTACACCATCCGTAGACCATACCTGGAGGTCTCCACCGGCCTCGCTGCCCCTGCCAAAATCTCGGGTTCCCCCAAGGTCCCCCTATCTTCCTTCTCCCTTCTCTTCTACTCTAGTCTCTGAATGCTAAATAGGATAGAGAGAGGATAAAAGGAATCCCTAAATGTAACTTTTACTAGGTTAAAACTAAGCCCCCCTAGACAATAATAGATACTGGCAATGCACGAAAAGCACCCACCCCACCTACAGGGAATGGGGGCATAGTGTTTTCAAAATTACTTTTTGCTGCCTGCAAGTACCCTTAGAAAAAGATTGACCAAGCACTGGGGAAACTAGGTGCATCTGTTTCTGTCCAGTCTTTTTGGGATCCATCCTTTGAGCTAGGCCTTTTAATGTTGATGTGCATAGTTTGTTGAAACAGCTGGGTCACCTGCTTTGTCTTCATTACTGTTTTTTTGCTCTGAAACTAAGCAAACTTTCCAAGTATTAGTATAGGTGCATTTATATATATGGAACATGCAAGGTGTACAAGTTAAAGAAATGTTTGTCCTGTTTTTGAGCAGGTGTAATATTCAAGCTGTATGAAAAGTCATAAGGACTAGGTAGCCCTTAAGATTCCCTTGCTATGGGGCTGGAGAGATGGCTCAGAGGTTAAGAGCACTGACTGCTCTTCCAAAGGTCCTGAGTTCAATTCCTAGCAACCACATGGTGGCTCACAACCATGAACACCGAGATCTGATGCTTTCCTCTCGCTTGCAGGCAGAATGCTATAAATAAAAAGGGGGGGAGGAATTCCCTTGCTATACGAACACATTAATGTTTTAGGTACCAGGAGGTCTTGGTCAGTAACCATATTTTTTCACTTCCTGTGTATACATAAGCATAACCACATCCCCATCTCAAAACTATTGCAGGTTGTCTTAGTTCATCAAATTTTTTCTATAACCCGATGTCTCTCAGCTACTTTGGTCCCTTTACCAATATTAAGAAACCTTAAAGTCAACAAAGCATCATCTCATCTGTCCCTGGGCGTCTTTACCCTTTCTGTATAATAGGCATCTATTTTAATGTATGATTAGCCCTTTCTACAACTGCTTGTCTTGTAGGATTGTGTGGTATACCAGTAATGTGCTTTATATTATGTAAAGAATTTCATCTTATTGGATACATAAGCAGGAGCACTGTCAGTCTTTTTTTAGGTAATTAAAATCTTTGAAGTGAACATTTCTCATTTGGAACCCATTAAGAGGGCTCCCATAGTAGAGAGAAGGCAAGAGATAAATACAGAAAGTCTGTAGCACTGTCAGTCTTAATTTGTGCAGGTGTTCCCATGATTGTCATTATTTGCAGTAAGTAATTACACAATCAGCCTTTTCAGAACCTACAGGTGTTGCCCATTGAAGAACAGGTAGGGCACCTTTTAGTTATCTCTGGCTAGTTGCCAAGTGATAGAGAATTTTTTTCTTCAAACCCTTACCATTAACATGTTTTTTTCATGAAAATTTGAGACTTCGAACACATTTCCTATTAGCAATTAGTCAATTTCCTCATTTCCTTGTGCTAATGGACCTAGTTAGTAAACTTGTATGGGATCGAATGAGTAATATACAAGGGATAGTTTCTACTTCTGATGACCTGTTGTAGTTGCATAAATAATGTAGTTAATTCTGAGTTATCAGGAGTAAATTCAGTTTCTATATGCAAAACAACTCTTTGCATATTGAGAGTCAGTAATTAAGAAATTCAGGAAACCTAAAAATGCCATAAGGGTTGGAGATATGGCTCAGAGGTTAAGAGCACTGATTGATCTTCCAGAGGTCCTGAGTTCAATTCCCAGCAACCACATGGTAGCTCATAACCATCTATAATGTGATCTGATGCCCTCTTCTGGCCTGCAAGTGTTTATGCAGGCAGAGCACTGTATACTAAATAAATCTTTAAAAGAAAAAAATACCATAAGGATTGCATACAACTGTCATTTTTGAACTAAAGTAAATGGGCTTTTGATCATCTTAGTCATTTTGTCAGACTTATAACCAGCCATACCCAACTTATTTGCATCAGTATAGAAGGTGGGTGCCCCCAGGAATCAGTGTCCAAGTTTTTACAAACTATGTTTGCTTTTTGAGTATTGGTTATTAGTTTCTCCCAAGTAGTTACTACAAGCTCTTTGCTAATCGTCATTAATTACCCATAATGACAATCTCAGCATTAGTAAGAGGCATTACAATTTACGCTGGCCTCTGTTCCTGACAGTTGATGTGATCTTATTCTGCCCTTTGTAATCCAGAATTTTTTTCCATGTATGTCTTCAATTTTTTACTTTGTTTACTCACTAAGAAAATCCATTCCATGATTCTATCTTTCCTTTGCATAAGGAGCCTAGTAGGAGAATGTGTTGAAAGTATAATAACCAGAATGCAACCAAGTTTAGGATCAATTCTATCCACATACTTTTGTTGTTACTGTTTTTGAGACAGGGTTTCTCTGTGTTGCCTTGGCTGTCCTGGACTCCCTTTGTAGACCAGGCTGGCCTCGAACTCACAGCGATCTGCCTGCCTCTGCTTCCAGAGTGCTGGGATTAGAGGTGTGTGTCACCACGCCCAACTGCCTTTTGTAGTTTTTGCTCTACCAGAATTAACTCCTTTTCTGCTTCAGCTGTTAAGACACCTTGGACTGTTTAAATCTGAAGTCCCTTGTAGCGTTTGAAACCAGTTACTTAACTCACAAGTAGCTAATCTAAATGTAGGCCTTAGCAGTTTGCAGCTCATCTCTGTGGATCTGTACCTTTTGTGCTTGAATTTTTTATTCAGTTATTTTATAGCCTAAATAAGTAATTCTATCTCCTCTTTTGTATTTTTTTCTACGACAGTCCATAATCCCCAACATAGCAGAATTCTTTGTGTTTCCTTAAACATTTTTTCTAAAGTATCAGGATCAGAATCAGCCATCAAAATATCATCCATGTAATGATAAATGATAGATTGAGGAAACCGCCTTGTGGTTGGTGCACAAAATATTGACATAAAGTTAGGCTATTCAACATTCCCTGTGGAAGTACCTTCCAATGGTAGCTCTTCATTGGACCACTACTATTAAAATTAGGTATGGAGAAAGCAAACCTTTCCCTATCCTCATGCAAAAGTGTTGTAAAAAAATTTTTTAAGCAATTTTTTGTTTTGTTTTTGTTTTTCAAGACAAGGTTTCTCTATGTATCCTTGACTGTCCTGGACTCACTTTGTAGACCAGGCTGGCCTCGAACTCACAGTGATCCTCTGCCTCCCAAGTGTTGGGATTAAAGGCGTGCACCACCACCGCCCGGCTAAATCAATTACTATTATAGGCCATGACCTAGGTAACAAAAGGTAAAGGTATTCCAGGCTGTAGAGGACCCATTGGTTGGATTACTCTATTTATTGCTCTTAAATCTGTTACATCCTCCACTTTCTGGATTTCTTTTTTACAACAAACATGGGAATTCCAAGGGCTGGTAGACTTTTCTATATGCTGAGCCTCCCACTGCTCTTGTACTAAATGGTGAAGTGCCTGCAATTTTTGTTTTATTATGGGCCTCTGCTCTTACCACACAGGTCTGTTTGATATCCATTTTAGGGGCAAGGCTGTTGGTACACCAGCAGTGGCCTCTCTTATAAATTTGGAAACTCAATACCTGAGTTCTGTGTTTGGACAACGGGTATAGCTTGTGGTTGCTCCTGATTGCTCATTAATATCTTCCCCGGCAGCATGTGCCATTTCACCCCTAGCTTCATTATTGTTTGTCTCTGTAATTGCAGGAATAATAATCTGAGTACCCCATTGTTGTAAGAGATCCCTTCCCCATAGATGTCAGCCACAGAGGGTCTCAGCTTCCCTGTCTGACCTTTTGGTCCCACACACTTACTTAATCCACCTTAGGCTTTGTTTCATCTGAGATAATTTACCACTTCCTATAATTTTTGTATAAACCGTCTGGAGTGGCCAATCTGGATTCCAATGCCTGTTGGAGAGAATCATTTAGTCAGTGCCACTGTCTACCAGACCTATTTCAACACTATTCATTTCTGTAATTAATTTAGGTCTCTGATCTCTACAGTTTGTTTGAACATGACTGATTTTACCACAATTAAAGCACCGGGTTTTATGATATCTGAGACCTCTGGCTATAGGTCACTTTGAGTTTGAGGGCAGCCAGGGCTACACAAGAGAAACCCTGTCTTGAAAAACCAAAAAAAGAAAGGATTGCTGAATCAAAACAGTTTAATTAGTAGGACCTTACAAAAGCTGACTGTTTAAGCCAGCCAAGAACATTACAGAAACAGGTACTTTACAGAGGTGGGTGAATGTATAATGATGGCCACTAAACCTCAGGGTGCCTTCTACTGTAAGTACCTGAGTCTGGCATTGAGGCCAGGTAGAGATATTACCACCCTTCACCCCCAGTGCTGGCATGACAGGCATGTATCACCATGCTTGGCAGAGGTACATCCTACAAATGGAGAAGGCTTGGTTTGTTAGTGCCTGTACCAAAAATATTTGCTTGAGCAGATTGCCTATGGTTTACTTTGAGCCTGAATTTAACAGCTAGTTCTGTGTTGGAGTCTACAAACATGACACCGTTTCCCCATGTGTAATCAGTCATAATTTAAAAAGGTTGCAGATAGTCATGGTGATTTCTATTCAGTTTGGCCATTGCACAAAAACTTAATGGTTTTACTTTAGCACACCCTGACTTCAAATTTCAGAGTGCTGAGATTATGAATATGCCTGCCTCTGCTGAATATTAAGGGGACTTGTCATCAGTTCAAATTCTGGATACATTATTGGTATAAATTTCAACTGATAACATTTGGGAAAATATGAGAGTAGACCAAGTCTTGCATCAATAATTACAGCTTGGCAGAGCTGCATCTGCCAACCAAATGTGGACAGTTTATTTTGTTTTTAAAACAGTTATTCCTATTCAGTTAGGTGTTGTATAAGACTGCTTCTTTTTAGGATTGATAGATCCTACAGCAGGAACAGAACCAGAAGAAGTAGCTGTCTGGTGGAGAGGTAATGACGCAGAGATGCTTTTAAAGTCACAGAACAACCTATGTATTCACACCAGTCCCAGAGTTTGATGTCTTGAGAGGGTTGCTTGGTTTACATCAATTCCAAGCCAACCAACCTGGGCTTGCATAGTGAAGCCTTGTCTCAACACATCCCCCCTCTCCCACCCTGTGCTGGGCGTGGTGACTCACACCTTTAATTCCAGCACTGGAGACAGAGGCAGGTGGGTTGCTATGAATTCGAGACCATCCTGGTCTACAAAGCGAGTCCAGGACAGCTAAGGCTACACAGAGAAACCTTGTCTAAACAAAACAAAACAAAACACAAGCTGCCACCCACAAACGAATGTGGAACCAAGGCTCTTGAAACTGACCACATTGGAACATTTGTCCCCCAATTAAAGCTTGCTTGTCAACCTTTTCACTTGAGGTGTCTCCAGCCCCACCATGAACTTCCAAGTATCTGATTCTCTATTTCTGTACACTAACAATACTTTTTTTTTTAATTTTTAAAAATTATGTATATAAGCACTCTTGCATGTATGCCTGTGTGATAGAAGAGAACATCAGAAGAGGGCATCAGATTCCACTTTAGATGGTTGTGAGCCATGTGGTTTCTGGGAATTGAACTCAGGACCTTGGATGAGCAGCCAGTGCTCTTAACCACTGAGCCATCTCTCCAGCCCCTACCCTAATAATCTTAGATAAACATTTAATTCAAGGGCCATCCAGGGCTACATGGGGGGGGGGGGTCCCTATTTTTAAGTGATTTTTTTAAAAAATGGTTTTGAATAATTTGCATTTAAAGAGACAATAATAAAGTCATGCTTTGGGCAGCTAAAGCCAGAGAATTGAAAATTGAAAGCCAGCCTGCGCATCCTTGTCTCAATAGTAAAAAGGAGACTCTAGGAGCCTGAGGCAGGTGATCTCGGAGTTCCAGGACAGTCTGGTCTACAAAGCAAGTCCAGAACAGTTAAGGCTACATAGAAACCTTGTCTCAAAAACAAAAAAGGATAAAGCTCAGTGGTAGAGCGTTCGGTGTAGCCGGTGGTGTCTTAGGGTCACTCTTCAGTGCCGGGGATGGGTGTTGTCCAGCCTATTGCAATATGGCTCAGCCGATGAAGGAACTTGCTGACAAACCTGAGTTTGAGCCCCAGAACTCACTGTGGAAAGGAAAAAGCTGAATTCTGTAGACTGTGTGGTGTATGGAAGCATCACCCATCAATAAAAAGCTGATTGCCTGTTAGCTGAAGCTGGAAATGGCGTGAGCTCCAGGAGAAAGAGATGAGCCTTGGGGTAGAGTCAGAGGTGGGAGATTTGCCCTGAAGCTGGATTCATGAAACGGAGGAGAGCTTAACCAGCCTTGAGGCTCACATAGAATAAAGTAAGTTATGAACTAGTTGAGAAACATAAGCTAAAATTGTAGACTAGGCATTTGTTCATGAGTCTCAGTTATTTTAGGAACTGGCGTGCCAGTGGAAAACCCACAGATACAAACGCGCCCAAATTATGGTCTCTTACAATTCAAGCTTAGAACCTGAGAGCTCACAGGTAGAAAGCAATTTCCTTTAGAAAGATAAAATAAAAAAATTTTAAAGGGGGGAAAAAAGACCCTGCTCAATAGAAAAGCCTGCTGCAGCTGTGCGTTTGTTCTGCGCACCTTTAATCCCAGCACTTGGGAGGTATAGGCAGGCAGATCGCTGTGAGTTCAAGGCCAGCCTGGTCTACAAAGTGAGTCTAGGACAGCCAGGGCTACACAGTGAAACCCTGTCTTGAAAAGCTCTCTGCTGAGGAGAGCTGAGGCCTGTGAGCTGTGTGGGCTGTGAAGGGAACTGGAGCCTCAGGGCAGGCCACAGAGTCAGGCACTTCCTAAAGGCAGATACAACTTCTTAGCCTTGGGATAGGCAGAGAGGAGTGTGGTTCCAGAGAAGGGGTCTAGAGAGCCAGTGGGAAAGCCTGCAACCTCTGAGAGGCCAGTGGAGAGAGGGACCAACCTGAGGGTGTGCTGAGCCAAGAGCCAACAGAGACTTGGCAGATGTCTCCTACAGACACGTGGAAACGGTAGGAAAATATGAAAAGTCAACAGGCTTTTGAAGATACCTGGGAAGTCCTTAAGGAGAGAGAGATGAAAAAGAAACACTCTGAAGCTGGGCATGGTGGCATACGCCTGCCTGGTTTACAGAGGGAGTCCAGGACCCTGTCTTGAAAAACCACAAAACAGAGAGATGGGAGGGGAAGGGAGACAGAATGTATCCGAATGCATCCGGATTCCATATGATTTTGTTTTGCTTATCAGCATACAGATAATTATTTTTTCAGTGACAGTTACAATTTTATATATCCTCTTTTTAAAGAGAGATCAGAAGAAACTTAAAAAACAAAACAAAACAAAACAAAAAAACAACTAGCGCTAAAATGGAGACCGTAGAACAGAGAATCTTCAGAGGAAGGAAAACAAAGATGAAATATGGAGTCAAGCTTGGAGGAGAAATTATAAACATTTATAAATCAGAATGAGGAAAATACTGAAATATCAGATACAAGGAAAAAAATGGATACATGCCTTAGCAGAAGAGTTAGAAAAAATTCTAAATAAAATTGAAGACACTAAGACAGAGGAAAGACTGTCAGGACCTATAACACCACCTTGTAACAAGCCTGAAAAAAGATAATCTTTATCTTTTATGCCTAAAAGGATTTTCTCTGATGTGATAAGAGAATTAGAAGGCGATGAGGGATATCCATAGGGTTTACAAGAATTTCGTGGCAATCTATAGAGACACAAGATTTAAAAACATTTAAGGAAGCAATAATGACTTATGGCCTACATTCACTATATGTCAAACATATATAATAACTGGGCCATGCAAAATTGTACAGTTCCAAAAGATTAGGGAGATTTGATGACAACCATCTTAGAGCCTGGCTCTCAATTACTATGGCTAATACAGACCAGAGGCACTGCTGTTGTCAAAGAGCAGTTATTAGGTGAAGGTTTGTATTCTGAATTGAGAGTGCAGATTAGATAGCCCAGGGTTCAAATGAAATTTTCACTGACATTTTATAAAGAATAACTACAGCTCTGAATAGAGCCATATCGGATCTAATGGCTAGAGACTTGTTTTCTCCCCAAGACAGGGTTTCTATGTAGCCTTGGCTGTCCTGGACAAGTGTTGATCTGCCTCTGCCTCCCTGAGTACTGGGATTAAAAGCATGTGCCACTGTGTCAGGCTTGCTACAGAAAATTTAATTGGATCTTTAGCCTTTAAAAATGCTAATACTAGCCCAATGGGCATGTCCCACAAAAGCCTTCACTTACAAGGAAACTGGGACAGATGGGAGGACATCCTATTGGGACTCTAGATGAGAGAACCATGTGAGAATAGCAATGTAGAAGGATACAGTGGGTCCTAGAAACCTACAAGTAGAACATTATGATAGACAGATTTGGGCCAAAGGGTCCCGCTCAAACTAAAGCACTAGCCAAGGACAATACAGGCGGTAAAATTTAAACCCCTACCCAGACCTAGCCCATGGACAGGACAGTCTCCACACTTGAGTGGAGAGAGGGATATGACTTTCTCATGTACTCTGGTGCCTCACATTTGACTATGTCCCCTGGAGGGGGAGACCTAGTGGCACTCAGAGGAAGGACAGCAGGTCACCGAGAAGAGACTTGATACCCTATGAGCATATACAGGGGGAGGTAATCGCTCTGAGGAACAGTCATAGGGGAGGGGAATAAGGGGAAAATGGGAGGGAGGGGAGAATGGGAGGATACAAGGGATGGGATAACCATAGAGATGTAACAAGAATAAATTAATTTAAAAAAATGCTAATGCTAACCTTGGTGGTGGCACATGCCTGTAATCCCAGCATTCGGGAGGCAGAGGCAGGTGGATCACTGTGAGTTCGAGGCCAGCCTGGTCTATAAAGTGAGTCCAGGACAGCCAAGGCTACCCAGAGAAACCTTGTCTCAAAAAAAAAATGCTAATGCTTCTAGGTTTGGTGATGCACGCCTTTAATCCCAACACTCTGGAGGCAGAGGCACGAGATCTCTGTAAGTTCCAGGACAGCAAAGGCTGTTTACACAGAGAAACCCTGTCTCAAAAACAAATCAAAAAACAAACAAACAAACAAGCTAATACTGGATGCAAAAATACTATTAGACCATTAAGAGCCAGAGCCATACCTAGATGGATTAAAACTACTGCTGATAGGCATTGGGGGGAGCGGGTGAAGCTGCTCTGCCTGTAGAGCAATGGGAGACAAGTGGAGAAAGAGACTCCAATGTCAGGAGCCAAAGGCTGCACACTGACACCAGGCTCCAGGTGTTTGAGTGTGACAGGAGTGAAGACCATCTCAGTCACACTCAGGCAGCATGTAAGACTTGATACCATGCCCACAACTTCCCAGCCCTTGAAGGAAGAGGGAAATCTTAGCAAAGCTGTCTCAAAATGCTGCTTCTTAGTTCCACGAAGTCATTCTCCAAGAACTAGAATCTAAAATCCAGAGACCTTTAGAAGATTCAGCTCCAGAATCTGCTTTGCCAGTGGAGAGATCTCTGTGTGCTTTGAGAGATAATGATAGAGTGGGAGTTCTTGAAGGACTGAGGGATGGAGAAAGAAGGAAGTCAGACCCATCCTGGAATTTTTCCAGCTCTACACATCTGATTCCCCAACAACATTCTGGTAACTCCTTTAAGGAGGCCATATCCATGTAGTGATCCATAATTGTTGGTGAAGATGCATAGTTAAAATGAAAAAAGAACAGAGAGAAAGTAAGAGATGCCTTGTGTGGTCTTTTGTCTTCATGTCTATAAAAGTATGTTTCCACTTGAAAATATCCTTTAAAAGAAGCCCTGGCCTTGATGTGCTCTTGTAATCCCATCCGCTGTGATGTCAAGGATTTTGGATTGCAGAAACAAAACTTATTTGCACAACAATAACAATAAAAAACCCAAAAAACTACTGCTGATACAGAATCTAATGCTCGAAATTCAGTTGTGGCTGGACAAACAATTACAGGAGACATAAAACCACAAAATGCCCATTACTATGGTTGTGAAAGATCAGGTCATTCCCCAAGACTGTAGGCAACAGTTCCTAAGGATAACTTCTACTATAATAATAATTCAGGGAGAAAGTTTATTGTGAAATATAGAAGATGTGGAAGGAATGGACATAAGGCTCGTGAATGTAGGTCATCCAAGGTGTTCAAGGCAATTTCTTTTTTTTTTTCATAAACAACTTTATTCATGACACATTATTTTTAAAAAAATTCCCATCCCCTGGAAATGAGTTTAAAAAAAAATAAACAAAAGCCACCTCCCACCTCCCTGTTCCCACTTCCTCCCATTCCCTCCAAATAAAAGGGAAAAACAAAAAACAAAAAACAAAAACAAAGCAGTAAAGAAACAAAAAATAATAAAACAAAACAAAAACACCTGAAAAACAAAAACACCCCCAAACTCCCCAAAACAAAGTAGTGCATTTCCCCTAGGGTAAGGGGAATTTACACTGGAGCGGCTGGGAGTGAGATCTTCCGGCTACAGAAACCTGCAAAGAAAGACACTCAAAACAGAAAAAGAAACACAAAAGGAAACAAAATAGATCACCAGGCAAACTGGAGGGGCAGGGAGCCGGAGAAGAAGGGTAGGGTGGGCGGAGACCTGGTAGGACAGGAGCAGGCAGTCAAGGCAATTTCTTAATGTCAGAAAACTGACAAAAGGGCTTCACTCAAGGTCTGACAAAAACCAACATGAGCCATGATCAGTTTCAATGCCTGTCTGGTCTCAGGATCTGGTATGGCTCTATCTAGAGTTGGACCCAGTCTCTGTAAGAATTCTGTGAAGCCTTCTCCAAGGTCTTGAAATACTTTAGTAAGTGAAGTGGTTGTTTTACCAGGCACCTCAACCATGTCCCAAGCTCTTAGGTCTGCAACACGACATTGTTCAATTACTACGTCTTCAGACTGGGTTTGTTCTCTTAAGTCAGCATAGCACCTTCACCAAGCAATTGATCTTTAACATTTATCCCCCTTGTTGTACGTTGTTCTGTTCTCATGGCTTCATTTCTCCATCAGGACAACCACTGTAACTGCTGAGCAGCTTCTGACACAGCTGACACCAATCCCTTCCAATCTTGGGGAATAAGTCTATGCTCAGTCACTTAACATTTGTTTATCAAAAGATGAATGCATTCCATACCATACAATGCTTTCAATCTAGCATATCTACTGGACGCCATGCCATCTCGTCATAAGCCTCACCACCATCATTAGCAGGGATATGTTGCACAAAGACTGGAAAAGGTGATGGTGTCTGTGTGGCCCTAGAGAATTCCTTTATCAGAGCATTTGTCTCCAAAGCCCATTTGGCCTGTCTGCTTTCCTGGTCCTCTAGAATCTTTACAGCCTCTCCAGCTTCCCTGCCCCGTTCCGCATGCTGGTGCGCTGACCCTCTGGCACATGGAGCAGGGTCAGGTGGCAATTGTGGGAAACGCTGGCTCTCAGTTACCAGGTGTTTTTGCTTTACCAACGGCACTTTTGGCTTTCCAAATGCTTCAACCTCTACCTGCAGATTCTCTAGTTGTACAGCCAGCTCTGCAATCCTTTCCAGACTGATAGAACCTTACTGACCCTCCCAGTTTTTGTATCCTATCGGTCTTTCTTCCAATCTTTTAAAAAATGTAACACAGTAAAAAGACAAAGAAAAAACAGAAAATTCCCTCTGGGCATAAAGCAGGAAAGAACTCTGCAACAGCAGCAGCAATTTTGCTGACACCCTGAAACAGCATATCAATATCTGCAAAACCCCTATATCTCTCCACAACATTAGAAGTTAAATTATCCATTATGCCCAAAGTACATTGGGTGCCACCTGTTTGGCCTTTTTCAAACCTACTTTATTTGAGATTCTTTTTTTTTTTTTTTTTTTTGAGACAAGGTCTCTCTGTGTTAGCCCTGGCTGTCCTGGAGTCACTTTGTAGACCAGGCTGGCCTCGAACTCACAGCGATCCGCCTGCCTCTGCCTCCCAAGTGCTGGGATTAAAGGCGTGCGCCACCACGCCCGGCTTATTTGAGATTCTTTAATGCTTATACCTCCCTTCCAACCCACCTACTCTAGATAGGAGAGAAAAGAGGCTAATGGGAACAGGAGAAGTAGATCTTTTTGGACTCAGTTCCTGGGAGCAATTTCTCCGGCATAGTTGGCAAGATTTCAACAGACCAGCAATTCAAAGTTGAACACACACACACACACACACACACACACACACACACACACTGTATATATATATATACATACACATTGGAATAGCAGCCAGAATCTAGAGCCCTGAAGCGTTCTCTAGAATGGTTCTCTCTAGGACCATCTCAAAGTGGAGCAATGAACAGCCAAACAATACCAAAACCCAGAAAGCCCCCACTTCCTGTTTTGGGCATATATATATATGTATATATCCTCTCAGAGTCTGTACTAAGATGTGTTTCAGCAAAACCGAGCCCCCGCATGAGGTGGTTTATCTTCTAGTGGATAAACATCACCTGTTCTCTCACAAGCCAAAACTTGTTTGAGATCAAAACAAAAACACGTATACATCCACTACAGGGGTCCCTGGGCTCTCTAGAAACTGTGGGGAAAGTAATGAGAGAAGAGTTTTCTTTCTACATTAATTCTTAGAGAGCTTAAAAGTAAGTCTCAAAATGGACAGTTAATTCCAGTTCTTAAATAAACGTGTTTTTCTTTCTTTTTCTTTCTTTCTTTTTTTTTTTTTTTTTTTTGAGACAGGGTTTTTCTGTGTGGCCTTGGATGTCTTTTGTAGACCAGGCTGGTCTTGAACTCACAGCAATCCGACTGTCTTTGCCTCCCAAGTACTGGGATTACAGGTGTGCATCACCACACCCAGCTGTAAACTTGTTTCTTTTTGTTGTTGTTTTTTCAAGACGGGGTTTCTCTGTGTAGCCGTGACTGTCCTGGACTCGCTTTGTAGACCAGGCTGGCCTTAAACTCGCAGCGGTAAACTTGTTTCTTAACCGAACAAAATCCAAACCACCAAGAGAGGTAAAGGCTGGCAGCGTGGTATGTAACCCTAATTTAGCAACAGCTACATCTGAGACAGAGGCACAGAGGTCAATTGAGCCCAGGAATTCAGCACTAGCCTGAGCTTATGTACCAAGAACTCTAATTAGGCTGATATTTTTCTTTCTCTTTTATTATTTAGATTTTTAAAAAATTGGGCTGAAGGGATAGCTTGGTAGTTAAGAGTGCTTGCTGCTCTTACAGAGGCCCTAAGTTTGGTTCCCAGCACCCACATTGGGCAGCTCAGAACCGCCCGAAACTCCAGTCATTCTGCTCTTCCTCAGTGCCTGCATACACTTGCCCACATACCAACATGCACATATGAATACTAAAAATAACAGAAATCTTAAATACTGAAACAAGCAGGGAAATTGGCTCTGTGGTTAAAAGCACTTGCTACTCTTGTAGAGGGTCCTGGTTTTGTTCCCAGCACCCATGTGGTGTCTCACAGCCATCTGTAACTCCAGTCCTATAACATAGGATGCCCATGTCTGACCTCCTCACACGCCAGGCATGCACGTGGTGCACTTAACTGCACGTAGGCAGAACCCTCATACACATAAAACAAAGTAAATAAATCTTAAAAATAATAAAGCTAAGCACTGGCAGCTAGAAGGTGGTGGTGAATGCCTTTAATCCCAGCCCTTGAGAGGCAGAGGTAGACAGATCTCTGTGACATTGAGGCCAGCCTGGTCTACAGAGCTGGTTCCAGGACAGCCAGGGCTACACAGAGAAACCCTGTCTGGAAAACCAAAAAGCAAGCAAACAAACATCAATAAAGGAAAATCTTCAATACTCCACACTGTTGTACCTATAATATCTATCATATAATTTAAAAGTTGTAGATATGAGAAGGAAGTATGATTTATAGCCAAGAAGAAAATCACTCAAGCCAGGTGTGGTGGCATATACCTTTAATTCCAGCACTGGGAGGCAAAGGCAGATGGATTTCTGTGAGTTCGAGGCCAGCCTGGTCTACAGAGTGAGTCCAGAACAGCCAAGGATACACAGAGAAACCCCGTCTCAAAAAACAAACAAAAAAGAAAGAAAGAAAGAAAGAAAGAAAGAAAGAAAACACTCAATAGAAGCACAGCTCAAAATGATGGAGGGGCTGGGGATGTGGCCTAGCTGGTAGATGCTCAGTGTGTACGAAGTCTTGGATTCAATCCCCAGCACCACACAAGCCCAGCCCTCTGGCGGGAGAGGAGGAAGGGTCAGAAGTTCAAGGTTAGGGTCATCCTTAGTCACACAGTAAGATCAAAGGCTGGCCTGGCCTACAGACCCTGTGTCAATGCCATAAAAACCTTCTATTCTAGTCACATTTAGCTGTTGTAAGGACAGGACAAATATTGTGACAGGAAAAGTGGGAGATAATTGAATGATCAAAAATACTAAAAAAAAAAAAAAAAATTAACTGGAAATTTGAGTAACCATAAATAAGATGCATGGATTAAAGATTTCACCAGATAGCATTGACAAAACACTAACTACACAAGAAAATCAGTGAACCAAACATGTGGCCTTCGATCCAAAATAACTAAAAGCATGTATTACTGTCTTTGTTTGTTTGTTTGTTTGTTT
>OU015745.1:76551408-76561938 GCA_907169655.1 Acomys percivali | reverse complement strand
AGTCCTGTGGGCTCTGGAGATTCACTTCAGGTTGTTGTCATGTTTGTCTGCCAGCACTTTTACTGCTGAGCCTTAAAATTTTTTTTTTTTTTTCTGAGACAGGGTTTCTCTGTAGCCTTGGCTGTCCTGGACTTGCTTTGTAGACTAGGCTGCCCTGGAACTCACAGAGATCCACCTGTGTCTGCCTCCCTGAGTGCTGGGATTACAAGCATAGGCACTGTGCCTGGCTTGCTGAGCCATTAAAAACATTTATTTTTATTTCATGTGCATTGGTGTTTTACCTGCACGCGTGTCTGTGGGAGGGTGTCAGATCCCCTGGAACTGGAGTTGCACAGAGGTGTGAGCTGACATGTGGGTGCTGGGAATTGAACCAGGGTTCTCTGGAAGAGCAGCCAGCACTCTTGACTACGGAGCCATCTCTCCAGCTCCTACCACTGATCTTTTGTCTAGGCCTCTAAATAATCTATCTGAATACTGGTAAACTGACAAGGACATTTTAAATCTTGCTGTAGCACTTACTGGCTTTTTGTCTGGACATGTCAATCAAGCCAGCAGCTTCTCAAGCAACTTCCGGTGTGGGTTCTAGAAACACTTTTTTTTTTTCACATTAAGGATGGTGCATTAACATTTGAAAAATTACGTTTTACTTGTTGTGTGTATGTATATATGTATCTATGCAAGTGGAGGTCAGAGAGTCACATGTAGTCACTTCTCTCCTTCCATCAGGTGGCTCCCAGGAACCGAACTTGGTAGCCAGGCTCGGTGAAAGGATGTCTGAAGACTTTACTATCCAGTAGGGTATGGCAGCACATGCCCATCACCCCGGTGATTGTCAGGTGGAAGCAGGGGGGGTGATGATCAGGAGGATAAGAAGTTCAAGGTCAGCCACAGGTACACAGTGAGAGGTTCAGGCCAGCCTGGGCTACCTGACACCTTGTCTTAAGAGATAAAAATAGAAAAAAAATCTCAAAACCGCAGCTCTAGATATATTGCTGATGTTAAATGACTAAGGTATGATGATCAAATTCACTGTTGATAATAACTACAGCAGTTTCTCTGAGGACCACTGGTTGAATGAGTCAGTGGAAGAACACAGCTGTCCTTTCAGCCATGTTTCCTCCCACTTGGAAACCAGGAAGAGCTGCAGATACTCTTCTGAGTGGCTCTGGAGGAAGGGGCCTTCTCTCACTCTCATTATCAGAAAACCCTGATAATGCTAAACTCCTAGACTTATTTTAAAGTTACAAGGAACTCCCCTCTGGCTAGAGAAGACACCAACCCGCTGCCCCCCCTGCACCCCCATATGCTATGCATCTTAGGGCAAGCATTCCACCACTGCCCTCCAGTCCTCCTTGTTAATGTATCCTAGGCTCCCAATACTCTTGCCTCACTGTTTACAGGTGTCCACCAAGGCACTTGGTAGAAGCTGGCTTGAGACCAGGTCACTAGCATCAAACTTACAATGTAGCTGGGGAGAACCTTGAACTCCCGGCCCTCCTGCCATGCTGGGATTGCAGGTGTGAGTCACTACGCTAGGCTCAGGAGATGGGTTTCTGGTTTTGAAAACTTCCCCTCTCTCTACATCCCCTTCTTCTGTTAGGGGTTAATAAAAGTTAAATGCCATTGGGCAGTAATTTGGCAAGCACTGCGAAGCACTTCCTTTGGGCCTGGCACAGTGTATCCTATGTCCATTCAACAAAGGCGAAGCACCCTGAATACGGCATTTGATCCACACACTGATGGGTGTGTGTAGCTCAAGCTCTTGGCATTTCCAGGTCTAATGACTCTGATGTGACTCACAAGTGGCCTTATTTCACAATGGGTGTAGAGCAAAAGAAGAATCCTGTTGTTGGTTCTGGGAGCCACACATGTTGCATCTGCAAAGATAAGTGACTGGAGAGGGGAGGGGAGAGGGCCTGATTCACAGGGTGGGGTGGGGGGTGGGGGGTGGGGGAAGGGAGGTGGGGGGCGGTGGGAGGGGGGGGGGTGGGGGGGGGGGAGGGAGGGCAGTAGTCTAAGACCTGGGCTGATGGTGACGCTGAAAGACAGCAGAGACTGACCTGCAGGGCTCCACTGAAAGAACGACACCGCGCTTCACCGACTCCTGCCTTCACTCTTCATCCACGGAGCTGGCTGACCGGCTGGAAGGCCTTACACAAGTTTCTCTTCAACTTTCAATGGTCACAAAGATCTGAAACTAGAAGCGAACTAACTGATTGCAGTTCAACTTCATGTAAAGCTTTCCTCTAACCAGTTTCTAGCCACAGGCAGCTGCAGGATGCAGTCTGGGCCAACTCTTTGAGCTATCTGTTAGGCCTCTCACTGGCTCAGGTGACTGCTAAAATCCATAACACCTCTGTCTAGAAACTTTTTTTTTCCCCCTCCCTAGTAGCTGTTGTGTTTGCAGATTTCATTGTGGCGATGCTACAGTGCTCCAAGTCAGGGGCCGCCTCAGGAGGAAAACATGTGCTGTGCCAGGTGCGTCACATGAGAGCCAGGCCCGAGCTGGAGGAGCCTCACACACGAAGGCCAGGTCTGGTTGTAGGTGCTTCGCAGCAGTCTCTCTCAGGCTGCACAGGCAGTAGTGGACATTAGGGAACACAACTTTAGGCATCCTGACATTGACGTGGCTTTATGTTTTCTTGTATTAAAGGAACAACACAACACGGGCGGGGAGGGGGGGATGGGGTGGGGGTGGGGAGCAACAGCATCTGAATGTCAAGGAAACCCATTGAGAAGCTGTGCGTAAAGACCAAAATTCCCATGGTCCGTGGGCAGTGAGTGTGTTGTATTTGAAAGGCCACTGTACCAGTCAGTAATAGAAATCTGCTATGCTGGGTAGTCTTTTGTTGTTGTTTGTTTTATCAACTCCACACAAGCTAGAGTCATCTGGGGCTGGGGAACTTCACTGAGGAATTGCCTTCATCAGATGGCCCTTTGGGTCACTCAGTGGGGGCATTTTCTTGGTTAGTGGTTGATATAGAAGAGATCAGGCCACTGTGGGTGGTCCTGGGCTGTGTGAAGAAGCAGGCTGAAAGCCCTAGGGGCCATGGCATACTCCACACCTTTAATCCCAGCACGTGGCAGGCAGAGGCAGGCAGATCTCTGTGAGTTCGAGGCCAGCCTGGTCTACAAAGTGAGTTCCAGGACAGCCAGGGCTGTTACACAGAAATGCTGTGTCCAAAAAAGGAAAGAAAAGAAAAAAGAAAAGACAAAGAAAGGGAAAAGAAAAGAGAAAGAAAGAAAGAAAGAAAGAAAGAAAGAAAGAAAGAAAGAAAGCAGGCTGAGCAAGGCACAAGGAACCAGCCAGTGAGCAGCAACTCCTTCATGGCCTCCGTTTCAGTTCCTGCCCTGACTCCCCTTCATGATGGCACCACAGCTGGAAGCTGCAATAAGTCCCCGCCCAGGTGCTTTTCGCTGGCATTGTCCTCACAGAAATATAAAGCAAACTAAGGCATTTGTTAGGCAAGAGGCTTTTGGCATTTCTGCCGTCCAGACCTGGCAACATTTTCCTTAGTCACTCTC
The DNA here is from genome assembly GCA_907169655.1 of Acomys percivali. Lineage (NCBI taxonomy): Eukaryota > Metazoa > Chordata > Mammalia > Rodentia > Muridae > Acomys > Acomys percivali. The sequence goes on along the minus strand of OU015745.1, from coordinate 76,558,413 downwards.
CAGCACAAAGAAGTCTGATCTACGATGCTATAAAATTGCTCACAGTTTAAGTCTAGAACATTCATGAAGGAAGGTCATTACCTTCCATGAGTCAAAGCTTAACCAACACCCCAGTTCCCTCTGCTCCCCCTCCCTCCTTCAAGACTTGTTATGGGCATTGAGTTTAGGTACACACGTGCTTTCACTATCCACTTCCCCCATACAGTCCATGAACCAGCTGCTATAACCACATGGGGCACAAACTCCTGGCTTTTCCATGCCAACCTAGGGTCGGCTCTCCAGAGCAGAACCCCCGCAACGCAGGTCAGTGGGCATCAGAGGTCCTGGGAGCTGACTCTAGTTGCTAAATGACTCAGTCCTTGAATTTGTATCTGAAGGTGGGGATGTAAGTAGGAAGGGCACAGGGAGCCATCACATGCTTAAAGGAGTCATTCTCTGAATGAAAGATGTTAGAAACTGAATATAAATGCAATCATTTCTCCTTTGATAGAGTCTGGGAACTCCATTGGAAATCCTTACACTGGGAGGCAGTATGGCGTGACAGTCTATCCCAGGTTACGGTCTGGACCTAGCTTTTGCTTTTTGTGTTTTGTTTTTGTTTTTTATTTTTTTGTCTTGGGGTGAATTTCCTCCAAATCTCACACCCCCCACCCCTCATCAAGATTTGTAAACTAGAGTCTAGAGAAATGGCTCCCGAGTTCAATTCCCAGCAACCACATGGTGGCTCACAACCATCTACAATGTTATCTAATGCCCTCTTCTGCAGATAAAGCACTTGTATACAATAAATAAATCTTAAAAAAAAAAATTGTAAACTAGGGGCTGGAGAGATGGCTCAGTGGTTAAGAGCAGTGGCTACTCTTCCAAAGGACCCAGGTTCAATTCCCAGCACCCACATGGCGCTTACAACTGTTTGTCTGTAACTCCTGTTCCAGGTGATCTGACACTCTCACACCAATGCATATAAACTTAAATAAATTATTTTTAAAAATTTGTAAACTAGAAATAACAAAAGTGATTTCCTGCTTTGTCGGTCCCTTAGTGCCTTGCTCAAAGCAGAGTCCGGATGCAGTCACTTTATATTCAGTATATCATTATGAAACAAGCTGGGAAAATGGATCAGTAAACGAACTGCGGAAAGGCTAATGAAGCAAGCCAAAGGGTAGAGACTGGGGTTCTCGTCACCACTGTGACCCCCTCAGGGAGGTTTTCTTGGAAAAGATCAGACAAGATCCTGTGACCCAGCCCATGCATCTGGAATCAGTGCTTGAGAGACCTAAGGGAGAGGAGCAGGAGTTTGAGGTCAGGAGTTCTGGGCCAACCTGGTGAGACTGTAAGACTTGTTTCAAGGAAAAAAAAAAATCATACATATTCTTATTTGAAAACAAGTGAATTCTGTTTTAATGTGGGCACAGAAGAAAGTGCTTAATAATAACTCAGAACCAACTGGAACTTAAGAGAGACAAACCGGAATACATAAAATAGAAATTTTTTTTTTTTTTTTTGCACAGGAGAGAACACGATAGAAGTCAAAAGTCAAAATCTGGGAGAAAATAATTGCCACATGTATATGGACAAAGGGCTTCTATACCTAATATTTTAAAAATTCTCAAAATGAAAAGGAAACTCGATAGGAGAATGGTCATCAGGTAGGAACAGAGAAATGTAAGGATGCTATACCCTTATACACAGGAAGGAGCCCCTCCCCATAAGAAAGAGAATTACACAATAAAACAACACCGAGATACAATGTCTCATCACTAAGATTACTGTACACTTTGCTGGCAATGGTTGGGAACCAGGTACCCTTTTAGAACTGATGGATGGAAACACGCTTAACTCTCCGTGTGCTCATGTGCATATGTGGAGGTCAGAGGTCAACCTTAGGAGTGGTTCCTCAGGAGCCACCACCTTGGGTTGTTTGTTTGTTGTCGTTCTGAGACAGGAGCTCACTATGTAGCCCTTGCTGGACTGGCATTCCCAGTGTAGACCAGACTGACTTCAAACTCAGAGGTTTCCATGGTGAATGGATGGCCACCATGCTGTTTGTCACGTTGCTTTTTGAGACAAGGTCTTTCACCGGTACACAGGGGCTCACCAATTGCATTAGGCTGCCTGGCCAGTATGCCCTAGGAATCTGTCTCCACCTCCCAGGGGTATGATTGCAAGCATGTGCCACCATGCCTGTTGTTGTTGTTGTTTTTTTTAATGTTAGTGTTGGGGATCAAACTCAGCTCCTTATGCCTACAGGCCAGCACGTTTCTAAGTGAGCTATCTTCCCCTGCCCGTTGCAGTGTTTATGGAGGATACTTACACAATGTATGTTTAAAACATGCATACACAGTTATTTGACCTAGCAACCTCACTCTTAAAAAAGATAAACCTCTAAGAGCACAGAATTATGCATGCAAAGTTCTTATGGCATGTTGCTTTCTTTCTTGTGTGTTAACTGGGCAGGGTGCCTGTATATAGTCATGCCTGTGTTTGCTTCCACATACGTGTGTGTGTGTGTCCATATGGAGGCCTGAGGTTGACATCAGGGATCTTCTAAGCCAACTCTCCATGTTTTACATCAAAGCAGGGTCCCTTGCTGTTCAGGCTAGTGTGCCTAGACAGCTTGCTCTGAAGATTCCCTCGCTCACCTCCTGTGAGATGGATTACAGACAGACACGGTGCCCACCCACCATACGGGCCGGCTCCAGGGAGCCAAATTGTTCTCAAAGCCTTTACTCAATGAACCATCTCTCCCTAACTGATCATCTTCCTTTGAAAAAAAAAAATACAGTAAGCCGGAAGTCACTGATTTATCCACATACCGTGAGTGCTGTGTGACCGTTAAAGGAGTAAGGAAAATCCGTATGAACTGAGAGAGTGAATTTTTTTTTTCTTTCAGAGTATTTTGTTACATGAATAGAGAAAGGTACACACAGGCCTTGGGAGTGGCCTATAGAAAAGTATAGAAGATTACTATGAACAGGTTATCTTTTCTGTAGGAAGGAAGCGGAATAAGAAAATATGCATGTATTTATTTGTATAAAAAGAAAAGCATATGAAAGATAAACCAGGGATTAGTAAGGACAGCTACCCCCGAGGGTGAGCAGGGTCGGCTCAGACAGCAGGACAGGATGGACTGACTGCCTTAGCAAACACTTATAGCCATCTTAATACTTTATGTGCTAAACAGCAATAAAAAGAGAAAAATTAATCAACACACAGTAAGATTAACATGGAAAAACAAACAAACAACCCTAATTTCAGATGGAGATGAACACCACAGTAGGAGGTAAAACCCAAACAAGTTGGATTCTGTGTATTAGACTAAAGCCAAATGTTAGATAATAGAAGTTTAGAAAACACTTGTTTTTAAAAATTACTTCTATCTTACATGCATGGGTATTTTGCCTGCATGTATGTCAGTGCCTGAGGAAGCCAGAAGAGGGTGTCAGATCTCTTGGAGCTGGAGTTATAGACAGTTGTGAGGCCCCATGTGGGGTGCTGGGAATCAAACCTGGGTCTCTGGAAGAGTATCAAATGCTCTTAAGCTCCAAACCATCTCTCTAGCCCCATTTAAAAATATTTATTATTGTTGTTTTGAGATAGGATCTCTATATGTACCCTGGCTGGCCTGGAACTTACTTTGTAGATCAAGTTAGCCCGAACTAAAGATCCATTTGCCTCTGTAATCTAAGTGCTGGGATTAAAAACGTGCACCTCCACACCCAGTAGGATTTATTTTTATTATTTTTAATTTTGTGTGTGTGTGTCTGTCTGTGCAAATGAGGACCAGAAGTGTCAGACCCCCTAGAGCTGGAGTTACAGCTGATTGTGCACCATGTGACCCGGGTTCTGGGAATTAAACTTGAGTCCTCTGCAAGAGCAGTATGTACTGGGTCATCTCTCTAGCTCCAAAAACTAGTCTTCTTTTTCAAAGATAGATGAGTAATCCTATATAGTCTAACACTGAATGAATATAACCATAATGATTAACCCAATGAAGAATCAACAATAGGGCTATTGCTCAGCAGTAGAGGGCTTGGTAGGATGTACGAGATCTTAACACAGAAGGCGGGAAAAGGCACACCAAAGAATCAATAATAGGACAACAAAGGGTAAAATGTATCTACATGGTTTCAAAGTACTTAGTAACTTTGTAACAGCGGGACGGATTTACACTGACATTCTGCTTTACCGCCAGTGCCCAAGCAGCAAACCAGCTCCAGGTGCCCACTGACACAAGATATACACCCTTACCTAAATACAGTGTCATCTCTATAGTGGTCCTGCGAGTCTTTACACTAAATCTACTCAGGAGAAACATCAGATAAATCCCCTCTGAGAGCACTCTCCACAGATATATCCTGCACACATCAAGAAGGACAACAGACGACCGAGAAATTATGCAGCCTCAAGGAGAAGAGAGACACCCAAATGCAAAACTGACTCGAATTTTCTTTTGCTACAACAAATGTCACTGACACAATCAGTACAATCTTAAAAAGCTAGATTTTAGCATTAATGTGTATTTCATGGTTTGAACATATGTATTAATTTTCCTAGAGTTTCATGTATGAATACAGTGTATTTATCATAATCTATCCCCTGTCCTTCTGCATAACTCCTCCCAAATCTAACCTTACCATCAACCTATCCCAACTTCTTGTCTTTTTTTTTTAATAATTAAAAATAATTTATGGGGCTAGAGAGATGGCTCAGAGGTTAAGAGCACTGACTGCTCTTCCAGAGGTCCTGACTTTAATTCCTAGCAACCACATGGTGGTTCAGAACCATCTATAATGTGATCTAATGGCCCCTTCTGGCCTGAAGGTGTACATGTAGGCAGAGCACTGTGTACGTAATTAATAAATCTGTTTTTTTTTTTAAAGATAATTTATGTGGCCGGGCATGGTAGCACATGCCTTTAATCCCAGCATTCGGGAGGCAGAGGCAGGCTGAGCATTCGAGGCCAGCCTGGCTTACAAAGTGAGTCCAGGACAGCCAAGTCTACACAGAGAAACCCTGTCTTGAAAAACAAAGACAAAAGCAAAAAGAAAAGAAGGAGAAGGAGAAGGAGGAGGAGGAGGAGGAGGAGAAGAAGAAGATACTGAGCCCTTGGAACTGGTGTTAAGGATGGTTGGGAGCTACCATGACCATGTAGTACTGGGAACTGAACCTGGGTCCATTTCTCCCCCCTTTGCCCCCCCCAGTCCATTTCAAGAGGAAGAAATGCTCTCAGCCGGGCGTGGTGGCTTTAATCCCAGCACTCGGGAGGCAGAGGCAGGCGGATCGCTGTGAGTTCGAGGGCAGCCTGGTCTACAAAGTGAGTCCAGGACAGCCAAGGATACACAGAGAGACCCTGTCTTGAAAAAAAAAAAAAAAAGAAATGCTCTCAACCACTGAGTTCCTGTGTGAGTGTGTGTGTGTGTGAGTGTGTGTGTAACAAAGCCCCAACTAGACATTTCTTGCCAGTAAATGAAATCTCCAGTGATGAGAATGGATTGAATCTACTTGAGTTAGGTGTTGGTCAAAGGGGCCTCAAGGAAACCCCCAAACCCAAGTTATTGCCAAGGCCAGTTTTTGTTCTCCACAAACTGATGGCAAGGCCCTATGTTAAACACAGCACCTACATAAGTCATTGAGCACAGAGAAGTTGAGCTGGTGCCCACCTAGAGCCTTCAGCCCTACTGACTAGTGTTTATGGTACTGGAACATACTCTGTACCCTCCCACATGAGAAAGGTAAGCACCAAGCCCAGCTATAAACCCTGAGATCGGCAGTGATAATCTGCCTGCAGGAGACACTAGTGCAACAGCGGCTCGAAAGTTGTAAGAGTAATCAGCCACTATCTAATTGGAATTCAGGCCATGAGATGGAATCCTCGCCTGACACTGCCTGAGTGGCTAAGAACCTGCAACAAGATAGGCCATGGAGAGAGGAGAAAACCAAATGCTACTGTTCTGCTAAAGAAGTGGAGCTGGAAAAAAAAAAGAAAGAAAGAAATGGAGCTGGGCGTGGTGGTGCACGCCTTTAATCCCAGCACTCAGGAGGCAGAGGCAGGCGGATCTCTGGGAGTTTGAGGCCAGCCTGGTCTACAAAGTGAGTCCAGGACAGCCAAGGCTTAGAAAGGAAGAAAGAAAGAAAGAAAGAAAGAAAGAAAGAAAGAAAGAAAGAAAGAAAGAAAGAAAGACAAAAGAAAAAGAAATGGAGCCAGAAGTGGTGGCAGATTTCTGTGAGTTTGAGGCCAACCTGGTCTACAAAATGAGTCCAGGACAGCCAGGGATGCACAGAGAAACCCTGTCTCAAACAAACAACAAACAGAAAGAAAGAAAGAAAGAAAGAAAGAAAGAAAGAAAGAAAGAAAGAAAGAAAGAAAAGAAATGGAGCAATAAAATGGCCCCTAATGCCATTCTGCTCTAGTCATAGGATCAGTGCCTCGCCCAGCCATCATCAGAGAAGCATCCTTTTGCAGTAGACGGGAACAAATAGGCTCCCAACTGGAGAAATGTAGAGCGAGTGAGACACCTTGAAACACTCAGACATAAATGGGATGTCTCCATCAAACCCTTCCCAGAAGGGCTCGGTGAACCCTGCGGCAGAGGAGGCAGAAAGAGTGTAAGAACCAGAGGAGATGGAAGACACCAAGGACACAATGCCTACTGAACACATAGAACCAATGCACATATGGACTCACAGAGACTGAGGGAACACGCACAGGGCTGGCACAGGCCTAAGCTAGAAGAGGTCCCAGAGCTAAGAGGGAGAGCAGACACAAGACCACACCCCTATCTCCAATTGACAGCTACTCACAAAAGAAAATTTAGGGTTTTTTTTTTCCCCAGAAAAGTCTCACTGGGTATATAAACCACACTTAAAAGCAGGGCCCTTATAGATGGGCAACACGAAATGAACTTAATGGTTATTTTGAAGTTATTTCAGTCTAATCATGCTTTGGGTTCTTCTTCTTCTTCTTCTTCTTCTTCTTCTTCTTCTTCTTCTTCTTCTTCTTCT
>OU015745.1:76499037-76551398 GCA_907169655.1 Acomys percivali | reverse complement strand
CTTCTTCTTCTTCTTCTTCTTCTTCTTCTTCTTCTTCTTCTTCTTCTCTTCCTCCTCCTCCTCCTCCTTTTTCAGTTTTTTGAGAAGAGTTTCTTTTCTTCTTTCTTTAAAATTATAATTTATTTACATTTGGAGTGGTTTTTTTTTTTTAACCTTACAGATCTTTTGCTTTTATATTATCCATTTGATTTTGTTTTTATGGTTTTCTGTATGTGGTAATGTGTCCGGGTCTGTGTGTGCTTCCTGTGCTTTTTCATTGGCTCTTTGTGTGTGTGTGTGTGTGTGTGTGTAATCGTATTGTTTCTATTTTATTATTATTTATTATTACCATGCTTGTTTGTATTCTAATGAGAGAGAGAGAGAGAGAAAAAAAAGGTTGTGGATTTGGGTGAGTGGGACTATGGAAGATCTAATAGGAGTTAAGAGAGGGGAACCTCAATCAATATGCTATATGAAAAAAATCTATTTCCAATTTTAAAAAAAGGATTCCAGTGGTAGATCTTGAAAATATGCATTCTTATTTTGGGAGGGCATCAGTACATGCCACAAAGTACATGTGGATGCCAGAGGACACCCTGTGGAAGTTGGTTCCGAGGAGGGGACGCAGGCCACCAGGGTTGCCTGCAAGTGCCTTTACCTGTCAAGTCATTTTGCCAGCCCAGAAATCTTTATTTTTAAAGAGTCATCTTGATGATACAAAATCAAGCTTGGAAAGCATTCTCTGCCTTGTAAATAAATTTGTTAGGGCAAGATTTTTTTTTAAAAGATAGATATCCAGGTATTTACCACCAAACTATATCATTATTTTAAAAACAAGATTAGTAATTACACATAAAAATTGTGACAACCAGCCAGGTGTGGTGGCACACACGTTTAATCCCAGCACTTGGGAGGCAGAGGCAGGTGGATCTCTGTGAGTTTGAGGCCAGCCTGGTCTACAAAGTGAGTCCAGGACAGCCAAGGCTATGCAGAGAAACCCTGTTCTCGGAAAAAAAAAAAAGTGACAACCAATCCCTGCCATCTGCCTGGGCCTTGTGCATCAGCCTCCGGTTCTCAGAGGCCTGCAAAAGAAGGTGTACCTGTGCACCCAGAAAATGGCACCCCCTTACTAAAAAAAAACCACATGGCCCCAGTTTTCTGTTCTCCCTCACCAAGGTGGAGTGTCACCCCAGCTTTTTAATTGCTTGTCTCTTGCCTGCCTCCTATCTTGTGACCATGGACAACGATGTGTGGTGATGCAGGAGGCAGGCTGTCTGCACATAGGCTGAGCAGTTATGTTAAGGTCTTCTGTTTCTTTTCAGTGAAATAAGAGGCGAAGGATGGAAGAACTGTCCGGGGCCTGAGGAGAGCTGACAGCCACCTAGATCCATAGCCAGGCAGCACCCAGGCTGCTGTCCTCAGCTCTACTGGGTCAGGGTGACTGTCAGGACAGTTAGTTGATCAGCGTTTCTGCCGCTCTGCCCCTCCAATGTCCGCCGCCGCCGGTGCCTCAGAATTATAAAACTTTTGTCAACTCACTGCTTGGGAGTGGTTTTAATTTCCTCAATTACTGACACATGAGCTTATTTGCAGTCTCTCTTTTGTGAATTAGTCCGTTCACGGTCTTTGTTTATTTTTCTACTGGTTTTGCCTCTCTGGTTGTTCTGCCGAATTCTCGTGTGGCTGCTTGTATAATATACCAGTGCTTGTGTTGTTACAGCCAAGGCTCCTGGCTTGAATGGTCATGTATTTTTCCACTTGTCTTGTTTTCCATATGCCTGCACTTATTTCTCCCCAGTGCTCCATGTCTGTCATTATATCCAGAACATTTACTATTGTATGAATAACGAGTTTCTTTTTTTTCTGTGTGTGTGGGTCTCTTTTAGTCTTGTTCTGAGCCACCCGTCCTCTACTTCCAGCTTGTGGCCACTGCTTGCTGGATGGCTGCGTGATGGCATTCCAGTGGCCTATCAGAATATTCTGTATTGGAGTTGCTGTTTCCCAAACCCATGTCTTCTTTCAGTGTGGCTGGTACTCATTCATCTCAGGGGTTTTTCACTAAGCAGAGCACATCTGAATCTCTGCATGACTTTATTTATTTATTTATTTATTTATTTATTTATTTATTTATTTATTATGTATACAGTGCTCTGCCTGCATATACCTGCAGGCCAGAAGAGGGCACCAGATCACATTCTAGGTGGTTGTGAGCCACCATATGGTTGCTGGGAATTGAACTCGGGACCTCTGGAAGAACAGTCAGCGTGTCAGTGCTCTTAACCTCTGAGCCATCTCTCTAGCCCCTTTGCATGACTTTGTAATGGCCCCTTTAAATTTAGAAGGTCAGATTAAGATAATCTCCCATGTTGCATCATCACCTTCTAGTTTCTTTTGTTTTAGAAGAATACATCGGCATTCTCTTTCCCAATCCTTTGTGCGCTGTTTACTCCACCAACATCTGCTTTTTTTTAGTTTTTCTTCTAAATGTCACAGTGAGGCTCCTCTGCTCTGGGTGAGTCTGAGCCTCCTGCATGCCCTTCAGCCTGCAGGACTTGTCTTTGATTCTGGGAACTTTGGTTTCCATTATTTCTCTTCTCTTTTTTATTGTTTTATTTATAAATCTGCATTTGTATTTGACTTCAGGTATGGAGGAAACTTATTTTTAGCATCTCCATAACTTTACATGCTAGCCTTTTTTTAAATTTACATTTTATGTTTATGGGTGTTTTGCCTGCATGCATGTCTGTGCAGTATGTGCTTGCAGAACCCACAAGGCGGCATCAGATCATGCCAGACTAGAGTTTCAGACAGTTGTGAGCCCTCCATGTGGATGCTGGGAATCGAACCAGGGTCTTATGGAAGAACAACTAGTGGCCTTAACCACTGAGCCATCTCTCTACCCCTTTACATGCCATTCTTTTTGTCTAGGGCATTGTCTTAGTTAGGGTTTCCATTGCTGTGAAGAGACACCATGACCACGGCAACTCTTACAAAGAAAAAGATTTAACTGGGCCTGGCTTACAGTTTCAGAGGGTTAGTCCATTATCTTCATGGCAGGAGGCATCGCAACATGCAGGCAGACATGGTACCAGAGAGGCAGCTGAGCGTTCTATATCCTGCAGGCAGCAGGAAGAGAAAATGCCACATTGGGCCTGGTTTGAGCATATGAGACCTCAAAGCCCACCCCTGTGACACACTTCCTCCATCAAGGCCACACCTCCTAATAGTGTCCCTCCCAATGGGCTTAATTGTGCTGGCTAGTTTATGTTAATTTGTCACAAGCTCAAGTTATCTGAAAGGAGGGAACTTCATGTGAGAAACTGAGAAAATTCCTCCCAGAAGATTAGGGTGTAGAGCATTTTCTTAACTGGTGATTAACGAAGGAGGGGCCCAGCCCGTTGTGGGTGGTGCCGTCCCTGGCCTTGTGGTCCTGGGTTCTTCCATAAGCAAGCAGACCGAGCAAGCCATGGGGAGCAAGCCAGTAAGCAGCATCCTTCTAATCTCTGCACCAGCTCCTGCCTCCAGGCTCCTGCCCTGACACTGATGGTGAACAGCGATAGGAAAGTTAAGAGGAATAAACCCTTTCCTTCCCAGCCTGCTTTCAGTTACAGTCTTTCATCACAGTAGTAGTAACCCTAACTGAGACGCCTACTTATCCTTCAAACCCCAGTTCTTCCATGACGACCCCAGTGAGCCTAGGCTGAATGGCGCCTGCCAATAAGCTGTCCCACCTGAAATGCCATAATATACCCTCGTGCAAATCTGCGTCCTCCACCGACCATACACCAGCCAGGCCAGAAAGATGTCTACTTACCATATATCATTATTGTTGCCTTGTACTATGATGCAATGAGCACGTAGATGTGTTCCATTTGGGGATGGAGGGAAGGGGCAGCACCATCCTCTGTATGTGCCGTCCTTCAATCTGAGCTCCTGAGCTCCTTCAATCTGTTTACTCAACAATAATACTTGGGTTAGGTTTCATACTGGCTTGAAGATGGAGGGGGATAAAGACAAAAAGTCTCAATCCTGTAGAATTTTACTATATAACAGGAAACATTAACTGAAAAGATTTTAGTGTGTGTGTGTGCGTGTGTGCGTGTGCGTGTGTGTGTGTGTGTGCATGTGTATGCCATGCTGCGGCATGCAGGGGAAGGTCAAAGACAACTTGGTTCTCTCCTTCTGCCATGTGTGTTCCTCAGCCTTGGCAGTAAGCACCTTTATCTACTGAGCCATCTCTCTAGCCCCTCATATAGCTTTTAAAAACTGAGGTATAATTCCCATCCAGTTGGTCAGTGGTAAAGCATCTGCCTAGGATCAATCCCTAGTGCACACACGCACACATACGTGTACAGTCGCGCACACGTGGGCACCTATACACCCACCATATGTACTTTAGTGGGCTCTTTCTTAGCATATTTAACACATCATGCAACCATGACCACTAGGTGAGGTTATTTCTTATCTGTGTGAAGTGAAGACCATATCCGGGTGCCAAGATGGGAGGAGAAAGAGGTCACAGAGGAAGGAATACATTCCAGGGAAAGGGAACAGCACGTTCGAGGGCAGGTTATTTTGGGGGAGAGGGAACAGTGTGTGCAAAGGGGCCGAGTTCTGAGAAGGCACAGGCTTTGGAAAGAGTGTAAGGTGCAGGGGAGGTGAAGTTTATTGTGAAGAAATGGCTGAGCTATTATTCCACAAAGGAGAAATCCGAATGGAGCAAGGGGAAGTAACATAACCAAGGCTAGACAATGTCCCCTGGGTCAACTTGGCCGAAGGTGTGTAAGGGACACTACGGTACACAAGGATGCTGGTGTGACACTCACAAAGTTGCTACCATGTTGGCTTTGGCCCCATCTTCCACTATGGTTTGATTTTCTCTTCCAGCTCCTCGCATCACCTAAAAACACTGACTGTATTAACCTCGGTTATGATAACCATCCCCCACCCCACCTCCCACCCCCAATAACCATCCCCCCAACCTCCTCTCCCCCACCCCATGGTCTTTTTGTTCCTTCAAAAAGTTAACGCTGGTGTGATTCTGTCAAAATGTACCCCTGGCCAGAGGCAGAAATATTTCTGCACTGAAAATCCAGGGTGAAGACTTGGTCCTTTGTGGACTATCAGGTTCAACTATGTTTACCAGCTGTTTCCTAGGCTCTGTGTGACTGCTACTTCTGGGGGGGGGGGGGCGCTTCAGTCTTCCCACCTGCGGCAAGTGGAGACATCGTCAGGGCCACCTTTCTGCTACCCTGCCACAGAGAACCAGCAGGAAGCTGCAAGGTACTCTACTGTTTGAAATACTTGGGGGGAAAGGCTAACAGGCTTTAGACAGAAATGTGAACACTAAGAATGTCGCCACACTTCTGATCCCAAACCTTCATGTTGGTTTACTAGGTTTACAAAATCACTCAGGAACTCCAAGTGGCAACCATTTCGTCTCTCTCTGGAAGGCTGATACAGGGAGACTTGAGAGAAACAACTAGGAGTGAGTTCTCTCAGGTAGTAGTGAGGGCCTCTAGTTGCCTGGCTTTCCCTTAGAGGTTTCCCTGACCCCTTTCCCACCAGAGAAAAGCTACTGCCCCTAAGAACTGTGGCTGCTGCAGAGTGGGTGTGATGGTTGAGCGCAACATGACGGGATTTGGGATCACTGGGGAAACAAATACTTGGGCACGCCTGCGAGGGACAGGGTTCAGGTGGGAAGAACCATCCTAAATGTCAGTGGCACCATGGGCTGAGCGGGTCCTAAGTCGCAGGAAGAGAAAGCCAAGCTGAACATTAGCATTTCTTTCTCCTTGCTTCCTGGCTGTGGACATGACGCCGTCTGGCTGCAGTTCACTGCTCTTATCCAGGTCTGTAGTTAGAGACAGCAAAAAGAGGAAAAATGTAAAGTGTGATGAGGAAAAGCATGCAAGCAGAGAAGGCAGACTTGAAGGCAGCTGTCGGCGGCAGAGGAACTAGTGCCATCATAAGAGGCTTGGATCTCTGCACTGAGACAACAGGACAATTGAAGGGAGACTCCAGTTATCAAGAGCTCCAAAATACAAATTTATCTGAAAGGAGAGAATGCTACTGAGGGGGTTCTTTACTCAAAAAAAAAAAAAGAAAAAAAAAAAGAACTCCCAGAGAGGAGTTTGAAAATAACCCCACAGACAGTGTAACAGGGCCCACCAGAAGACACCTATGCTCAGAAAGAACTGGTATGCCGTGTATGCTGCCCAGCAGAGCGGCTATGGTTCTGCCACAAATACTTGGCGTGTTTGAAAATGTGATGCAACCTAAAGGGCTGACTAGTAACCTTTTAGAGAGGGAGACCACTGATCCGTGACCGCTCCTTCTTCGTCTTTTGTGGCCTGTAACTATGATTTACTGTAAATAGGGGAACACATCCGTTGGTAAAAAAAAAAAAAAGACCACCCTAATCGGGAGCATTTGTGTGAGTAATCTGAAAGTGGCTGGCTTCCAGTCCGCAGTGAGTTATGCACACATGAGTTGTTTTCATTTGCGATTTTCTTCCACATTTTAGTGAGGAAGCATCTATCTCTGGTTTATCTGTTTGCCTGGGAAACACTACCAAGGCCCTACTCCCAATTCCAGGAGCAGTGAAATCCAAAGAGGAAAATGTGTGGATATTTGACAAAAGCTAGAATTGAAATGTCAGTTAATATCCAGGTGAGAAAGTGCCAAATGTTATGGAGTCTGCTTAGATCCAACATAACTGAAGACTTCATCATTTCCTTCTCAAGACACATAATTAAGGACAGCCCCCTGCCTCCAAGTTTTTAAGCTCCTAAATTCCCTGGGCAAAGAAATGGAAGCAAACCCGCAGTGTGTCACACATTACTTAGGTCACTCTCACAAGGGGTGGTTGTTTTATTTCCTTTGCGGATAAAAGTTAGGCTCAGGGATGTTGGGGCAGAATGCTGGGTTTGAGTACGGAGTAAACTGGCCTTCTACCGTAAGGCCCATGGTGACTTCTCCACCCAGACATACCTCCCACCACGGTAGCCCTCTAAAATCCAACGAACACTACCCAGGTCACACCCAGAAGTCCAGCAGAGTCTTCTCACCTCAGAATCTCTCCATTCTCTTCTGTAGTCCTTCATTTTCTGATTCTCACGGGGCTGTGTGACTTAGATTGCCGCCTGGAAATCTGTCCGGCTCCTTCCTGGGAGAGGGTCAAGGGCCCTGCTTCTTCCGTCCTGCACGTGGAAGGACAACTTTCCTCTCTTGTCCCTTCCAAAGCTCAGGGAATGCCTACCCAGCCTGGGACTGAAACCAGACGCTCAGGCTGGCGTTGTCTCCTCCTCTGCCACCTGGCTAACTGGACTTGGCTCTGGCTCTCCTTTCCCCTCTTGGACAGGGAAACTGAGGCCCCGCACCACAGCAGCTTTCCTAGGATACACGGTCTGGGGGAGGGGGCCCTAGTGGTCCTGCAGTAATTTGACCACAAGCGCCCCCTTCTCCAAGATCCTGGCTCGCAGCGAAATCTCCAGATCCACGCATGGCTCATGATGCGCGCGGGCAAAGTTATCAGTCGCTGCTTGCGCCGCTCATCTAGAGGTGCACCTCACCGGCCCCGCGCCCACGTTGGGTCCACCTTGCACACACCCCGCCCACGCCCGCGCCCTTCTCCTCCCGCGCGCCGCCCGGTTCCGCCGCTCCCGGCCCAGCTTCGGCTGTCGCCGTTTCCGCCCGCCGGGCGCGCAGCCTGGGAGCGCCAAGCCATCGGAGCGCGCGGCGTAGCGCGGGACGGGCAGGGCGCGCACTCTCAGCGGGGCACACGCCGGTTCAACTCTTAGGCGCGCGGGGTTCGTCGGCTGCCGCCGCCCCGGCACCGGGGGGCAGAGCGAGTGCTTTGTCCGCGCGCCCGCCCGGGACTCTGCCCCGAGGAGGCAGCCGCGCCAAGTCCCCGCCTCCGCCTCTGCCCCCGGGCGGGCCGGGCCGGCCGCGGTGGGGGGAGCCAGGCTGAGGGCGAGGGTGGGGGCGGGGGCGGGCGCAGGAGCGGAGAGGAGGGCAGCGGAGGCGGCGGGAGCGCCGGGTGCCGGGCCGGGGGAGCCGCGGGCTCTCGGGAAGACGCGGATGATGAACAAGCTATATATCGGGAACCTGAGCCCCGCCGTCACCGCCGACGACCTCCGGCAGCTCTTCGGGGACAGGAAGCTGCCTCTGGCGGGACAGGTCTTACTCAAATCCGGCTACGCCTTCGTAGACTACCCCGACCAGAACTGGGCCATCCGAGCCATCGAGACCCTCTCCGGTGAGCACTCACGCTGCCCACGCCGCGCCTCTCCGGCTCGGGACGGCGGTAGCCGGGAGGCCGAGCCCCATGGGCCGCGCCCGCCGCGACTCCCGAGCCCGCACGCTCACTTTCACGCACCAGCCCCGCGACTCTCGGGGCGGCCCGGCTCCGGGATGGCCGGCTGCCCTGTCCCCACTGCTAGGGCTAGACCCTCGGGCCTCAGACTCCGGATGACCCTGTGCCCCTCCGAGGGTCCCCAGGCTCGCAGACTCCCTAGGAGCGCCCCTGCACTCCGGAGCTTCCCCCGCCCCCACCTTTTCAGAGTCCCCCATTTTCCTTTTCCTTGACCCTGCTAGTGCCCCCTTTGCCAGGGACCCCCCCCAAATCCAGCATCTCTTCTCCACCTAGCCAGACCTTCCTTCTTCCCTTGCCTCGTGCCAAAGACCTCTCGTCTTCTGTGGTTTCCAAAGCCGCATTCTCCTTTTGAGATTTCCCCCTCCCTTGTCTACTGGCCCCCCACTTTAGGTAGCTCCTGGACTTCACCTACTGAACCCTTCGAGGTCCTGGGGTCCCCCCAACCCGGCCTCTGCCGGACCGCACATCTCCCTGGGTCCTTTCCCGAAGCTCAGTTCCCTCTCGCTGGTCTCGGAAGCGCTCCTATTTTTCCCTGAATTTTTTGTCCGATTTTATTGAGAAGAACTCGGGGCTGGGGGCTTTCCGCCTCCAGTCTCCCCGCCTCCTGCTCGGCCAGAAGCACCTTTTTACGAGGTACCCTGTCTCAACTCGGTGGGGGCCGGGGCTGAGAACCGGGAAAGGCGACCGGGGGGCCCGCGAGCGCGCTGGAGCCCAGACGGGTGTCGGAGCGCTACACACTCGCCCGCGCGCGCGCTCCCTGCTCGCATCCCGCACACGCACGCGGCAGGCCACGCTTCCCTGGCAGGCGACCTCCGACCCCGCAGGGAACCCCTACCTTGGGGACCTGTGAGGCGGGGGTGGGGTGCTGGTGAGACTTGGGGTACGGGGTCACTCCAAAGCAAGGCAGCCGCCAAGCGAGGGACTCCGGCGCGTGTCCCCGGGGCTGCCTGCAGGGGGGGCGGGCGGGGGTTGGGGGGCCGAGCGCCCCGGAGCCTGGAGGTCCCGGGGTGTTGGGATGGGGTGCTGGGGGCCGGAGAGACCGAGGCGTGCCAGCCCGGCGGCTTGAGTTTCAAATGAGCTCATCTTTTCAAATTGGCGCCGCTCTTTATTAAATGTGTTTTTCCGGTAATACCACCCACAGCTATACCTGGGGTCGGAACCGGGCTTGCGCCTTTACCACCTCGCTCGCCACCCGTGGCGCCCACTTTTCATCACAGTTGGCGCTAAATTCGCCCAGCTGCGGCCGGGTGGAGGACCCCTTGAAGGCGCAGAAGGCGGAGCCGGAGCGTGGAGTAGTGTGCCTGCCCCTCCTAGACCCCCGCGGGTTTTACTCAGGGAGGTTCTGAGTGCTTTAAATTTCTGTTTTAAAGGTAAAGTGGAATTGCATGGGAAAATCATGGAAGTTGATTACTCAGTCTCTAAAAAGCTAAGGTAAATATATTTTGCCTACTTTCTTTTTTTGGCTCCCCACTACCCCCTCCCCTGCGATTGGGCTTCCAGACATATAACTAAAAAAATATGGTCAGCTTTTAAAAAAACTATGTCTATATGGTTTTTAAAAGGGCTTTTGTTGGTTTTGTTCGTGGAGATATATAGCTTAGAAAGTTACTATTGTTTTAATATTTTACTTTCATTATATAAGGTGCTTTCTGTGCTTGCAAACAACTATTTGGTGCCCAATTAGGGATCGGGATGAAGAACACTAGGTGGATTCAGTTGGCTGTGATCGATTAAGTTGTTTATCATAAATTGCTTTTCGCTCCCCCATCACCCCTACTCCAGCACAATAGCAAACTTCCTGTGAGATGTGAAGAATAAATATTTACTGTGTCAGCTGAATTGCTTAACTAAACCATGCGATTAATTACTCTTTTTTTTTTGTGCATAGTTTAGTGATGAATTATAAAAATCGTTCGGTAAATAAGGAGTAGGTTGTTGTTGTTGTGTGGTTTTGTTTTGTTTTTGTTTTTGTTTTCCATAGTATTCTAAAGAAGTGGCATGTTTGTATTGGATGCAGGGAGAAGCCAGGCCTTAATAACTGAGGCTCTGGGTTGGCTCCCAGCACTTTGTTAGTATTGTTACTTTAGAGAACCGTTGGGGAATAAACAATGTCGCGGTTAAGACGATAGTTAGCTATTGTTAATGAAGCAGTGACACGCTTTGTGGGGGTCGGGTTTCCCCAGTGATTGCTTTGAAAGAATGGAGAACTTCTTTGTTTAAAAAGTTCATTGTGCACTTTAAATTGGGAGCCTTTATTCTTTCTACCTCCCCCCCCCACGTGTCCTAACTTAGTTTTTATCCCATTCACTAACTATTTCTTTGCCATTTGTCATTAAGTATCTGAATTGGGAGGCTAAGTCTGATTTTCCACCTTGAAGTCTGAGGCGGATGCTCCAGCTTTGTCAGGATTGAGAACACTTTAAAGCAAATTCATTTTATAAATACTTGGTTGTGTTGGAGGTTTTTAAAGATGCGTGCTCGTTTCCACATACATTGTGATGTAATAGAATCTCTGTTTGGAAATGATTGTGTCACACTAGAAAACTGTAATACTTTTGTTTTTGAAAAGTTAAGAATTATGGTTGTAGTTTGGGCTGTTATACTGAATGGATTCTTACGTTGAAAATGTGTAACTGGCTCTTCCATAGAGTGTTTTAAGCTTATATAGTTTCCTTCAATGTTGTTTTTGTTGTTGTTGTTGTTGTTTTTGTTTTTATTTGAGATGTGTAAGGGGATGTTTTCTGGGATGCTATATACTTACTGTAAAGTTTAAATCATTCGTCGTTGAAGATTTGATGAATAATGTTAGGACCACTGAGAATGTTTAATGCACCATGCATCTATAAATATCTCATTATGCCTGCTGTCTAGCTCTTGTGAATCC
Source organism: Acomys percivali (assembly GCA_907169655.1). Taxonomy (NCBI): domain Eukaryota; kingdom Metazoa; phylum Chordata; class Mammalia; order Rodentia; family Muridae; genus Acomys; species Acomys percivali. Next base: position 76,540,158 of record OU015745.1, on the reverse strand, counting down.
TTCTGGAGATTACAATTGGCAAAAATCACTAGATTTTTGTTTTTTTAAATGGAGGTTATTTGAAGTCCCATTATTCCATGATCCAGTGTGTATTACTTAATTTTCAAATAAGTGGGCTACTAGTTTATGTAAAGCAATTTCGATCACCTAAACCTTACCAACAAAAAGACCACTTTAGTTTTTGTTTTTTTCTTTTTCTTTTAATATTTAGAGGTTGTTTGCTTATGGGCTGATGTTTCACGTAAGTGATCTTATCCTGCTTACATGAGCTCAAGAGTTGTCATGTCACCAGTGTTGGTATAAATTAAGTAAGCAGTCTAGGGCTTATACACAGTCCTAGGAATAAACAATTTCTTGAAACATGTTGGCGATATGAAATAAGCAGGAGGAAGTTGAGTGCAGGCTGTGTGACTGACTACACCTGAAGAAGGTTAGCATACCAAATGCATGATGGGTAGTCGGCACCAGCACAAAAGTTACCTCCTTGCAGTGCAAGCTAAGGGGGAGAAAGCTGCACTGGTTGGAGTGGGTTAGCTGAGTTTAGCCCTCTGGGATGAGGCATCAGTAAATGCTTAAGAATTCTGGGCACAACCACACTGGTCGCTTTAAAACAAAACAAAACAAAACAGGGTACTGTGACATTTAAGATTAAAGCTTTCTTGCTATGCAGTGATTGTTTTATTATTGTTTTGTTGCATTTTGATGATACACACTGACAAGTTGGAAGTAAATGTGTGAACTTTGCGTAGGTTCTATGTGTGGTTTTCCAGTTCTGTAGAGCTGGAGGAAAACAAATCTGTCTTGTCTGTCTGTCTGTCTGTCTGTCTGTCTGTCTCTCTCTCATTTGTCTCCTTGAAAAATGATCCAACAATTGAGTGCTAATTTTTTAATATTGTGTTTAATTCATTGATTTCTCAGGGAGCTGTTTAATATCTATATCCCAAATAGGTTTTTTTTTTTTTTTTTTAAGCTAATGGTAGTTGTAAGATGTTTAATCCTTATTTGTGGAATTATTAGCATGCTGTTTGCTTACCATGAGGGTCTTCTGTTAAATTGCATAACATCATTTTATACCCATGGCTACATAGTACACACTGCTGTTTTCTCACTCATTCTGGAGTAGTAGAGAATCCTTTTTATTTTTACTACATATGTTTCATCCTTCTTAAATTCAAATTATTTTACAGTAAGCCATGAACATTTATTTCTCTTACATTCTATTTGGTTTGACTCTGCTAAATAAAAAAACCTTTGGGGTTTTTTTTTTTTTTTGTTTTTTGTTTTTTGTTTCTTTTTATATTCATATAGTACTACCTGTGGGTCAAAGATTTAGTAAAGAGGAAAAAATTGATACCTTTTTATTTTGGGTACTGTTGAAAGTTCACTTAAAAATATGCATGCACATAGCTACACCTATTGCATAAATTGTTTTGATCTAAGATATGCTAATTTGAATGTGCTTTTGTCCCAAAAGTTGAATGATTCTGTGACAAACAGGACTTTTAAATGCAGTATCTACCCACTTTTAGGAAGTAGCTGTATGATGGAAAACAGGCTTCCACTGGGACAGTTCGATTCTCTGAGGTGCTGTAGAGAAAGCTATGAATCTGTCTTTCATGAGTTAAAAATCAGTAATTGTCTTCTCTCCAATGCAAATGAATCTGGGCTCCTATAGGAATGCTAAAGAAAACAGTATCCCAATTGTATTTTGCTTGTATGTACTACATTGTGTATAGCTGAATTAAATACCAACCCCCCAAAACCCACCCAACTTAAAGCCCTCCCTGTAACAAAGGCTTTTTCTACATTAAAATTTAACTTTCTAGAAACAAGAAAGGACTTTATTAGTTTAAAATCTTATATAGTAGCCTTGTATTTCAAGACTTTGTTGAATTAGAAATTAATGGCTAGACTTAAATTACATATGTGGCTAGATGAATACAATGCCACATGATATCAAACTGTAAAGTCACTTTGATTTAGCTTTGAAGGCACAGTATTTTTTAAAAGGTAAGATTTTTATATTCTAGAGAACACACATTTTCCTGATCTCTAAGAAATAAGTATTGGGGTTAGAATAGAAATAGTAAAGAAAAAAATGTTTGGTATTTAGATAGCAAGGTGGTCTCCAAATGTTTGTAAGAGGCCAGCCTTTTACTTTTTACATGCTATTAAACGTTAAAAAATGGATGAGCACTACAAATAAAATATATTTTGTTTTGCTTGGTTTTCTAATTCACTAAATAGTATCAAATTTAAGTTGTAAGGTACCAATTTATAGAGGCTTAAGCCTTAATTGTAAAAGAAAATTGATATAGAGTCCACTTGCTACATTGTACTCTTCAATAATAACAATGTTTATTTGCAATTTTAAAAGGACCAGTAAGAGAAGCTTTAGGAGTTGTGTGTCTCATTACGCTAAGCTGAGGTTGTCATTCGGTAGATGGGGGAAGTTAATCATATTTAAAGAAAGTCTATTATATATAATGCTCTGAAGTATATTTTCTTTAATAAATGATTTTCTTTTAAAATACATTTAAAAGATTCAAAACTAACTACAAGTGAAAATTGTTTCACTATTTTAAATAAACTATTTTTATGCGTGAGAGTGCAGGTTGCTCTAAGTTCCTTAGTGGGTTGAAGAGGAATGTTAATGAGGGTAAATTGTGTGTGAAAGATTAGAGACCAGGGCACATTCATCACAAGACAGAAAAGCAGTAAAAATAGATTGCTCCTAGAACTGTTTATAAATGTTGGATATTTTCTAAATATCTGCTGTCTACAACTGGATCACTATTCCATGTCTACCAATGTAGACAGACTCAAGAGTAGATGGACAATTGGTCAGCTGTTACTGAACTAAAGTATCCCTCTGATTCATGGGGTGTGCGCACTTTGTTGGGGGGGGCGGTGGTTTTACTCAGATTAAGTAGCAAGGCAAAGAGAATCTTTAATTGAGCAACCGTTGCTCTGCGTTTCAGTCCAGACGAAGCTAATTAAAATCACTAGATGATTGAAACTCACCGAGGAGGGCGGGTGGCGTGGCATCTTCCCTGAGTGATGCCTCGCACTGCACTCCCAGGTGCCTTCACTCCTGGCAGTCAGGCACAGACAGACACCTGTGGTGGCTTTTTTTTTTTCTTTTTTTTTTTTTTGATGAGCATGTTGCTGAGAAGACTGTCCGATGCAAAGAGTTCATTTGTTAGTCTTTTTTTTCCCCCTCAAATTCAATTCCATGAAGGCTTTGTTGACCTATTCTTCTCCACCCCAACCCCTACACACACACTTTTATTTTCTTTTAAATACAGTCTCCCTGTGCAGCCTCAGCTGTTCCTAAACCCTGAACCTCTTGCCTCTGCCTCCTGAAGGCTGGATCATACGCAGGTGTACCCTGCTGTGCCCAGCTTATAGCATACTTGTTAGCAAATGTGCACCTTTACTTAGAAATGCTGTACTTAGGAGGGTGCTTTCTTATTTTTGCACAACTGATGGTGGATCAGTTTTTGTTAGAAGCAGCATAGAATTGGAAGCTGCTTAAAAAGTATAAATTTCAAAATATAATTTTAAAGATTATATTTAAACACCATGAGTATACTTTCATCTGTGTGTGTGTGTGTGTGTGTGTGTGTGTGTGTGTGTGTGTGAAGAAACTGGTTGGCATTGGCTAAACTGATTTTTAAGGGAAAAAATGTATGCTTTGAAACTTCTACTCAGAAGCATAATATCTCAAAAACTATGACTGACTTCTTAATTTGGGCAACAGGAGAGTTCTGTTTAAGAAGGCGTGCCTAAATAATTGATTAGTCAGGTTATATTATTTTGCAGTCAATGGAAAGTACAAATTAGTTTGGGGACTATTCAAACAATGGCAGCGAACACAAAGCAGCAAGCATCCACCAGCAAAGTCAGCTCTTTTCCTTCCTCTCATTTATTGCCATTAAAACATTTAAAAATCCTTTGCTTTATAATTTGACTTGATGCTTACAAACTTACAGTTTTCATTTGGTGGCATGGATGGTATGGGTTCTATTTTGGGCAGCAAATTGCAGACTGCTCAGGATTATTTTTAAGGTTTTACTTTTCCTGTTTTGATTATGGGATGTTCGTCTGGTTACTTCACAAAATAAGGGAAAGAAATTATTTTCTAGTGCAGGAAAAACCTTAGGTTCTGTTGCTTTCACTGACAAAGAGGAGAGAAAAATCCAGTAATGTGTCTGTGTCTTGAATCCACTTCAGAGTTGGATGGCGGGGTTGACGTTGGATGCAGGCAGAGGAGAAACGTGTTACCATTATGTCCAACACCACCCTTCTGTCGGTCATTTCCTGGTTAGATACCTCATCCCCATGCAGTGAGACACATCGTTTGCTCATTCTTGGAACTTCTAATTATTTAATGTGTCTTACACTTTTATTTCCTAAAATGTGAACACTTAATAATTACAGTTTTGTATCAAAGCGGGCATTTTAAGAAGTTCAGTAAATGAAGTGGAAGGTTCTGGACGCACATTTTAAATATTATCGCGTCTCTCTACATCACGAGCGGTGTTTTACCTAACAAACAGGAAGGCTTGTGTGGAACCACCACAAGAGGGATGTTTGCAGTTTTTCTTGTTGTCATGTATTTATTTAATACATATGGAACTGTGACTCTGCCTTGAGGAAAGCCTGAACTGTAAAATCTTTAAAGAGCCAGGTACATCCCAGCACTCAGGGAGGCAGAGGCAGGCGCATCTCTGTGAGTTTGAGGCCAGCCTGGTCTACAAAGTGAGTCCAGGACAGCCAAGGCTACACAGAGAAACCCTGTCTTGAAAAAGAAAAAGAAAGATCGAAAGAAAGAAAGAAAGAAAGAAAGAAAGAAAGAAGGAAAAGACCGTTAAGGATTTTATGATCTGGTACTGTTATGATCACAGGGCTAGTGAGGACTGTGATGGAATATAGCTCACATGGCTGCACCTTAAGTTCGTACAGTAATAAGGCTATTATGGCCTCTTTAACAAACAATTTACCTTTTTCTAAGTAAGGTTCAGGAAAGAAGGGGGGAAAACTAGTCCTTTTCTCAGATGAGGAAACTCAGGCTTCAAGAGATGGAGTAATTTGTCTAAGGCAGGTAATATAAATTCAATGGCAGGGCAGAACCCAGGCAAGAGATCGGCCCTCTGATTCCTACCCCAGTGTAATTCACCTTTTAATATTAGTTTTAAATTAAACAGCTGCAAGTGTTGGAAGGCCCATGTCCTATTCAGGAGTGATAGTAACTGCTTGTGAAGTGCCCCTTTGCAACTGTCTTGTTCTTCTCCTCGTCTGAATGATCTGTTCTTCATTACACTATTTTTATAGGAAAAAAAAAATTGGAAATAAGCACATGATTTAAATTTTTTTCTTTTCTTTTCTTTTCTTTTCTTTTCTTTTCTTTTCTTTTTTCTTTTTGGAGACAGGGTCTCTTCTGTGTAGCCTTGGCTGTCCTGGACTCACTTTGTAGACCAGGCTGGCCTCAAACTCAGAGATCCACCTGCCTCTGCCTCCTGAGTGCTGGGATTAAAGGCTTGCGCCACCACGCCCAGCTCACCCCTGCTTTCTCTGAGCTTACCATAGACAGCATGTGTAGGATCCAGGGAGGTGTTTGAATTTTTTTTTTTTTTTGCTTGTTTATTTGGCTATTGTTATACTGTTGCATTATTTTAGTGGTTGCATTCTTTGCATTAAGACCTAGGACGGTGCTTAGAAGAACATTCCTTACAGGTCAGTGGCGCAAGCCTTTAATCCCAGGCAGAGGCAGGAGGGTATTCATGAGTTAGAGGCCAGCCTGGTTGGCATAGTGAGTTTCAGGCCAGCCAGAGCTGTATGGAGAGATCCTGTCCCAATAAACTGCCAAACAAAATCAGGACAGTTTCTCTCAACGTTTGAGGCACACAAACTAGGCACTGACTTTAGCTCTGGTCCAGGCTGTGTCCCTTTTGGTGAAGTTGAAGAATTCACCTGGTGGGCTCCTCCAGGCTCAGCCCCTTGTAGGAAGCAGCACTGTGTTTTGACTTGTTTCCTTGCTAGGAGCGGCCAGCCTTTCTAGAGCTCGTCTGTTTTCCTCTGCACCATTTTTTGCACAGAATCAGGCTTTTTATGAACAGAGGTACCACCAATGGGGCTCTGAATGACACACTCACGCCTAACTAAGCACATGTAAAGCGCCTTTCATCTCTGAGTTGTAATGTTTTCCTGAATCCATCATCTTGTTTCCTTTAATGTTTGTGGATTCTCGTGGTGGTAGCGGTGGTGGGAGGCAGGGTGGAGTTATCAAGGGGGGGAAAAAAGTAGGTGGACGGTTATTTCCAACTCTCCATGCTGTCTTCATACAGTTCAGGGCGGGATGTGGCATTTTCTATGCAATTGTGACTCAGAAGATGGAGGAGAGGAAGAGAGTAACTAATAATTACTGAGTGGTAGCTGCTATATGCTTGGTGCTGGGCCTGGCCTTCCAGGCCTTCTATTCCCTCCCCCAGCCCACCGGCAGCCTAGGGACTGGACTGTGATCCTTCAGTCCCCAGACAGTTCCTTCCACTGGACCACGCTGCCTCAGAAAAGTCACAGCTATAAATGTCTTTGCTGCTTTGTGTCTAGCTTGACTAGAGTAACAGAGCATCTGAGTGGCAAGTCAGGGAGAGGAAAATGACCTGTCCACCCACAGTGGGCACGCAGAGAAAAGAAGGGGCTGAGATCTGGCCCGCTAATGGCTGAGTGTAGCTGAAAACCAGTTATCTGAGTATGGTGGCATGTGCTTGCCATCTCTCATCACTTGGGAGGTCGAGGCAGGAGGATCCAGGGCTACATAGAAATTTAGATAAATGCCTAGGCTACAAGAGATCTTGCTTAATGACCACACACACACACAGAAGATAAAAAGCATTCAAAGTATTGGTCATGATTTGAAGGAATTTTTTTTTTCAAGTAGTACCAGAGCAGAGAAATTTGTAATTATATAAATGGAAAAAGGTGCTTAAAAAAAAAAACCCAAAACTATTGAAAGGTTAAGTGTTGTAATTTATAAAAATATAAAAGTCATGGAATAGATCTGGTATGAGATTTATTGTATGAAGGCAGAGAGAGACAGAGACAGTGGGAGAACAAACTGGGGAGAGCAGCACTCCAGACACAGGGAAAGAGGGGACGGGAGTGCACAGGGTTGGGTCAGTCCTTTGTATCTAGTGTGCAGCTAAAGCTTGTCTGGCACATACCTGGTGGTGGCAGGTGATGACATCAGAGGTCGCTAAGCAACCTAGAGGCAGGCTAGTGGATTGGCTCATGAACTGACATTAAGTACAAAGACACACACGTGTCCATAATACATATATTCTATACTTTAAGTACAAAAGTGATACATACTTTTTACCCCCGTGGTTGGTTTATCTGTATTTGTAAAAATGTTTGTAGTCTGGGAAGGGGAAATACAGAATTTTTACTGTAGTTTTTAAAGCAGAGCATCCTGCTGATAATAGAAAACCTTAAGCCAAGCTGGACAGTGGTCCTAGCACTTGGGGGGTGGGGCAGAGGCAGGCCGATCTTTGTGAGTTTGAGGGCAGCCTGGTCTACGGAGTGAGTTCCAGGACAGCCAGGGCTATACAGAGAAACCTTGTCTCAAAAATAAATAAATAAATAAATAAATAAAAATAATAAAAATTTTTAAAAAAGAGAGAGAAGAAAGAAAGAAGGAAAACCGTAAGCCCTTCTGATGTGAAGGCACAGGGACTGAGGATCTATGTGTGTGTGCCTTTAAATTTGGTACTTAGAACATCGTGTGCATTTGTGGCTGTTTTTTCTTTAGTAACATGAGAGGAAGGTAGTAAAAATTTTAAATTTTTGCTTTTTACTGTCTCTTTGTGAGTTTCACATCATGCACCCCAGTCCTACTCACTCCTACCCTCCATGCTTGCAGTCTCCCCCCCCCAAATAAAAAACACACAAACAAAACCAAAACAAAGCATAGAAAAAATCTCATTGTGGAAGCTGTAGTGTGTCACAGTGTGTCCCACAGTACACCCCCTCTGTCCACACATCTTCGCTTGCAACGTTCATTGCAGTGAGTCATGGGTCTGGTGAGAGGTCTCTGGCTTCCGTGACCAGCATCCATGTTGCATCCTCAATGGGGCTCCTCCCTCTCATCCTATTGTTGCTTTGGATTGGTGACACAGGCCCTTTCACAGGCTTTTAACCATAAGTTAATATGAAATTCATTAAATTGTAAAGGATAACTCCCTTTCTCAGTCAAGACCCTGAAAGTAGCTTAAAGTATCAGAAAGTCCTTTTGTTTGTTTGTTGAGACAATGTTTCTCTGTAGTCCTGGCTGTCCTGGACTAGCTTTATAGACCAGGGCTGGCCTGGAACTCTCAGAGATCCACCTGTCTCTGCCTCCTCAAGTGCTGAGCTTAAAGGTGTGGGCCACCATACCTGGCTCAGAGGATACATTTTAACTAATATTGATATATTATAAATAATATCTTTTTTAAAAAAACCTTTTCTCTCTGAGAAATGAAGCAAAAAATTGCATGGCCTTTTGTGTGCAGCCATTGAATGAGATGCTTGGAAAGGCAGCTGTGTGGTCTTTTGTCTTGCTTGGAACCTTTTACTTTAGTTCTTCCTCATCTTTGATGTTAACAACCCTCCTTTGAAGAGAAGGGTGTTTTTCTTCCTCATTGTATGCATAGAGTGTTGAAGTACTGTGCTTTGTGTCTCTATTTGTCAGATATAGATGATGAAGGATTCGCACAGGAAGAGCCATTTAGCAAGGAGGGAGGGAGGGGAGAAACTGACACAGGAACAGATGTTGCTGAAGCCTGTGTCACTGCGGTGTGTGTTCTCCTGGATTCCAGAGGACATGGCCAGTGAGGGGAGGGTGGCAGGCCATGCTTCCAGTAGCCAGGGCTGAGTGGCTCTTGGACTTTTTCTTTCCTTTGACAATTGAAAACTCCCAGTGTGGCTGGCCCTCTGCCTTTTGTTAGGCTGCTAGGAAAGCTGGGCAGCAGGCCTGCTGTCCCCTTTAGCCCCAGTGGCCCTGGTTGGCTGAGGTCTGGGGCAGCCCAGGAGGCACGTGCGTGCTCGCTCAGTGTGCTGGAATGTATCGTCTCTGTGGCACACACTTCCTTGGATTGTGCAGCTGACACACCAGCTTTAATGGGTGTGGGGTCACACACTGCAGATTTTTTTTGTAAGTGGCTGAAAGATTGGGAAAGAGTTTCTGGGTGCTGAAGGGTTCCCCTAAGTGCAGTTGTAGCCATCCTTTGCAAAGGATATTTCCTATTGAAGGGTAGAAAAGAAATCTGTGCTATGTCTCTCACCTGACTTGTGGATCCAGCCAGCCTTTCCCTCTCTTTCTCTTCAGTGATGCCCTCAAGCCCAGACTTTGACAGTGTCTGCTTGCTGGAACCCCTGAGTATGAGGAAACCAAGAATCTTTAGAAATATAGGCTCTATTCCTCCTTTTAGGGAATTAAGAAGAAATAAAAGTCTAATGGCTTAAGATTTTTAAACTTTAGCTGCTTTTATTATAATTTTCACACATTCATCACAAATATCCAAGAGGACAGAAGTGCTGATTGCTTGATTATTTGAAATAGGACTGAGATTTAGTAAAAGGGTGTTTTGTTTGCAGCGTGATAGAGGTCTGGAAACAGGTGGTTGCTTCTCATATAGTTCTTTCAGGATCTTCAGAGTTTTGCCTGCAAAGTTAGTTCTTTTCATTGATTTTGATATTCATGGCTTGATATGCATATCAATTTCAAAATTCTTTTTAACAATATTTAGATGCCCAAATTGATTTTTTTTTTTTTTTTTAGCTTTAGTTTTTCTTTTCTTTTTTTGGTTTTTCAGACAGGATTTCTCTGTGTGGCCTTGGCTGTCCTGGAACTCACTCTGTAGACCAGGCTGGCCTCGAACTCAGAGCTGCGCCTGCCTCTGCCTCATGAGTGCTGGGACTAAAGGTGTGTGCCACTTGCCTGGCTCCTGAACTCTTATTTCAGCTTCCCACAGCTGTGGTTTGTTTGTTTGTTTGTTTGTTTGTTTGTTTGGTTTTGGTTTTGTTTTTGGTTTTGTTTTTTGGTTTTTCAAGACAGGGTCTCTCTGTGTAGCCTTGGCTATCCTGGACTCACTTTGTAGACCAGGCTGGCCTCGAACTTGCAGCGATTCACCTGCCTCTGCCTCCTGAGTGCTGAGATTAAAGGTGTGTGCCACCACGCCCAGCTCTTTTTTTTTACAGCATGGTTTTTTAAAAAATATTTTATTTAATTTTAATTTTTATGTGCCTTAGTATGAGAGTGTCAGATCTTGGAGTTACAGACAGTTGTGAGCTGCCATGTGGGTGCTGGGAATTGAACCCGGGTCCTTTGGAAGAGCAGGCAGTGCTCTTAATCACTGAGCCATCTCTCCAGCCCTGCAGCCATGGTTTTTAACTTGTGTTTAACAGGTGTTCTACACAGCTTGCGACTGAGCAGAGCTGTTGATGGGGAGGAGTAGTAGCTGTGTGTGCTTGAAAGTCTTGATTCTGGCAGCTCTGCTCATGGCGGCTTTAGATACTGTAGTTGCCTCTAGAATTTGGTTTAGAAAGGGGTGGTGGTATTAAAAGCCGCCAGGCCATGGAAGCGCACGCCTTTAATCCCAGCACCTGAGAAGCAGAGGCAGGTGGATCTCTGTGAGTTTGAGGCTAGTCTGGTCTACAGAGCAAGTTCCAGGACAGCCAGGACTACACAGAGGAACCCTGCCTGGAAAACAAACAAAAAATAAAAACAAATAAACAAAACAACAAAAGCCAGCCCATGTGTAAGGTCTGGATGTGCGGGTCTGGATCATGAGCTGGGCTTTGATTGGCCTGCAGAACTGCCAGTGTTCTCTCCTGCACGCCCCGCCCCCCATTTGTAGTGGCCATCTCTCCTCCATCACTTTCACTTTAGAAACCATGTCTGCTTTGCCAGTGGCCTGGTAGGCTCCTAAATCTATGGATTTTCCTGTAATCGACAACAGTTTCCTTTAGGAACTTTCCAGACAAGCATGATCTTTACGAATTCATTAGCGTCACCTGCGAGTATAGTGACGCGAGACCCGCGCATTGGTGAGGAGCGAGCTTTTGCCTTCAGACTCCCTTCTGGAACAGTCGTGTATTTGGGGCTTCCTCTGCACAGGAGTAACGTGATCTTCAAAAGATTTTAAACTGGTTAGAATTGATAGGCAGCAAGTCAGATGGGATGGGAGCCATCACACTTCTTCTATACCATAGGGATTTTATTCAGGAAAAGGGGAATTTCGTTCAGGAAAAGGGTATTACTCTAAAAAAAAAAGTTAAAAGTAGAAAAGTGGCTGATTGGAAAGCAGAAGGGGATTCGTGAGAGTGTGAGGAGGGGGGGGGGCGACTATAAACAAAATACATTCCATAATGTATGTACTAACATTACAACAACGTCATAATGAAATCCATTTTTTATGTGTAACTAATATATGTTCATAAAAGCAATTTTTTAAAAAAGAGGGTCAGCATGATGGCTCAGCCAATAAAAGCACTCGCCAATCAAACTTGGCAGTCTGGATTCAGCCTCTGAGAGGTCCTGTAAGCTGACCTCTGACCTCCATATGTACACTGTAGAACATTCCAGCTCCGCTCACATGGACATTGTATGCACACAATAAAAATAAATAAATGTAAAAAATAAAGACTGTAAACAGAGTGAGGGAGGAATCCTGGTTACATTTGTTATTTTACACTTTATTACTGGGGAGGCACATGTGCAAGTCAGAGGATGGCTTTGCGAAGCGGTTCCTTCCACCTTTTGTGGGTTATGGTGTTGAACTCAGGTTGCCATGTGAGAGCCTTCACCTGCCGGACCGTGTCGCTGGCCTATGATTACTTTAGTGATGATAGAAAATGTTCTGAATAGAGTATAAAAGAGCCTTTAAATCATAGTGGCGGCAAGATATAAGTGGTCATACTGTGTAAAATAATTTTCCCTTTCTTATATGGCTCTTTTTTTAATCATTAATTTACAGACACTGATAATATTTAATTACCTGAGAGAGTAATTATAGGTCAAATAAGAATTTTAGAAACATTTGTTAGTTCTCTTTATTGTTAAGTCCTTCCATGAAGATTTTGTACACACACACAAACACACATACACACACACACCCCACACACATATACACACACACTCACACACCCTCCCCCACATATACACACACACCCCATATACACATATACACATACACTCATACCACCCCACACACATATACATATGCACACACCCCCATATATATATACACACATACACCACACACACATATATATACACACACACCACACACACACATATATACACACATACACACACTCACACACACCCCACATATATACACACACACCACTCCTGTCCTAGACTCCTCTTAGATCCACCTTCTTCCTCTCCCTGTCCTCATCACATTAAAAAAAACTATAATGAAATAAAATCCACCAAACCCAGTTTGTGCCGCCCGCATTCTCATAGGTGTGAGGCCATCTATTGGAGCGTGGTCAACAGGCGCCAAACGCTTAAAGAAAACTGTTGCTTCTTCTCGAGCCCCCACCTGCTGTCGACAGCTTCTCAGCTAGGTGGGCTGGGAGCCTGAGAGCCTCTCCCCTCTCCATTCTGGAATGTTGACTGGCTTGATCTTTCTGATCCACACAAAGGCAACTATAGCAAGTAGTGTCCTCAGGAACTGTGGCTCTCATATGCCTGGCAAATTCTTTAAAATGTTGTTTTACATTTATTTGTGAGTGTGTGTCTGTGGGCATGCAGTGGAGGTCAGGTGACAACCCAAAGGAAATTAGTCTCTCCTCCTCCTACCTGGGTTCTGGGGCTCTAGCTCTGGTCAGCAGGCTGGGTGGCAAGCATGCTTTACAGCGTGGTTTGAATAAGGAATGCCCTCTGTAGTGGTCTTGGGCTGAGCACTCGGTCCCCAGTTGATGGTGTCTTTGCAGAGGTTTGGGTGTTGTAGCCTTGCTGCAGGAATAAAAAGCCTTTGCTACTTGGGGCTGGTCTTTGAGATTTAAAAAAAAACCAAAAACCTCGCAGTAACAGAAAAGTAGCTCCTATATCTACTCAGCCATTTGGCCAGCTATGCTAAACACTTCTGAAAAGTATGATGTTGGGTTACTGCTGCAGGGTATTTGATCCCACTGTGGTCCCTGAGATTGTGAACTGTAAAAACCTGTCTTTTGTTTGGGCATGGCTGAGCCCTAACTTAACACACTTTTAATCCAAGAACTTTGTTTATCGTAAACAGGTGATTAAGGTGTGGTTCAGCCGCCCTAGCACACGCCTTTAATTCAAGAGCTCTCTGGACACAGGATTTAATAAAATTAACCCTAGGTCAATAGGCAGAGCAAGAAACCAGCAGACAGGGATTCAGAGTAGGGGGGACTTTGAGTTGAGGGGAGTAGCTGGGCGTGGTGGCTCACACCTTTAATCCCAGCACTCGAGAGGCAGAGGCAGGCGGAAATCTGTGAGTTCGAGGCCAGCCTGGTTTACAAAGCGAGTCTAGGACAGCCAAGGCTACACAGAGAAACCCTGTCTCGAAAAAACAAAAAAACAAAAACAGAAGTAGAAGAGCTTTGGCTTTTGAGCTCTTTAGCTCCATAGCCTTTGGCTTTTTGAGCTTTAGGCTAGGCAGCCTTTGGCCTTGGGTTCTTTTAGCCTTTTCCTGCTAGGCTGACAGCTGAGCTAGTGAGCTTTGTGAGCCTTTTGCATCGTCGGGATGCAAGCTGAGTAGGAAGGTCAGCTGGGTGCTTTCTCTGCCTCTCTGAGCTAGCAGGTTTTCACCCCACTACCTGGCTCCTGAGTCTTTATTGGTAAAATAGGACGATTGGGATCTTCTTTTATAACACAGGTTACTCACATAAATGTCTAATATAAGGTGAGATATAAGGTTTTGATCAATGAAAAAAAATTTTTTTTCCTAGGACAGGGTCTTGCTATGTACCCCTGACTGGCATGGGCTTTGTCATCGTTGTACCCCCGCTTTGCTAAGTGCTAGGATGACAGATGTGCCCCACTACTTCTGGAAAAGGCAGCTGGTAGAGAACAGTATTAATGAAAAGTGGCATATTTAAATATGTGTGAAAGTGTTCGGGTTAGCATTGTACATTTTGTGTGTCTAAGTTGAGGCAACTGAAGACTGTTTGACTCTGGGGACGATAATACACAAGAAGGCAAAAGTAGAGATTGTTGACTTAAGACGCGTGTTTTTTGTTTGTTTGTTTTTCCTTTTTTCTTTTCTTTTTGTTTTTGTTTTTTGTTTTTGTTTTTTTGAGACAGTGCTTCTCTGTGTAGCCTTGGCTGTCCTAGACTCCCTTTGTAGACCAGGCTGGCCTCGAACTCACAGCATCACCTGCCTCTGCCTCCTGAGGGCTGGCATTAGAGGCATGTGCCAGACAAAAGACATTTTCAAAACAAAACAAAACAAAAACCAGTCTGAGGGCTGGGGATGAGCTCAGTCAGTAGAGTGCTCAGCTAGCACCAGGGAGCCCTGGTTTAGTCTTCAGTACTGAACAAATCTGGAGCAGTGGGTCCCTTGTCATCATCCTGACATCACAGAGGGAGCTATCAGAAGTGAGTCCTCTACATAGTGAGTCAGAGGCCAGCCTGTGGGTGACAAAACGGATGGTACCCTGAATCACCACTTTAAAAATGTGTCGTGTACTGTAATTCACAAGTATTAAGAAGCCGGTCACTCTGCAGTGGTAAGGTAAAACCTATGCCTTTCACAGTTCCGGTCAGTGGAGCTCAGACATCAGTGTGGGAGTTCAGGGTCCAAGTGGTTACACAAAAATGTTCAGCTCCATTTTGTAGGGCAGAGTGGTCTTTGGCTACATTCCCTGTCCCCTCCCCTTTTTTTAAAAGACAGGATCTCACTATGTTACCCTGGCTGGCCTGTGGAAACCAGGCTGGCCTAGAACTCATGGAGGCCTGACTCTTGAATGTTGGAGGGTTTTTGTTTTGTTTTAGGTTTTTTGGTTTTGTTCATTTTGTTTTTTCGAGACAGGGATTTTCTGTATGACAGCCCTAGCTGCCCTGGAGGTAGCTCTGTAGACCAGGCTGGCCTTGAACTCACAGAGATCTGCCTGCTTCTGCCTTCCGAGTGCTGGGACTAAAGGTGTGTGCCACAACTGCCTGTGAATACCACCACTCCTGGCTTGGGCTGATCTTCTGAGTTTAAAAACTTTGGGGCTAGCTTAGAAGGCATGTAGACCAGGCTAGCCTTGAATTCATAGAGGTGTACCTGCTTTGGCCTCTCTGTTAGGATTAAAGGCTTGTGCTACCATTTTTGGCTTTGAACTTAAAAATTTTTAATTTTAGTGAGAGCTAGATTGGGTGTGTTTGTGCACACATACACACACGTGAGGCACACAAAAGATGCCTCAGATTGGGAGACATCACAACAGGCTTCAGAAATCACTGCTTAAAAAAAAGAATTAAGGAGGCTGGAGAGATGGCTCAGCGGTTAAGGGCACTGTCTGCTCTTCCAGAGGTCCTGAGTTCAATTCCCAGCAACCACATGGTGGCTCACAACCATTTATAATGAGATCTGGTGCCCTCTTCTGGCCTGCAGGTATACATGCAGACAGAGCATTGTATACATAATAAATAAATAAATCTTTAAAAAAAAAAAAGAATTAAGGTAGCTGGTGATGGCGGCAGTGAGTGCCTTTAATTCCAGCACTCTGGAGGCAGACGCAGGTCGAACTCAGTTCAAGGCTGCCCTGGTTTATAGAGTGAGCCCTAGAACAACCTGGGCCACCCAGAGAAACCCTCTCAAAAACAAAAAACAAAAAAATTAAGGCAAATTCAGTTTTTTGGCTTTGCTGTATTTGAGACAGGGTCTCACTATGGTGTTTTGGCTACATTGGCCCTCTGCCTAGCCCAAGGCTAACCCAGGGCTAGCCTTCCTCCATCCATTCTGCCTGTTGAATGCACACAAACAAGTCTGGCACGATTATGCGAAAACTCAAATTTTCCTGTAGATATTCCTGTCTAAAAAACTCAATTTACACTAAAATTTTGAGTTACAGGAGAGAAACACACACACACACACACACACACACACACACACACACTTGAAAACAAGCAAAATAGCTCTCCTCCTATACCACAGTATAATTCGTGGGCACCATAGTCAAGGTGTCCCCAATTAAATGCTTCCTTTTATAAGTTGCCTTGGTCACAGTATCTCGTCTAAACAATAGGACAGTAAATAAGACGTGGGCTTACTATTTCTAGTAGTTTTGTACACGGAATAAACCTTCATGATGTGGAACTTGAAAAAGCTTCCAATTTGGGAAATTTCAGTTTTGAGGTTTATTTGGACCAGGTTGAGTAGAGACTTCGAGAGTCCTGTGACAACCCAGACAAGGGCAGTGCAGGGTGAGCTGGGGGAAGAGCAGCCAGCTACCCTAACAGTTAGGCTCGCAAAGCAAAAAGCTGTCTGGTCTGTATTCATAATATATAGGTAATCCAGCAAACTTTACGATCTTGCTCATTTTCTAAGTGTTCAGGAATGATAAGCTGCTTTTTAGTTCTGTTGGGACAGCAGGGTTCCCCAGAGTCAGTCACACAGGAGAGAAGTGTCACCAGCTGCCTTCCATGACCCCGTTACTATTTTGCAGACCCTCCCTTTATTGGAGATGAGACATTGGGTCTAGTCCGTACTCTCAGGAAGATGAATGCTAGATGGCAACTTTGGGAGCCATGTGATGACCTCCTTTCTAGTCAAGGAAGTGTCACCAGGCAGATGTGCACTTCCTCTGTGACTAACACTGAAGGGCAAGGATGCTGATAAAGTTAGCCTTCACAGTTAGCCTTCACAGTTGGCCTTCACAGTTGGCCTTCACAGTTAGCCTGTACAGTGAGCCTGTACAGTGGGCCTTCACAGTGGGCCTTCACAGTGGGCCTTCACAGTTGGCCTTCATAGTGAGCCTGTACAGTTAGCCTTCACAGTTAACCTTTACAGTTAGCCTTCACAGTTAGCCTGTACAGTTAGCCTTCACAGTTAGCCTGTACAGTTGGCCTTCACAGTTAGCCTGTACAGTTGGCCTGTACAGTTGGCCTGTACAGTTGGCCTGTACAGTTAGCCTGTACAATGAGCCTTCACAGTGAGCCTTCACAGTGAGCCTTTACAGTTAACCTTCACAGCCTTTACAGCTAGCCTTCACAGTTAGCTCCCACAGTTAGCCCCTTTTACAATGAAGCTGGACTCCTGATGGAACAATGGTCGACCAGTTGTCCGCTACTGAGTCCTGTTGTCCTCATCCTCACACCCGTAGGATGAGGAAGACATCCGTTGCCCCCGTTTCGGAGATGACAGATTAAAGCCCAAGTTTTTAGTGCCTTGGGTGAGGACTCTTTTTTTTTTTACTCTCAACCCTCAGCATTAGACTTTTGTTGCTGCTGTTTTAACCTTTCTCTTCCTGTAGAACAATTTTACTTAGCCCACCTTCTGTACAAAGTGACTGTTCCCTCCTTGTCTGACCTGAAAGAGCTGAAGTCTTTAAAAGGCCCAATTGAAAACACAAAACCCACTTTCCTACTATCAATAAGGATGTTTGTTTCTTTTCTGCCAGCAGCAAAGAGTCCTTTCTGCTATTTTTGTAACTGGGTGAGGTCTGATTTCTCCAGAATTACGCCATAGTGTGGTTAGCCATGGCCTACAAGAGGGAAATAGATTTACTCTTTAAAATCATGGGTTTTCTAAGAAATGTGCCATTTACTATCCAAACACGAACGTCTTTCTCCGGTAGAACACAGTGGTCACTTGGATATCAGACACGTGTAGTTTTCTACCCCCACTAAAAGTCTAAAGCCATGGGGGGGGGTGTCCTCAGGTCATTGGCCCCCTGCCTTTATCACACATTAGAAATGCACTGCAAACACTTCTAATAGCACTTGGTGTTCCTGACGAAATCTGATAGTATTTAGAGTTGTCTTTCGTGTCCAGCATATCCATGGTTGGCAATGGAAGGCGGGGCCTGCAGCATTCCAGGCAAATGTAGCCAAACAGCCAGTCTCTAGTGTGATGCATTCAAGTGCATCAGGTCGTTTGTTCTGTATTGTACCGAACTCATGCCAGCCTCTCAGCTTTGCATATGGGCTGGCCTGAGTAACTAGGCCTAGTCAATTACAGTGTAACAGTCATAACTTCAAACTCCTATTTAAGCTCATCACTGGCTTCTGCAATGTGCTTATTCCTGTAACACATGTAAATATATATATATATATATATATATATTTAAATGTTCTAATAACGTTAAGCTATGTGACATGGGGAGTTATTTTTGTTGTTTTCTTTTTAAAATAAAAATTTATTTTTATTTATTGTCATGGTTATGCTTTCTATTGCTGGGAGGAAACACTATGACCAAAAGCAACTTGGGAAGAAAAGGATTTATCTCACTCTTTCACGTCGCTATTCATCATCGAAGGAAGTCAAGACAGGAACCCAAACAGGCAGGAGCCTGGAGGCCGGAGCTGATGTGGAGGCCATGGAGGATGCTGCTTCCTGGTGTGTCTCCTAGGCCTTGCTGGGCCTGTTTTCTTTTGGAATCTGGACCACCAACCTAGGGGGTGGCACCGCCCACAATGGGCTGGGCCCTTAAACTGTCCTACAGGCTTGCCTACAGCCTGATCTTCGGGGCCATTTCTTCAGCTGAGGCTCCCTCCTCAGATTTGCTTTAGCTTGTGTCAAGGTAACATAAAGCCAGCCAGCACATGTATGTATAAGTGTGTGGACATGGGGGTTTTCGTGCACCAAGTGCCTCGAAAGTGCCTGTGGAAGCCGGGGGTGGGGGTGGGGGGATGTCGGATCCCCTGGAACTGGAGTTATTGAGCCACCTCATCTGGGTTCTGGGAACCAAGCCTTTGTGCCCTAGGAGAGAAATGGTTGCTTTTAACTGGTGAGGTGTCTTTGAGAGCTGGGTATGGTTTCCTTTTGTGCTGTGTAGAGTGAGTCTTGGGGATACTCCCTTAGGGTTGTCTCCTCCTTCAGAAAGAAAAATGCTTTTAAAAATGCAATGTAGTGCTAAATTTTCTGCAACATTTATATATCCTACCCAACTAGCGTATATTCTGAACCATTCTTCTTATATCCTTTTTTTTTTTTTTTTTGAGACTGGACTGGAACTCACTGTGTAGACCAACCTGGCCTTGAACTCACGTAGATCCTCCTGCCTCTGCTGGCACCACATGTGTGCGCCATCATGCCCAGCTTCCATTCTTCTATGATCTGGGTGGCTTGACAACCCCACCCCCCCTCTACAGTTTTCAACTGTTGACTATGTTTGTGCATGGTTGAGTCTGGAGGTCAGCCTTGGATGTCATTCCTCAAGAGCTGTGCACTTTGTCATTTGACACCAGGGTCTGTCAGAAGTCCATCTGTGTGCCTGCATATGTGTGTGTCTGCAAGTGTAGGTCAGAGGGCAACCTTGTGTGGCAGTCAATCTCTTCCGGCCTGTAGCTTCAAGGGGGGGGGGGTTCGGGCTAGTAGCCACTGATCCTCAGGAAAGCAGTTTTCTAGCTCAGGGGGTGCAAGCAACCACCAGTACGCTCAGCCTCGTACACAGAAACCCCTCTGAAGTAACTGTTATGTGTGGATTTTGAGAAATGCCTTTGTGTTCCCACTAACTGAGGCTCCAGTCTCCAGTCCTTGCTTTGTGTACCCAGCGTCTAGGAGCCACAGGAAGTAGATCATATTTCTCATGTGTCCTTCATCAGCACAGACATCTGATCCTCCACTCTGAAAACATAAGCAATCCAAGCAATGTAAGTTTCTCTGAGTTGGATGGAGACTGTTCACTCCTTGACATATGGTTTGCATTGTTGGTTAAAACTAGTTGAAAAGGAGGCCAGTGAGGACTCTGTTCCAGGTGCATTTAAATACTACTTTCCCTACACACTACAGCCCAGGTGTTAAGACATGGCCGTGTTAAACTCCTACCACACTTTCTCTTTGAGTTTAAAAACAAAAAACAAAAAAGACTTATTTCCAGTGTGTGTGCTGTACGGATGCTCCAGAAATATGTTGAACTAGCTTATTCTCTCGTGTGGTTTCAAGTGCCGTCTTTGTGATCTGGATATATTGATTTCCTCACTGAGTAAGTAAGCACCCACCTCTTCCCTTCTAAAGGGAAGGCAGAGTAACTTCTGGTTCCAGTCTGCTCTAAGCAGAAGTAATCGTATTTCACTGTTGAGTGAATTTCAGTCCTGATTTGTTTTAGGTTTGTGATGGCCCCACGATCAGACAGTTAGTGGTGTGTGTGTGTGTGTGTGTGTTGTCCTGTCCTGAGCGTGTAAGATGTTGATGCTTTCAGGTGGTAGCACTCGGCTGTAACTCCAGCCATTTAAAAACTTCAGTTGTGGGATGTAGTTCGAGTCAGTTGGTGGAAGGATGGAGACTACACTGATGGGAATGCTCATAGCTTACTGCACAGAAAACATCTTCCTTTTTGGTACTTGTGTTTGGAAAATATTCTCCAGGAATAGTTTGTCACCCAGTAGTTCCTTAGTTTCAACTGGGGGTCATTTGACATCAATTCTGCTAGTGTTTCTGTTTGAATTTGAGACAGTCTCTCTCTCTCTCTCTCTCTCTCTCTCTCTCTCTCTCTCTCTCTCCCTCCCTCCCTCCCTCCCTCCCTCCCTCCCTCCCTGTAGGCCACAGTGGCCCAGAACTCACTCTGTAGCTTAGGCTGGCCTTGACCTTTGGTTGCTTCCCTGCCTCAGCCTTCTGAGTGCTGAGGTGTCAAGTATGAGCCACTGATCCCACTTAGTGAGAGTGAGCCCAGCAATTTGCACTTGTGGGAAGCCAGGCGAGGACCCCTGTCTATAGTTGGGAGGCAAGAGAGGCTACGGGGCTTGGGGGCTTAGTCTCTAACCTCCACATCAGCTCTCCAGAGCAAGCTTTATACCAGCTAAATTTATTTCAATTCTAATGAAGAGGCTGTCTTAGTAACTTTTATATTGCTGTGATGAAAATACCATGACCAAAGCAACTTATAAAAGGGAGTGCTTCAGCCCTCGGGAGGCAGAGGCAGGCGGATCACTGTGAGTTCGAGGCCAGCCTGGTCTACAAAGCAAGTCCAAGACAGCCAAGGCTAACACAGAGAGACCCTGTCTTGAAAAAAACAAAAAAGAAAAAAGAAAAAAATGGGAGGGGGAGGGAGTGTTTAATTGGGCTGTGGTTTCAGAGCGCTGGAGTCCATGGTGTTGAAACGAACACATGCCAACAGAACAGCTGAGAGCTCACATCTCCAACCACGGATGGGAGGCGAGAAGCTCCCTGGGCGTGGCAGGAGGTGTATGAAAACCTCAGATCCCACCCCCGTGACACACCACCTCCGGCAAGCTCATACCTCCTAATCCTTCCTGAAGAGGTCTACCGATGAGAGACGAAATATTCCAGCGCACGAGAATCTCCGAGGGCTGTTCTCAGTCAGACCACCACAGAGGCATTTGTGGGCGCTCTGCTCTCGAGAAGCGTTTTCCTTGTAGGCATTTCTCTTAGAGACCTAAAACACTGTAGATGGTGCTCTAGTCTGCTGGTGGGATTAAGGGGACTCCCTTTCCTCATTGGTGGTGGTGCACTTGTGTTGAAAGAGGGGCCACCGTCCTCCCCACCCCCTCCCCTCCTGTTTTCCTGTGTCTGTATGCGCCTCACTGCGTTTGATAGGGTTGCTTGCATTTAGATGTGGGGTCAGAGAACAAGGGCAGCTTAGCAGAGGCTACCCCACTAGGGAATAGCACTCCCCCTCTGGAACACTTCTAAATGCCTCCGGTATGTCAAGGCTGTGGGATAAGACGCTGCTCAGAAGAACAAAGTCAAAACTCTGCCTGTATGGTACCCCTGGGATGCAGTGCCTGTATCCCATACACATCCCCTTTATCATTTACAGCCAGCCATTCAGCAAGGGATTTCTAAATGTGAACCATTGGTGATACTGGAAAGGAGGTAAAACAGAGAGCCTAGAATTCAAATTAGCACGTTGTTCCTGGTCACTCCTGAAATGGCTAGGGGCAAGGTCCAGACGAAGCTTGTGGGGCAGGCAGTAAGCTGCACAGGCATTGTAAAAGTTGTGGACACTGGGGCGTTGGCAGCTCCCTTCAGCCGCACAGGCTCCTTGAACATCCACCTAAAAGGCCTTGTCCTGAATCAGGTGTCTTCTGGCCCTTCTGAGCGGCTCTCTTCAGATCTCAGTTACCCTCTCTGCCATGGACCGACTGTCCACGCACGCAGGGCAATTGTGTCTGAGTGTCTGTTTACACTTGTCGCAAGAAGGAATGACATTGTCTCAGCGTGTGTGCACCAGTCCCTGGGCGCCAGCCAGCACATGTGAGGGGATGTCTAAGGATTGAAATAAGGGGCTGGAGAGATGGCTCAGTGGTTAAGGACACTGCCTGCTCTTCCAAAGGACCCGGGTTCAATTCCCAGCACCCGCGTGGTAGCTCACAACTCTTTGACTCCAAGATCTGACACCCTCACACCAGCATACATAAATTAAATTTTTTAAAAAAGGATTGAAATAAATTGTACCTGGTTTATTATGGTTTAATTTTGGTACTATTCTTAGGAAAGAGCACACTCTAATGACCTGTTAACCTCTTTAAATTGACAGGTAAGCAGAAAATGCTTTTGTTCTGTTTTGGTCTTGTAGAAAGCTTTGACCTTTCTGTGTAGTTTCAGAGACAGGCCTTGAACTCAAGCCTTCAGTTCCCCATTGCTGGAATTTCAGGCAAGTACACCACACAGGGAAAAATCCTCCCCCCTCCCTTTTTTCTTTTGTCAAGACAGGGTTTCTCTGTATAGCTCGGGCTGTCCTGGAACTCACTCTGTAGACCAGGTTGGCCTCGAACTTACAGAGATCTGCCTGCCTCTGCCTCCCGAGTTCTGGGAATTAAAGGCCTGTGCTGCCACTTCCACACACACATATCCGCCCACCCCCCTGAGTTTTGTAAGAAGGTAATTTAGAACATTTTTAAACTAGAGAAGGCTGAGTAAATGGTTCTCCATGTGGGCCAGTCACATCTGCACTACAAGGTGATATATGTTAGAAGTCTAAGTAGGAGGTGAGGTGGAAAATGTAAATGCAAAGACTATATGAATGGAAGCTGCCCAGGTGGCCATACAGGTGCACCTGGATGAACATCATCGGAGCTGCCCAGGTGACCATACAGGTGCACCTGGAAGAACATCTGAGCTGCCCAGGTGGCCATACAGGTGCACCTGGAAGAACATCTGAGCTGCCCAGGTGGCCATACAGGTGCACCTGGAAGAATATCGGAGCTGCCCAGGTGGCCATACAGGTGCATCTGGATGAATATCCTATGTAGGGAGTGGCCTGAGCCCACTCACTGGTCTGGGGCTGGGTTCTGGTACAGCTTTGTGTAGGTGCCCCACGAGATGCTAGTGTAAGCCAGTGCTGACATAGGTGGATGGAAATTCAGAATGCACTTCTTGTTGTCCTCAGCAGCACCTGCCTCCTGAAAGTTCAATAAAGAAAAACTTATTACTGTTTGCTTAGTCGGGTTTTATTGAGCAGGCAGGAACTGCTTTTTATAATATTGCACTATAAACATCCCCCAAGGGAAAAGAGAACACCCTATAAAAACAGTGTGCATAAGAGGGCTGGAGTGATGGTACAGTGGCTAAGAGCTCTTGCTCTTGCTGTTCTTTTTTTTTTTTTTTTAAGATTTATTTATTTTATTTATTGCATATGAGTGCTTTATCTGCAGAAGAGGGCATCAGATTACATTATAGATGGTTGTGAGCCACCATGTGGTTGCTGGGAATTGAACTCAGGACCTCTGGAAGAGCAGGCTCTTAACCACTGAGCCATCTCTCCAGCCCGCTCTTGCTGTTCTTACAGAGGTTTGGTTCCCAGGACCCACTCGGAAGCCCACGACCACCTGAAACTCCTGTTGAAGGGAATTTGGCGCCCTCTTCTGGCCTCCATGGGCACCAGGTGTGCACGTGCTGTGCAGACCATATACATGCAGGCAAAACACTAACACACATATACAAATCTTTAAAAAAAGTTTAGTATATGTGTGTGAGTTAGTATGTGCAAGAGTGCACGCATGCGTATGCTTGTGCGAACAAGCAAAGGCAAGAAGTCAACCTTATTTTTTTGAGACAGTATCTCTCAGAAAACCTTGTGCTTAGTGATTCTGCTAGGTAGAAGGGCTGTCCAGCAAACCCCGGGGGTCGGAGGCTACAGGCGTGCGCTGCCATGCTCAGTTTCTGTGTGGGTACAGAGGGTTGGAACTCAGTTCCTCACTCTTAGCAGCAAATAATTTTTTTCTGCTGAGCTGTCTCCCCAGCCCCAAAGCACAGCTAGGGATATGGCTCAGTGGATAAGGGAACTTGCCTTAAAGGCATGAAGACCTGAGCAGATTAAACCCAGAACCTACGTAGCAAGCCAGATGCATGCCAGAAGCTGTGACTCCAGTGCCCTTGTGGGGAGACAGAGGCAGAGAGCGGAGACTCCGTGGCAGTTTGCAGGATTCCAGTGTGGCCCCCAAGTGCAACAACAAGGCTAGCGCTGACCCCTGGGCTTGTCCTCTCACCTCCATATGCATAGGTCGGAGTTCACAGGAAGGAATGTGCATGCCTATATCCTGCGGGTGCTGTAGAGCCCTGTGGTATTTTCTCACAGTAACACTGTCAAATTTGGATGTTAGCTTCCTTATCAAGGCCTTGTCAGCCGATAGATCATAGAGTGGACCAGTAAACACGGTGAAGTAAATGACACCATAGTTGTAGACATCCATGGTAGTTAAAAGTGCACATTTTTGAAGTAAGAACAGAAAAATCAGCATGTATATAGTATCGCTTGGGGGCTGCCTCCCTGTAGGTCTGAGCAGTGAGGGGAAGAAATGTATATTGTCCCAGGAACTGTTTTCTGAGTCTAGTGTTTAGTATACTGACTGCGCTTTGGGAATTTGGACAGGAAAGATTGGGAGAGGGTGAGCTATTCAGACTGTCTCAAGAGGTCTTTTTTGGTTTTGTTTTTTGTTTTTTCAAGACAGGGTTTCTTTGTGTAGCCGTGCCTTTCCTGGACTAACTTTGTAGACCAGGCTGGCCTCGAACTCACAGCGATCCGCCTGCCTCTGCCTCCCAAGTGCTGGGATTAAAGGCATGTGCCACCACACCCAGCTCAGGAGGTCTTGAGGGATGTCTTCTTCACAGTTCACTACCTGGGGTAAGCCTGGGGTAGGGCTCCATTAGTGACTGCTGTTGCCATCGGCAGTGAGAACAAGGGGTTTCTGGAAAGCGTGTATGTATGGTAAACGTACATGTATGTGTATGTTTGTGTGTGGACCCCGGAGGTTAGGTGTCTTTTTCAGTCACTTCATCTTTTTTTCTTTCTAATATTTAAAAATTACACCGCTGTGCATGCATGGAGGTGAGACCTTGTCACGGGCTAACAGAGGAGACCGGAAGACTAGAAGCCTGTACAGTGCCAGCCTGTGTAGACGCCCAGGAAGCCTGTGCAGTGCCAGGTGGGTCGCTCACAGAGCTGGCTGCTGGCGGACCCAGAATCAGGGCTGAGGCTAGGTTCTTTCCTGGGTCCGATGGCGTGACTCGGCAGGGGAAGGCATTCACAGTCATGCCGCCAACCTGAGTTCAACTTCCCGGACCCACGAGGTCCTCTGACCTTTAACCCTGAACTGTGGTGCCTGCAACTGCACACACAAAAAGTAAATAAATAAGATGTAAATGAAAAACAAAAAACAAACAAACAAAACAAACCTATTTTTAGCAAAGCAGGGTAGCCAGGCTCATACCTCTAACCCCAGCACTCAGGAGGCTGAGGTAGGGGAATCACAGTCTGTTTGAGGACACCCTGTGCTAGATAGTGGGAATATCTCAGAAAAACCAAAAGAGCGGTTTTTCTAGTTAAAGATCTTGTGTGTTCTTCACACCAAATTCTAGAGGCTGAACTCCTGAGCTAGAAGAATCCCGCAGATAAGACCTTAAGCAATCGTGTTTTTCTCCAGTGGTAATCTATTTGATAATTGCCTCAGAGTGTCTCGAGCGCTTGGCCTGTATAATCTAAGTCACACTATAATCTGAACCACTGCGCTGTGGCGATTTTGTAGCGGTTGCTCTGAGATTGGCAGTTTGTGCCTGGCTCTGTATCAATAGGGCATATCTGCCAAGAAACTCATGCTACGATAGTTTGATCCAAACAGTACTTCCGTTACTGGGCATCATGCTCTTATCATCGGGGTCCCTAACTGACAGTGTGTTCTGAGTCAAATGCGGACTGGGTTTTCCAGGTAAGGCAAAACAACGCTACAGATGCCTGGCCCCCACCTGCAGGGCCTTTCCTAACCACCCAGGCTGGAAACATTACTCTCTCCAAAGGAAGCATTTTTTTTTTTCCCAGAGAGAAGAACACCAGTATTCCAGCTGCTTAAAACAATTCCATTGAAGGCTTCCTGGCCTTCCTGGCCTGGTGCAGTAAGAGATATTAACCTCCCTGGTCCTTACGACCATCCAGGTGAGGCAAGTAGAGGCGCTTACATCACTGCAAAAGTAGCAGAAACTATGAGTGCTGGCCTGGGCTGGCCACGAGCGCGATGGGGCGCACGGCCAGGTTGGACCAGTTCTCCTGGCCTATTTTCCACACACCGTTTGCCCACACTCACAAGCTATGCCAACCTGGCCACCTTTACAAAAACATACTTGAAAGCCCTTTTCCTTGCAGCACCTAGCAATGAGTGTGCTGATAGGAACCAAGGCCAGGAGGAGAGACCAGGGACGAGGCTTCTGCGGAGCCCAGAGGCGGCGCAGTCTGTAGTGTCTGCCGAGCTGGGAAGATGGCTAAGGTGGTTGACAAGTCTTGTTCATCTTGTACTCTAGGTGTCATGTGGGCTTTATGCCACCTGACCTCTGCCTTTGTGAGGCATCCATAGGCTGATTGACAGGCAGGAGCTCCTCTGAACACCAGTCCACTGGCATGTGCGGTCAGCACAAGGATATGATAGCAAAGGCGAGGTATAGCTGGCCTAGTATGAAAAGCAGAGGCTGCTTAAGCAGGTCTGTCACTGCTCTGCTGAGAGCCCTGTGGTGGCAGCCTTATTTTAACCCCTCAAGAGCACACTTAAGGCCACCAGTAAGAGTAGAGAGAAAAAGACTCTAGACGCAATCTTGATCTCTCTTGACTGTAAGACCCGCCGCCTTTCTCCTGTGCTGTGTGTCTTAATGTAGGAAGGCTCACGGTTTTGCAGCTGATCAATTTAGAACAAAGAGTTGGCCTCCAGTTCAAGAGGGCTTTAAGAGAACCACCATGAAGTCTTTGTTTGTAACTTCCTAGAGTGCTGAGGTCTGATTAGGTCTACAGTGATGGAGCTATGTTTGTGGTCATCCAGGACCGGAGGGTTGAGCATACTCGGTACCTCACCTCGGGGTGTGTGAGGGCAGTGGAAGGTTCTAGCTGAGGTACAGTGAGAAGAGCTGACGCTCCTTATGAGGGAGGGGCAGCTCATATGGCTTGGCGCTCTCAGGAGTCTGATGTCACTAGCTTCTTGTAGGCCTATTTATGGTGTCTTTTAGGAAGGCTGGTGGTGTGACCAAATGCTCCTCTCATTTCGTTCGCACCTGTGTATGTCTAACGAGTAGAGGCTCCCTTCTATTTTTAACACTACTATCATCTGATAGGTCCTAGAGTTTCCCTTCAGTAGGACTTGAACAAACCAAGAAGCAAAGAGTGCTACTTGAAATGGCTAATCGGGGGCTGGGGGGTGGGGACATGTCACTTTTGTGGGCCTCCACCCTCACATTTTAATTAATTAATTAATTTCTGAGGCTAATGTAGGGTGTGGTCCATGGTTGGGTGAGTAGGTAAGTGAGAGAAATTGCAGTTTCTGTCTTTGAGCACTCTGCACTTGGGACCAAGGCCAGGGCCACATGTGTACCATGTAAGCATTTCCATCCTGTCCTCTGTGGCTCAGAGTGTGCCCCATCACACAGTATCACCTGGACCCTGGGGTGCACAACTCCAGAAGTACTGATGCTGTCTGTACAAATGCCTGGGTGCACCCTGAGTTAGCTCACATTTCTGATGCCAGGAAGCTCTTTTTGTTTCCTCAAATACTAGTGACAAAATAATGATTTTTTTATAATCATTCAAAAATTATCCTTAATATTGGTAGAAAATCTGAAACGGGCAGTTTCCCTCTATGTAGTCTTCAGCCAGAAAGAAATTATTATTTTTTCCCTGAGACAGGGTTTCTCTGTGTAGCCTTGGCTGTCCTGGGCTCTCTTTGTAGACCAGGCTGTCCTTCAACTCACAGCGATCTGCCTGCCTCTGCCTCCCGAGTACTGAGATTAAAGACGTGAGCCACCACCGCCTGGCCAGAAAGTAATTCTTAACTTCTGGTCTTTTCTTTGTTGTTTGTTTGTTTTTGAGACAGGGTTTCTCTGTGTAGCCCTGGCTGACCTGGACTTACTTTGTAGACCAGGCTGGCCTCGAACGCACAGAGATCCACCTCCCAAGTGCTGGGATTACAGGATCTCATCGTGTAGCTCAGGCTGGCCTGGAGCTTTCTTGGAGCCCTGGCTTCAAGCACACATCAGTCTTGTCTCGGCCTGCAGAGACAGCACTCGGCTAAGATGGACCTGCCTACCCGCCTACCCACCTTGCCTCTTTCTGAACACTTTTCAAGTGTATTAATTAGTGATTTTCTGAGTTTTCCATGAAGGGCAAACGCAGTCTCTTGTGATTGTGACTCAGAGTCACAGGGTCATGGCATAGGTGGCATTGAGCAACTCTTACTGTACTCCCCTGACATGGAAGAAAACAGTCGAAGCCAAAAGAAGGTAAGAATGACCGAGAACTGGCCCTAAGGGACCCTGAGTGTCTCAGTGGTGGGAGATTGACCACCACCGCCGCAGCCAGAAGACGATTTAAGCCTCTGTTCTTTTCTCATAAAAGTGTGTGCACGCACTTGGG
Source organism: Acomys percivali (assembly GCA_907169655.1). NCBI lineage: Eukaryota > Metazoa > Chordata > Mammalia > Rodentia > Muridae > Acomys > Acomys percivali. The sequence continues at coordinate 76,511,151 of OU015745.1, read as the reverse complement.
TGTGCACATGTCTCTGTGTTTATTTCTCCCTCTGTGTGTGTCCGTGTGCTTGTGTGTTTGTGTGTCAGTGTGTTACTGTGTCTACCTCTCTGAGTGTGTTCATGTTAAGCTTCAAGTCTGGGACAAATGTCTGAGGTGCCTATTTAACGAACCAAAGCGGACACTGGCCTTCAGGTTCTCCCAGGATCCCTCAGTCCCTGCCTGCTACAGAGCCCTTCTGTCTGGCATCCCCCGCCCCCCCCCCCCAAACTCTTCACCCCAGGGCCTGTGCTGCCCTTCCCCGCCAGCTTCCTGTCACTATGTAATCCAGCCATTTTGGTTACCTGGCCCTTTCGGCTCTGCTTTGGGCCTCGTGGATGCTGCACCTGGTCCCCCCTCCCGGTCTCTCCACATGGCTTAAGGTCATGACCACTGTACTTTCCCAGCTGTCCCTGCCTCTGGCCATGCTCTCCCATGTATCCACAATAAACTCCTCCACCCTGCCTAGGAGCAGTCACGTTCCTTTCCTTTTTATTTCTCTTTTTCATTCAGTATGCATGTGTGCTTGTTGTGTGTGTGTACACACGCATCTGTGTGTGTTTACTCTCTGAAGCTCCCGGCCTGGCTTTGCACTTTTCCTCCTGCCAGCTTTTGCTCATGAGTCTTGGCTAACCTCCTTACTGAGCAGTGGCTTTGCCCGTGTACTTCCTCCCGCTCTTTCCAACCCTAATAGATTACAGCTCTTTCTTGAGTTAGTTCCTCTCTACTTCACTCCACATAGTCACCGGTAACAGCTACAAATTAAGAATGAAGACCTACCAAGACAGTGCGGGCCAGCCTTTAGGAGGTCTTCCTATAGTGAAGTAAACCATGTTCCTGATAGTTGTGTGTAAATGTCCTAAGGCCAAACCTTTAGGCTTCCAAACTAAATGATTGCCCCTGTTTCCTGGACTCTCTTCTCTTCTGAGTCCCCTGTGTTGGGATAGAAAAACGTGACCTCTTTGGGTGACTTCAGTTAATAATACTGTAAATGTTTTGATTTTATTATTTTATTTTATTTTTTTGGTTTTTTGAGACAGAGTTTCTCTGTGTATCCTTGCCTGTCCTGGACTCACTTTGTACACCAAGTTGGCCTTGAACTCACAGTGATCCGCCTGCCTCTGCCTCCTGAGTGCTGGGATTAAAGGTGTGCGCCACCACCGGGCATTGTAAATGTTTTTTTTTTTAAGATTTATTTATTATGCATACAGAGTTCCACCTGCATGTACACCTGCACGCCAGAAGAGGGCACCACATCACCCTATAGATGGTTGTGAGCCACCATGTGGTTGCTAGGAATTGAACTTAGGACCTCTGGAAGAGCAGCTAGTGCTCTTAACCTCTGAGCCAAACCTCCAGCCCCTGTAAATGTTTTTAAACATGAATTTTTTAATGGATGGTATAAATAAAATACCACATCACCAAAAAAAAAGGTGAAAAAAATTATGATACAAAAATCAGCCAAAATTAGGTAAAGAGTGATTGGCTGGTGGGGAGAAAGTATAATTTATTTTCTTGTCCCTCTATTTGTGATAAGATAGTGTCATTTACACTAGGTGCCTTTAAAGAGGCTATGCTTTCAGCACCCCTTCAAGCTCGGGCCATGTGTAGCCTGAAGCCAAGTATTTTGACACTTGGCTGAGAGCAGATTGCTCTAGGGCTGAAGACATTTTTGGTGCGGGGTGGGGGAGCCACGCCCTCAGGAAGTGATTAAGTGCTCGCACATGACTCAGCTAGCCTGTCTATGGGACTCCCGAACACCTGGCAGCAAAGAGGTTTAACCTAGTTTCTTGGATGAGAAGCCGAGGGGAGGAAGGGCCAGGGGCAAGCCCAGGGCGAGCTGGGAGCCGGGCGACCTTTGGCATACCTGGTGAGGGATGACAGCCTTTATCCTTCCGTGTCCGGCAACCTCCTAACCAGTTTTCTTTGTTCCTAACAATGAAAAATCACATAGTCTAGCTTAAGCAAGGAGGGCTGTGGGGTTTAGTTGCTTGTTTGTTTTTCACCTATCTATCTATCTATCCATCCATCCATCCATCCATCCATCCTCTCATATATTACATCCTCACCACAGTCCCCCCTACCTCCTGTCCTCCTCAGTCCCTCCCCACCTTTCCTTTCCCTTCAGAAAAAGGCAGGCCTCCCAGAGGGATATTAACCGAACATGGCATATCACCTCAGGAGGTGTTGGCACCCGTCTTTAATCCCAGCACTTGGGAGGCAGAGGCAGTCAGATCTCTTGAGAATTTGTGGCCAGCCTGTTAAGTCTGGACAAGGCAATCTAGTAAGAGAAAATGGTCCCCAAAAAACAGGCAGAAGAGTCAGGGGCAGCCCCTGCTCCTGCTGTTAGGCATCCCATAAAAACACCAAGCTATACAGCTGTTACATATACGCAGAGCGCCTAGGTGAGACCCATGCAGACTCCGTGACTATCTGTAAGCCTCTGTGAGCCCAGGTTAGTGGGTTTTCCTTGTGCTGTCCCTCACTCTTCTGGCTCCTACAATCCTTACTCCCCGTCTTCCACAGGATGCACTGAGTTCTGCCTAATGTTTGACCGTGGGTCTCGGTATCCGTTTCCATCAGTTGCTTGGTGGAGCCTCTCTGACAGGCTCCTGTCTACGAGGATAGCAGGATATCATTAGGAATCATTTCTGTACCTTTCTTTTTTTTTTTTTTGCCCGGCAAGTTTGGTTCTAGCCTGGGTCTCTGGGCCACGCAGCCTCTGGTCTCTGGCCCTTCAGGCAGTGTCAGGGGTGAGCTCTTTCTTGTGGCATGGGTCTCAAGCTGGACCAGTCATTGCTTGGCTGTTCCCATGGTTTCAACCAAATGCAAGGATAACCTGGAGGGAGGAGAGGTTTAGGACCTGACATGGCTGTATGCGTCTCCCTCTTTCCTCCCCTGCCTTTGTCTGTCTCTTAGTGTTGACTCTGTCCCTTCCTGAAGGTGCGTTTCTGCTCACTGGAAGAGGACATGGTCAAGGCCAATCTTTAGACATAGTCTTTTATATGTGTGGTCTGAGAGAAAAGCAGTATTCTTTCCCCAACTGAAAAATTTAAAAACCCAAGGGAAGACTTCTCATTAGCCTGGCCAATGTCACATGCCAGGGATGCGACACAGACGTTGCCCTGAAGGGCAGTAGCGTAGGTGGGCACAGCGTTTTCCTTCTGTTCTCCTTGTCCATGAGGTCCTGGTTCAGACACCCAGTTACCCATGCTCCTTCTGGTCCATTCAAAAGGCTGTAAAGTCTTTTATTGCTTTTGTTGGCTAACAGAGTTTACACCCAACTAAATGGCAGGTTCTTTTTCTGTCCCCGTTTTCTTTTTTCTTTTCTTTTTTTTTTTTTTAATAAATATGGAACAGGGCATTTTTAGATTTATTTATTTATTATGTATACAGAGTTCTGTCTGCATGTATGCCTGCAGACCAGAAGAGGGCATCAGATCTTATTATAGATGGTTGTGAGCCACCATGTGGTTGCCGGGAATTGAACTCAGGGCCTCTGGAAGAGCAGGCAGTGCTCTTGACCTCTGAGCCGTCTCTCCAGCCCCTGTTCACTGTTTCTACAAGAACACTGGTGATGGTGCTGCAGTCTGCCCTCAGGGGTCAGTTGGCTACTGCTTGCTGCTTGAGTCAGCATATTAAGGTGGAGACTCATAATTTCAGGGATTAAAGGAGTTCTGCCACTCATTTGCCTTCAGTAATTTGAGATGTATTATTCCCCACCAACACCAAAGCCCCAGCTACAAAACTGAGCGTTGTTTTTAGTATTTCGACTGGGTCCTGCTCCAGAAACAAGGATATTGGGTCCTAGGCCTTTCCAAAGCTTTCAATTAAAGGAAACCTTGACAGGTTAGAGAAAGTTAATTTTTTTTTAGGTTTTTGTCTGATCTAGAGCTCTGGCTGTCAGCAATTATTAAGTGATGTTTGTCTAATAATAAAACTCTATAATCTCTGTGTGTCCCCCCACACCCCTGAGTCTTGGCCTTGGCCTTGGTTTGAGGTGGTTCTAACTGGCCTCTGAGCTTCTGGGAAGTCTCCTGTGCCTGCCTGTTAGCTCAGTATTGGGGTGCTGGGGTTAAAGGTGGGCGCTTCTGCAGCTTCCTTTACACAGGTCCTGGGGGTTCGAACTCATGTCCTCATGATTGCACAGAAGATACTTTACCTCCCGATCCGTCTCCCAAAGCCAACAATACGCTATTGTAGAACATGATCTCTGTTAGAGAAAATAAGGAAAAGGCTTTCTAGTAGCAAGAATGCTGCAAAGCCAATGTCCTCGCTGCAGCTACAGTGTTTGGTCTATTTGTTTGTTGCAAGTCTTTTTTTTTTTTTTCTTTTTTAATTTTTATTTTGCTTTGGTTTTGTCTGAGGCAGAGTCTCACCACTTGGTCCAGGCTGGGCTGGAGGTCCTGCAGGGCTCCTGCTGCAGCCCCTCAATTGCTGGGGTTACAGGCATAGTCAAGCTCACCAGCTGTCCTCAAGGGACAGGTGATGGCCGAGTGTGGACACTTTACTTCAGGGCTTTGTCACATGATCAGGTTACCAGGGTTCTGTTTGCCTCCTGTTCTTCAGCTTTAAAGGTGACTACTCTATTTTTTTTAAAGACTTGTTTTTATGTGTGTCAGTATTTTGCCTAAATGTGTATGTGTGCTGTGTGCACGGTGCCCACGAAGACCAGAAGATGGCACCACGGGCTCCCCTGGACTGGACTTACAGACGGTTCTAAGCCGCCGTGTGGGTGCTAGAAGCTAAACTTAAGTTGTCTTCAAGAGCAGTCAGCAAGGACTCAAGTTCCGTTCCTGGACCTCTGTCATGCGTGGCTCACAACCACTTGTAACTCAGGCTCCAGAGAATCTGATGCCCTCTTCTGGCCTCCGGAGCAGCCACGTGCTCATACACGTAGACAGACACACGCACAAACGTTAGTTCCAAAGTAAATATTTAAGAACTGCTGTAGTGAGTTACACACAGGTCTCGCCTCCCAACCTCCTAAGCGTGTGGTTCAGTGTATTCCATGTGCCTAGATGTACACAACTTTCCAACTTACTAATGAGAAACTCTAAGTGATAACTTCCCGCTCCCCTCTCCCTAGAGGCCGGTAACCATCATCTGTAAATGGATAGGTTTCTTTTTTACATGACAGTGTTAAGATCTCCACAACTGAGGCCTGGTGTGGTGGAGGCAGAGGCTGGTGGATCACTGTGAGTTTGAGAGCAGCCTGGTCTACAAAGCAAGTCCAGGACAGCCAAAGCTACACAGAGAAACCCTGTCTCTAAAAAACAAAAAACAAAACAAAAAAACAAAAACAAAAAAAACCCTCCATAACTATTAGTTGGGATCCAGCCACAGGCCAAATTTGGTCATAGCATGTTTGGGTAGAGTCCTTGAACTAAGCCAGGTCTTTTATATTTGTAAAATATAACACAAATTAAAAAATAAAGAAGAATATGCCTCAGAGATGGTATGTGACCATACCACCTCAGAAATCTCTTCTCTGGCGCTTCTCAAAGGACATGGCTTCTCACCCCAGTCCTTGACCTAGTCTGTCTGTCTGTCTGTCTGTCTGTCTGTTTGTTTGTTTGTTTGTTTTTCAAGACAGGGTTTCTCTGGGTAGCCCTGGCTGTCCTGGACTCACCTTGTAGACCAGGCTGGCCTCAAACCCACAGAGATCCGCCTGCCTCTGCCTCCCAAGTGCTGGCACTAAAGGCGTTGCACCACCATGCCACGCTTTCCATCTAGTCTTTTTAAATGTTGAAGTTCCTTAAGAATTTGGTTGAAAAGGCACACGTGTGTGTCTACATTGCCCTCACATAGCCTGAGAATGTTAAATGAACAACTTCTAAGACCATAATTTTCAGTTGGGTGGACAATGATGCTTGGATGATGTGAAACCTTAGATACTGTGTAACCTCCCAGAGGACTGTACATAAATGAATGTCTCTGGTATTAAAATTTATTGGGTGAGGTAGTTGGGGGAAAAGGGCTAATTAGGACCATTAGGGGTGTGAAAATGGGAAATCGTTGGAAAATCCTGGCCGCAGAATGTATCTGGGAGGCAAGTGTGGCTTACTGCCTTGTGCCTGTCCTGCCAGCCACGCTTGCATTAGAGTCTGGCTTTTGCCGCTCGTACATACACGGAGGGGACCTTCTGATCTAGTTCACTGACTCGCTCAGCCTGGACATTGCTTCCACTCTTGCAGCACTAGAAAGATTTTTGCTCTATTGGCCCATTTCAAAGTTTGTCAAGACCTGGCGAGATGGCTCAGCAAATCAAGGCGATTGCTGCTCAAACCTGGTGACCTGGGTTGGATTCTGGAGCCAACATAACCACAGGAGAGAGAACTCACTTCACAGGTTGTCATTTGACCTTCACGTGTGCACCGTTGTGTGTGTGTCCCCTCAATAATAACAATGATTTTTTTTTTCTTTAAGCTTATCAAATCGTTGCACTCTCTGAAAGGGCAGATGGGCATTTTCTCCCCCTTATCTTTCTTCTCTGATGTTAATGACATTTCATGTATGTGAATGTTGCCTGCATGTATAGATGTGCACAACATGTGTGCGGTACCCGTGAAGCTCAAAAGAGGTATCAGAACCTCTGGGACTGGAGTTAAAAGTGGTTGTGGGCTGCCGTGTGGGTGCTCGGAAGTGAACCCAAATGTTGCGAAAAAGCAGTCAGTGCTCTTAGCTGCTCAGCCATTTCTGCAGCCCTTTCTTTTCTTGTGAAATGATGTACTGCCACATAACCCTCGGCTGGCTTCCAAGATGTGATCCTCCTGCCTCGGTCTCATTAAGTCTGGGATTGCACATGTAATATTGGCTTATTTCTTCTTATGGTTTTTATTCAATGAAAGTAATTGAGGTCTGAAGGTATAAAGAACTCTTAACCTGAAAAGCATATTATCATTTTGACTAATAGTGTCAGATCTAGGATATACAAATTTGATAGCAGGCGGCTATTAGGATCCCTGGGGCCCTGCAGGGAACAGGGTTCTGGGACTGGTCTACTTCAGCACCTGTTTGTACCCGAGTGTTCCTACGGCAGGTTTTCTCTGCCCAGGAGTGGTCACCTAACAGGCTCTTCCCTGTAGTCCCTGTAGATAGAACTCCCTCACCACTCTTTGGTTTTGGCCAGGCTTACCACCATCACCAGCATGCGTGACTGTGCCTTGAGTCTAAATCAAATACGTGATACCTTTTATTACTACCCTTTTGCCCATAAACTGTCATAGCCGGCCTAGCTTTACCAGGACATCTTTTGTTTTTGTTTATTTTCCAAGACAGTGTTTCTCTGTGTAGCCTTGGCTGGCCTGGAACTTGATCTGTAGGACCAGGCTGGCCTTGAACTCACAGAGCTCTGCTTGCCTCCCAAGTGCTGGGATTAAAGGTGTGCACCACCACCGCCCAGATACCATGACGTACATCTTAATGGTATACTAAAAAGTATAACTAAGAATTGAGAAAGCCTGTAGCTTGATAATACAGAGTTAATCTCAACCATGTAACTTCTTCACAAGCATGTCCTGAGATAATGTTGGAAAAATACTGCTCTAAGACCTGGACAAAAACCTCAAGTAGATGCTATTTGGTAACTGAGCCAGAAGGGCACCTGCCAGCCCGAACCTAGAGTTCAGTGTCCCTGCATGGTGGCAGCTCTGTGGAGACCTTCACCCCGCCTTGTGTTGGACATGTTATAGTTTTTGTGTGGACAGTCATTGTCTTAGGTTGGGTTTCGTTGCTGTGATGAGACACTACGATCATGCAACTTTTAGGAAGAAAAACATTTACTTGGGGCTGCCTTACGGTTCAGAGGTTCAGTCTGTTGTTATTGTGGTGGGAAACATGGCAGCAAGCAGACAGACATCTGGAGACATCTGGATCTGCAGGCAGCAGGAAGAGCAAGTGAGCCATTGCACCTGGGTTGAGTTCCTGAAGCATCAAAGTGTCCCATTTCCCCCCAACTAACACCCCCACGACACACTTCCTTCAGCAGGGCCACACCTATTAATAGTGCAACTCCCTATGAGCCTATGTGGGACATTTTCACTCAAACCACTGCAGTCATGCAACCATTATCAGACAATACTAGGTCAACCATGACCATTAGTTCCCAACGATGGAATAAAATTACTAGGAATAACTTGGGGGATGGGGAACAGGGACTTATGTCACTAGGCTGGTCTTGAACTCTTCTATGTAGCTGAAGATGGCCTTGAACGTGCGGATGTTTGCCTCCACTCCCAGAGTACTAAGCCCACACTTCTTAACGTGGTGCTTCTTGCATGCTCAGCAATCCTTCTGCCAAAATGAGTTCCGTTCTCAGCCTCCACACTATCCATTTTTTTAAATGACCGCTTTGTAAACACCGTACTATGCAGAGTGGAAGCTCTTTTCAAGACCTTAGGGGCGGGTACTGGAACTTTTCCTACAAATGGATGCAGGCTTATTAAACCCGATACAGTAGAAAAAGTGACAACTAGAGGTCAGTTCCAAGCAGTGATGGTCAGAAAGACTTTCTTGAAGACCCCCTGTAGCAAACGTGTCACCTTGGGGTCTGAGAGAAAAGCGCACATTCTGAAGTCACGAAAACCAGTGCTGGAAATGAGCTGTGATGTGGAGCTGATCCAAGTTCCGGCACTGTGTCTGACTTTTTTTTAGTAGTCTACTATAGTATTAAATAGTTCTGGCTCAGTTGTTCCTGACACTCAGAGGGTGTTTTTAGTAGCTTTACCCCCACCCCAACAGAAGGACTTGTTTACTCTGCTGAGTCAGGGATTAAATTTACCAAGATCTCAGGCCAGTGCCTGTATTATTTAGGGTTATGAGAAATATGCCTTCCATTTCAATCAAGTTATACACAACTCTGTATTTTAAAGATACCTATCTTATGCATTTGTGTGTGGTCCTTAGTGTATGTGTCCTGGGAGTATGTGTATGGCCCATGTGAGTGCAGTACCAGTGGAGGCCAGAAGAGGGCATTGGATTCCCCTGGAGCTGTAGTTGCAAGTGGCTGGTTGAGCCATGTGGGTTCTGGGAACTGATTCTGAGTTTCTTTACAAGAGCAATATGTGCTCATAAATGCTGACTCATCTTTCTAGTTCCTTTATTTATTTATTTTTTAACATTTACATTGCTGTTAGTTTAGCAGCATGGCCTAATTATTATTAGGCTTATAATTATTACGGCAGTATTATCTAACCCAATTTTACAGTCAGTAAAGACAGACACCTGATGTATTTTAGACCAGCCTATTTTCACCTGGGGCAAGGCAAATATTACCTCCTAAGCTGTCTTCAGTTATATCCCAGCCTCTAGCCCCCAGCCCCCAGCCACAGCCCCCAGCCACAGCCCCCAGCCCCTGCTCTAATAATTTCTACTTGATTTACCTCCCATCCATAACCCCAAAATACTTGCTAAGGTGGTTCATCTGGGCCATTTCTTTCCTGTGGGACTTTAGAGTTTCTCCTCTGGGCCAACATGGCTTTCCTATTCCATGGTGATCCCCTTCCTCCTCTGCTTCTCCCAGGATTCTACCTGCTCAAAACCCATGGACCTCAGCTCCATCCCTTCCTTCTGCCTTGCCCCGGCGCAGGCCTTTTACTCAGCCAGTTAGGGAGATAAGGTTCAGGGCAGCAGCTAGACCTTATGAACCAGTAATTAGCACCCGAATATATAGCATCATACCAACCTCCCAACAGATTTATTTATGTATTTTATGCATATAAGGGCTTTATTTGCATGTATGCCTGCATGGCAGAAGAGGGTGTCAGCTCCCATTATAGATGGTTGTGAGCCACCATGTGTTTCCTGGGAATTGAACTCAGGACCTTAAAAAGAACAACTAGTGCTCTTAACCTCTGAGCCATCTCTCTATTCACCACCACCACCACCACCACCACAGGATTCTTAATGCTTTAACTCACTGGCCTCATTTTGAAAACAAAAGTAAGCCCATGTGTGCACACATAGCCAGTGATCCTACTTTTGAGAACAAGATGAAAGCAATTCTTAGAAACTTGTGAGATGCTTAAATAAAACACTTTGCTCTTCAATGACCAAAGAGCTTTTCTCACACAACTTGGTGCTTGCAGTTACAAACAGAGGTGTGCACCTGTGCCAGGAACTGTTCCTCTGTAGGCACAGTTCCCGAAAGGTCTCCTGCAGGGACCTGGTTGTAGCCTTTTTACTATCTATTGTAACCTTTTAGCCTTGTAAACACCAAACTTGAAAAGACATGCCGGAGAGCATGTCACGTGAAGGGTGTGTGTGTTTGCTGTTAGCGCACACCGCCTCCCCAGGGGACTTTCTCGGCATTTTAAAGATGGATAATTAGGTTTTCCCTTCCTCCCGACTGCCCAGGCGCCACTTGCAGTCGATCACATTTTTAATGTGCACCATGAGAAGGACTAAATGAGACGGGCACACAGTTCTCCGTCTACTTCTGTATTTTCTCATATTTTCCATAACAAATTCCTAAGCTCTACAAAGGAACTCAGAATAGATGGAATTTATATTTTTACTGTATTTATTTACTGTATGCATGTGTGTGCGTGTGCTTGTGTTCCTGCATGTGCCACAGCCACTTTCGAGGTCAGGGAACAACCTACAGGAGTTTGTTCTCTGTTTCCACCGTGCAGGTCCAGGGGTTGGGTCATAAATTTTGGCCTGTTTTTAAAAAAATTTTCCTCCATTAGGATGAGGATACAGGAGTAATATATCCCGCCTCGCCACTTGATTTCTTGGGCTGTTAATAGCAAGGTAATTTAAAAAACAAAACAAAACTGAAAAGACTCAAACAAATTTTTGTATTTGAGACCTCAAATGTCTACATATTACCTGAATCCAAGTATTTCTCCTGAGGATTATGAACTTGAGGGCTAGCTAAAGCTGCTTTAAATGTGGATAACAGGGTTGGGGAATATGGCTCAGTCAATAAAGTGCCTGCCTTACAAGCACAAAGACCTGAATTTAATCTCCAGAACCTGCGTAGAATTGCTGGGTAGGGTGGCAGTCCTGGTAAACCCAGCACTGGGGAGGCAGAGACAGAGGCTCCCTGGGGCCTGCTGGTTGGTCAGTCTAGCCTAACTGGGTCACTTAGGCCAGTATGAGGCCCTGTCTCAAAGGAGGTGGGCAGTGTTCCTGAGGATGACCTTGGAGGCTATCCTCTGGCCTCCGTGTGTATGCAGTATACATTCAAAGCGTTTTAAGTATTTGGGGCTGGAGGGATGGCTCGGTGGTGAAAAGCACTTGTTGCTCTTACAGAGGACCCAAATTTGTCCTCCCAGCATATACCTGATGGTCACAGCCATTTGTAATTCCACTTCTAGGGGATTTGACTCCGTCTTCTAGCCACCGAGGGCATCAGGCACCCATGTGGCACACATACTTATATGCAGGCAAGAACTCACACACCTTAAATAAATCTAAAATTTTTATTTAAAATAAAGTTAAGAAAAAAGGTTCATCATCGAGATCCATACTAGCATATTTAATTTTGAAATGCCCATAGTTTGTCAAAGGTGTCTTTTACACTTTTTTAAACAGTCCTTTACTTGCACGTGTGTTCACGTGTGCACATACACATGTGTGGAGGTCAGAGGACAATTTGTGGAAGTTGGTTTTTATCTTCTACCATGTAGGTCCAAGAGATCAAATTTAGGTCATCACCCTTGGAAACAAGAATGTGTACCTGACGTTTCTAGCTTGCTTTCTACATCCCTGACCTGGTTGTGTTTTCTCTCTACAAATACATTTATAATAAGAATCTGTATAGCTGCTTTAAAAATCTGCCCCACAGGTGACATGTGAAGCCATTTCTTTGCAGTGGGCCAGTAAATAGGTAGGTAAACCACACACCTTTCTCCTTTCCTTTCCTCTCTTTCTCTTTTTATTTGGGTTCTGAGGATGGAATTAAGGTTGCTAGGTTTGCCCTCTGAGTCACACCTGCACAGCCAGCCCCCAACTTCCTTCTTAGTAGAGGCTAATGACATATTTGAATCAACATACTGGTTACCTTACACTGTTTCCAAGCCTTGCAGGCTGATGTGTCTCTTTTGTGTGTGTGTGTGTGTGTGTGTGTGTGTGTGTGTGTGTGTGTGT
>OU015745.1:76436955-76482652 GCA_907169655.1 Acomys percivali | reverse complement strand
TGACCCCCTCCGGGCAGCTTTCTTGTCCTGGCAAGAACAGCGTTGGCTTTGCTCTGTGGACCTCTTCCCTTGGAATCTTATCCTTCCTGCCTGACCCTAACCCAGAACTGAATCCTGCCGCTTTTTTTGGGTGAGAGTTCAAGGGGAAAGGTCAGAGCAGATTATCTTCCACTAGCCCTCCCTTTAAGTCTAGTAAGCTAAATGTTGAGGATGCGGAGCCACAGGCATTTCAGTAAGCCGAGGTTAACTTTATTAAAAAATAGATTTTGGGGGGGGTCTGGGTGAAAGTATAATATACTGAGTTCAATGGAAGGATGGAAACTATGATCTTACCTCCTAAAAACAAAGAGTGTGAGTCTGCAGCCTGCTCAGAGCAGCTCCCTCCTCACCTCCTTCTCTCATTTCTTTCAATGATGGACACTTGCTACCTGTCACTCCCTTTTTCACGCAGAGGCCTTTCCTTCCCAACACCACGGGATTCCTGGAGAAACCTTCATTCTTTGCTGTCTTTGTCTCAAGGGTCCAAGAGCAAGAGGGAGGGGCTCACGACCGCTCTCTCTTTGGAATAGTCCTGCGTATCAGGGCAGCGGAAACCCAGTTTGACAGCTGTTACAGCATAGCGTGTCTGCTCCTCGTGTTTTTTTGTTTGTTGTAACTACACAAATGAGGCATGCACTCTTTCATGCACGGTGCTGTAGAAGCTTATATCAAAGCTTGGAGCTGGTCATGGGTCTGCGCTACTTTTGTTCTCCTGAGCTCTTGGGAAACAGAAGCACCTACGGTGTTTATTAAGGGCAGAGTATGCTCTGTTACAGACAGACGCTGACAGATGGAAAGGAATTTACAGAGGAGCCAACACTGCTGGGAGGAAGGACATAGGAGAGATGAAAGGAACTAGCACAGCTTGGCCAAGGATTATTTAAAAAGGCGTGGAACAGTCCTTAAGAATAAATGTGAAGGGGCTGGAGAGATGGCTCAGTGGTTAAGAGCACTGCCTGCTCTTCCAAAGGACCCGGGTTCAATTCCCAGCACCCACATGACAGCTCACAACTGTCTGTAACTCTAAGATCTGACACCCTCACACCAACACACCTAAATTAAAATTAAATAAAAATAAAAATAAATAAATGAATGTGAAGCTGGGTGGCAGCGGAGGTGCACGCCTTTAATCCCAGCACTCCTCGGGAGGCAGAGGTAGATGGATCTCTGTGAGTTCGAGGACAGCTAAGGCTAAAACAGAGAAACCCTGTCTCGAAAAAACAAATAAATGTTAAAAAAAAAAAAAAAAAAAAGAATGAATGTGAACAACATTAACATCACATCTTTAGAACCATAAAAACAAGAAATAAAAATTAAGTGCTGTGCATGAGATGCTGTTACAAACCAAATGACTTTGTATGCTAACCTACGTATTAATTTTAAAAAGTCATGTGTGTCTGGCGGAAGTCACAAACTGGCATTGGATCCTCTGGAACTGGAGTTACAATGGCCGTGAGACCCCATGTAGATGCTGGGAACTGAGAGAGCAGTCAGTGCTCTTAACCACTGAGCCAACTAAAGATTAGCTCCTAAGATCAAGTATTTTTAAAACTCTTAAGAGAAAAAAATAATCTTCAGCATTTTAAAAGTATCTATTTTGGGCTGGAGAGATGGCTCAGTGGTTAAGAGCACTGACTGCTCTTCCAGAGGTCCTGAGTTCAATTCCTAGCAGCTACATGGTGGCTCACAACCATCTATAAAGTGATCTGATGCCCTCTTCTGGCCTGCAGGTGTACATGCAGATAGAGCACTCATACATAAAATAAATAAATTTTTAAAAAGGATTTATTTATTTATTTATTATTATGTATACAGTGTTCTGCTTGCATGTACACCTGTACTCCAGAAGAGGGCACCAGATCTCATTATAGATGGTTGTGAGCCACGGTGTGGTTGCTGGGAGTTGAACTCAGGGTCTTTCAAAGAACAGGCAGTGCTCTTAACCTCTGAGCTATCTCTCCATCCCCAAATAAATATTTCTAAGTATCTATTTTTTATGGTGAAATTATTAGCTTGAGAATTAAAGTCCTAGAGGAAGTGTGTAGGAGATATTCTGAGCTGCTGGGGGCTTTTCCAGGTTTAATTTTGAAGGCTGAGGTCATTTCTCTTCCAATCTCGGGTTTGCCACCCAGTTCTGATTGCACAGTTCTGCACATCAGGGTCAGAAGACTCAGTCTGGAAGCAGTCTGTGGAAGCCAGGTTGGTCATGTCTGCTGTTGCGAAGAATACCGCTGAACTAAGCATTTGGTCTTTTCACTCTCTGCTTCCTCACTCGTGGTGCCCCCCCCCCACTGGGATCTCAGATTATAAAAGAGATGAAAGAGTTGCAGCAAACAGCCACAGTGGGTAAATCGAGGCAGCAGGCTCATTATGCAGCTCAGTTGCTCTTGATTTGTCATTGCGTCGGTGTGGAGTGATCTTGTCATTGCTGTGGTTGGGAGGGGATAGACACCAGAGCCCGTGGGGACATCACTTGAAATCTCAGGCTAAAGCATTTGCTGTTCATTGAGAGGAGTTTATAGCATCAGAGCCTGGCTCTGGCAACCTTATTAAGCCAGGTTTGGCCACCCAACCTCAAGAGCCAATTAAACAAATAATTATGAAAGGCAGAAGAAAGAAATTTAGTCAGCGTGGCCACACTTGGAGGCAGAACAAAGGTCCGGAGAGAAATCTCTCTCTCTCCCTCAGCCCTTCTCCTGTCCTGACACGAAGCTTAGGTTTGACTAGAGAGCAGGAGGTAGGGCTGATGAAGCAGCCCTGGAAAAGGTGTGGCCCGCCCAACCCCATCCTTGGAGCCTCAGTGTGTCAGACTGTGAAATCGGCTCACCCTGCTGCTGCAGCCAGAGCCCCAGCCTTGGTGTTCCTAGCGTGAGACTCCTGGGGGGGAGTTCCAGTTTCTTGGGATCCATTGTGTCAACAGTCTGATAGCAAGGCAGGCAAGGTATCCTCCAACTCAGCAGAAACCTGAAGCTGCCTGGTAGGAAGAGCTGTCGGGAGCCCTCGGAAGGATCCTCGCTAGCATGCCAGTCCTAAGGTGGACAGCCCTGGGTCTGACCTACTTGATAGTCTGGTTAGTTTGACCCACCAAGAGTATTATAAAAGATGACCTGAGTAAAACTTTTGGGAGGGGGCGAGCCACCTAGTTTTCAGAGGAATCGTACTAAAGTGACCAGTGTGGTCAGAGTGGAGTTAGTGAAAGAAGTGTGTACACACGGTTTTTAGGCTAATGTGTTCCCTGTACTTTCTGTAGTGTCTTTAGTGTCCTGCTTTATTCACTCATTTTATGAGCCTCAATTATGGAACTCATTTGGAGTCTGTGGGCTGGGGGGGGGGTAAAGTGGGTTTTCTGAGACTTTGCAGTCGTGAAAGGAGGTTAGAAGCATTTAGTGACTGTCTGTGACTGAGTCTTCGGGGTTCTGCTGTGGAATTCTCATCGTGTCTCCCCAGAGGAGCCCTGTAATTAAGCAGGGCTTAATTATTTCCAGACCAGGGTCTTCAAATTAGACATACACACGACAAAATAATAAAAACAAAGATAAGAGAACAAGAGCTCTCTGGCTTTGGGCAGATCAATCTTTTCCCTTCCTCCTTCTTCCAAAAAGTGGGATTTACTTAGGAGATCTCGGCTGGAAGGAGTTGGTACTTTCTGCCCAACTATAAGCTGCTGGTAGAATTTAATAATACAGATTGAGTGAAGGCATTTAACTTGCGCACCTGCGGATGCCAGTGATTGATGAAAGCCTGCAAAGATGCTGGCAGAGGTGAGCAACCCTCAAGGGCCTGAGGGCTTGCTTCTGGCTGCAGAGTCTGTGAGGAAACTTGCACCCCCATGTGGTAAAGACGTGAAGAGTGTAAGGCAGTCCTAAAGGCCTTGGGATGCTTGCACACCTGAATCCCTTCAAACCAACTCAACGGATTCTTGAGTTGTAGTATGAGCGCTTTCTTTCCCTATGGCCAAGTTCGTAACATTTCCTTGGTTTCCTTTCTGTTCTATCCGTAGAGAGCCTCCGAGGCCTTTTTCTTTTCTACATTACTGTATGAATTTAGGGGGTGTGCATTTATATTTATTTCATTTATTTTGCTGTGATTTTATCTGTTAGATCTGAGCAAAGCACTGCCCAGCCTCCAGCTTCCACCTTCGGTCCACAGGGTGTAAAGTGAATGGGTTAAGTCCTTAGCGACCTCTCTGTTTTAACCGGTCCTCGGCTTTTCTCCCCTTTGTCCTCGAGCATCAATCTCCCTGAAACATACAGACATTGGGAAGATAGGGCATCTCCATCAGCTGCCACTGTTCAGTCACCTCTGTAGTAAAAGCAAGGAGTGAGCATAGGTGAGGTCTAAGGCTGTCGGTCACTCTGTAGGGATAAAGAAACACGACCAGTTCTCCACAGCCCCGAGAAGCTCCCCTGCAGTCTTCCGCATTCCTTGGTGAATGCTGAGGGAGCAGCAGAGCCAGCACAGCAGGAGGGAAGAGGTGAGGTTGAACATCAGGATGACAGAGCTTCGAGGTGAGGGGCAGCGTCTGAGAGAGGAAGCTGTAGCGAGCTGAGGTGTGTAAGTATTTCCCAGGACATACGTGTTCGTGGGAGCACTTGTGTAGAGGTCAGAGGAACGACTCACAGGAGCCATTTCTCGCTTCCACAGTGCGGTTTCCCGGGGTCAGGCAGAAAGAGTATTTTAATAGCCTTTCCAGATTATTGTATCTGTCTTTGATGCTGCAACAAAGTTAATGAGTAGTCATTCCTCTTTTTGGATTTATTTGTTTATTTCATGAGTATAAGTGTTTTACTTGCATGTATGACTGTGCACCACAAGGGTACAGTGTCTGCAGAGATCAGAAGATGGCGTTGGATGCTCTGGACTTAAGGGTGGGAGTGGGGGTGGGGGGAGGGCCCACTTGAGCCTCTGGGTGCTGGGAATTGGACATGGATTCTCCGGAAGGACAGCAAGTGTCCTTAACCACCGGGCCATCTCTCCAGTCCTCAAGCAGTTGTTTTTGTTTTTGTTTTCTTAAAGGTTCACTTCTGTGTCGTATCTGAAACCATAGGAACAACTAACTTACTTCCCTACTCACTTTTTTTTTCTTTCTTCTCATTATAAAAAGTTGAGCCTAGAGCCTCCCATGCACTAGGCAAGCACGCTGTGTGGAACTATACCCCCAGCCCTCTTGAGTTTTGATGTGCGGTCTCACTAAATTGTCTAGCCCGGCCTTGACCTCAACCGAAGCCCAGGCAGGACTCGAATTTATGAACCTTCCGCCTCAGCATCCTGTTAGCTGAGACCACGAGTCTGTACCACTAGGAGTGGCCCCATATGGATAACTTTAAGAAAATTCATGTATTTATCTCTGTGTTCTATGTGTGTGCACATGCATGCATTTGTATGCACCTAGTGAATGCAGGTGCCTAGAGGTCAGAGGTCAGGAGCCCCTAGAGCTGGAACTACAGATGACTGGGTGTCCTCTGCAAGAGCAGTAAGTGCTTTTAACCACTGAGCCATTTCCAGGCCCGTTAATAACTCCTAATATAATTCTACCTTAAAAACCATTGACTACTGCAGGGTGTCGCAGCCATTTGGAAAATATTTGACTGTTGGGCAGTTCAGAGCTTGAAATTGTTGACACGTTACATTAGTGTCATGAATTTTCGTGCATCGCTGCTGTGCGTGTGCTCTGAGTGCATCTGAGGCCCTCACATTCCCCCAGCCTTCAGGTATGGGCTGTAGGCTATCGGCTTCTGAAGGTGTACACATGCTTTCTAAAATTCTAAGTTTCCCTTGAGACACCAGATTTCAGCATTGAAAACAAATACTGGCATCTTATTTTTTTTCCCACAAAGCAACAACTTCATTTTGCTCATTTTTCAAGAAATGTCTGTTAGATACTCAGGTTTAATCATGTGTCTTTGCTGGTGGCTGTTAGTGGATTTGGGTTTCCAGGCAGAAAGTAGCTCTCTCTTGAGTCGCCTTCGTCACCATGCAGCACAAGTGTTGGACTCATACTTTCTGTAGCTTCACATTTTTTTTAAATGTGACCCCCAATGTCTACATATCTAAAGTCTTAATAATTGTTACCGCTTCAACAGCACATAATGGGGGACCCAGTTACTTTTCATACAGCCCACTGCCCACACCCCCAATTAAGTTGTGACACCTATAGTGGGATCCACTGTTTATTTTCACAACCTTTGCAAATATCAAAAAGTGGAAAGCATCTTGGTTTAACAAAGAAAGTGGTTTTATCCTTGTGGACTCCCAAAAGGGCCCCGGGAGTGGGGTTGTGGAGGTGGGGGAGCTCCGAGCATCTTCAGATCACTCTGAGAACTCTGGGAAGTAATGATGAAGAGTAAGGCTTGGTGTCTCTGGAGTGTGAGTTTTGAATCTTTGCTTCTTCTGACTTACCAGCTGTGACGCTGTGACCGTTGCCTGTCATTGAATAGGTGTGAGAAAGAATGGCCATTTCCCTGAATGAGTTTGATCTGCCCAATGCTTAACTCTCAGGTTGGTGTACATAGGATTCCGTATTTAGGTTAGTGGTTGCATGGTTGATTGATTGATTGGCTGCAGAGATGCCCAAAGACCTGCTTGCCCTAAAATTGTCTCTTCTTTCAGCCTTCTAGACTGTCCAAGACATCCATCATTACAATCGCCCCTGTAGAGTCCCAATATCATGGTAAGACACATCCTAACTGCACTCAGACTCGTGTCTGGGACGGTGGATCAGTTAACAGTTTGACGGAGACTGGTCTGTCTGGTGACCCTGAGTCCAGACTTTGAAGGTATGGAGAGAAGATAGCGCTGATGGCAGGCTGAGGCAGGGATACTGTGGAGCAGGGAAGGTGTGTTGGTCAGTTGAACAGTAGCCTGGGAGTGCTGATGGAGGCTCTCCCGGGACAAGGATGATGACAGGGACTCTGCCTGTCACCCAGTAGAGTGGTTCTGACACTTGTGCGGATTGCCGGCATGCCTGAGGTATGTGGCATCTAAGATGGAAGTGGCCCTCCATGCGGCCTCCAGCTGTTGGGTATAGCCATTGTTGGTGCATTGCCACAAAGCTCAGCAGTTCACACTTGACTAACGGTGTCCTTAGGTACCTCTTTACAGACCCTGATCTAACCAGACGTGGGCTCTGGAAGCAGGTTTGCCTGACTCTGGCATGGACTAGCTATCCAGCCTTGGCAGTGCAGCTCTGCTCCTTTTATTTAGTCTCTATAAAGCAGGGCTGCCAGTGTTCCTGAGAGGATCATAAGTGTTAAAGCAAATAGTATGCAGTAGGCAGCCATATGCCTGGGGACGTCCTTCTGCCAGCTCTGTTTTTCTTAAACCTCATCTCCTCATTTATAAAAAGCCCCTGAATTCTATTCAAACATTGGCCCCTTTGCCTTCCTTCATTAAAAACAGTGTTGGGGGGGGGATGTAAACACAGAACTGTGAGGGTTTGGTGCTCCTTCTCCCGGAACTCCTAGCAAAGTCTTAACAAAACTGTAACCTCCCTTTCTTCCACTCTTCCTGGGGACTCAGAGCTGCTCTGGTCTGCAGGACTGCCTCTCTGCGTGTGGGTCAGGCAATCACCATTCTGTGTTTGAAGCCAGCGTCCCAGTCCAGCCCAGCTGTTTGACAATGCTCACTGTGGAGAAGCGGGGTAACCAGCTTGAAAGCAGGCACACGGCCACCGCCTCCTCAACCCCCATGCCTCCTAAGTGTCCTGGCTTGCTGTTCTTAGAATTCCCCTTGCTTCTGGAATTACTTTTATTGTTCCTCCAATCAGTGTCTACACTTCCCCCTGTCTATATCACTTTGAGTGAGAATCTCTTTCACAACTTTCTCAGAACAGCCTCTTTTTTTTTTTTTTAAGGTTTATTTACTTACTGTGTATACAGTATTCTGTCTGCATGTACACATGCATGCCAGAAGAGGGCACCAAATTTCATTATAGATGGTTGTGAGCCACCATATGGTTATTGGAATTGAACTCAGGACTTTTGAGAGAGCAGCCAGTCCTCTTAACCTCTGAGCCATCTTTCCAGCCCTCAGAACAGCCTCTTAATTGAGGAGTTTACTCCTGACATAAAAAAAAAAAAAATCGAGCTTACTAGACTTCATGTACACTCTCCTAGGTGGAAGGCAGCCCCATTTGAATCCTGCCTTGGCTTTTGCCTGCACTGTGGCTTGTTTCTGCCAACGATGTTATGTACCACCCAACAATGCTCTGGTGGTCAACTGATGCTGGAACAGGCCTCCTAAACCTTGAAGGATGAGCTGGCGAACTCAGAGAGCTCTCCAGGAAGCTAGTCTGTTCCTGTGAGACAGCTGAGTGCCAGTGTCTGTATGCGTCTCCTTCATGCCTTCAGAAACATACATTTTTTCATCTATTCTTTTTTTTTGAGCCAGGGTTTCTCTGTGTTAGTCTTGACTGTCCTGGACTCCATTTGTAGACCAGGCTGGCCTGGAACTCACAGCAATCCGCCTGCCTCTGCCTACCGAGTGCTGGGATTAAAGGCATGCACCACCACGCCTGGTTCTCCTTTTTATGCTCTCTAATCCTTGGGTCAGTGTAGCCATCATTTGCCTCTTTGATTACATCTTTTCAAAAGTTGGTTGAAACTTTGAGAATTCTGCCTCTTTGAGGGAGCAACCTTACACCCTCTCACTTGCCGTTCCACTGAATGTAGGCACCTCGAGGTCCAAGAATTTTCTTAGTTATGGCTTTATTCGTTTCTGAGAGTTCAGCCGAAATTATTAGCTTCTGCTTGTGAATGCCTGCCTTCTGGGTGCGTACTCCATAGATTGTCTAGACATCACTGTAGGCCCAATGTGGTCAGGATAGTGTCTTTGTTTATTTGTTTCCTTTTGCTATGATAAAATACTCCCAACAAATGTAGCTCAGTGGGTAAAGGATTTATTCTCACAGTTCAGGAACAGAGTCCAATGTGGTGGGGAAGCCACGTTTGAAGTGGCTGGTTATGTTGCATTTACAGTCGAGAAGTCGAAAGCAGTGGGTGCATGCCACACTGGGCACCCTCCTCCATTTTATACAGTGCAGAAGTCCCTGACCAGAGGACGCTTCTGTCTGCAGTTAAGCTTGGTCTCCCCACATCTATCAGTGTAGTCAGTGCAATACCTCATAGGCATACCCAGGGGCCCATTTCTCAGGTGACTCTGGGTGCTTTCAAGTCGGCAATTAACATTAACCATCACAAACCCACCTCTTGCCAACTTGACACCCAGCACACATACTTTCTGACCTATCACCTTCCGTGCCTTGTCCTTACAGGCTCATGACTGTGTTATAATGTAAAATGTATTCCGTCTGACTTTAAAGTTCCCAGTCTTTAACAATTCCGATACTGTAAAAGTCCCAAGTCTTATAAATGAATAAATAAATAAGCACCAAGTTTCTTTATTCCAACACATAATAGCACAGAGTAAGGTCTTATTCTAGAAGAGGAAAATCAGGCATAGCAGCAAATGATCAGCCCACAATCCAGCGGGGCAGCCCCATGTGTGGCATCTGAGGCTCATGATAAAATTGATTGGACTCTCAAATGGCTCGGATAGCCCAACCTTTCCAGCTCTGCCATCTGCTGCACACATAGCCTCTCTCTCGAACTGGCTCCACACTGTGCCTGGAGCTGTCCTTGGCTCATTTCCCCACAGTACTGGCATCTCTTTGCGATTTAGCCTTTACCTTTGTAACATAAAGTGCAGAGACTCTGACCCTGGCACGCACTGCCAGGTTTCAGCTGCTCTCCAGAGTCCTGGAACAGGACTCCATGATCCTCTCAATTGTGCATCTTTCATTCCTCCCACGTGAGCGACTCTGCCAGGTGCTGCTGCTGCTGCCTTGAGATAGAGCCTGCCCACCGTGGGCCACAGCTGTATATGCGTGCTTCTGTGTGCTGAGCCTTGGGAGCCATTCTCTTTGGAGGAGTGCGGACTCCAACCCCTCTGCCATAGTCTCGGTTCAAGCTCTTTTCAAAGAGTTTGTGCTTTTACAAGTTAGAGCCTTTGATGGGTGAGGTTTTGCCCTCGGGGCATCTTTCCTGCCATCCTAGTGTAGCACAGGGGAGGTTGTCCTCTGCGATGCGGGTACCTTCCCAGCCAAGGCCCCAAATGCTGTCCTGTCCAGAGACTCTCTCTACCAAACAAATTAGTTCAATACCTTTAAATTTCCTTTGACTCGAGTTCCGAGGGTGCAGACAGAAGGAAACCAGATCACTGTAGCCCAGTTCCTGACAGAATTGTTTTTTCTTGCCTCTGAAACCTTAGGAGTTGACCTTTGCTGTCTGTTTAAGCATTCTTGTCTCCTAAACTCTTACCAGAATGGCCCATCAAGCCCCAGCATGCTTTTTTCCCCCCCATAAAGCAATGGGCTCTTCCGTATTTCAGCCACAAAACAGTTGCGAGGGCCTCTGCACCACCACACAGTCAGACTCGTCCCAGATCGAGCACAGCCGCAAATTTACTCCCGGTGCCAACGTCCCTCTCACTCTTCTTACTGTCTGTGTTAAAAGTCCACTGACTGAGAATGAACGGGTTTATTCTGGTTTACAAGTTCAAGGGTGCAGCCCATCGTGGTGTCAAAATCCAAGTGGCTGGGATTTGAAGTAGCTGGTTATACCGTCAAGAAGCAGAACACAGTGAGTGCCTGCTGTGTTTGCTCTGCTTGCTTTCTCCATTGTACACTACCCAGAATCTTCTTCCGCCCCCCACCCCCGCCCCCCCTTGCTCAGGGAATGGTCTCCCCGGAAACTGGGATGGGCCATCTCACATCAATTAACATAGCAAGATAATGCCCCACAGGCATGCCTAGCTTCTTGTTGCCCAGGCGACCCTAAAGTCTATCAAGTTGACAATATTAATCACCACAGGTAAAATTTCCTTACTTTCTCCACTCGTTATCTACCAAAGAAAATCCCTCCTAGATGTGTCCAGTTCTTTCCATTTTGTTACTTCAGGTCTCGGAGTCATTTGAACATCTCCCTTTGCCTTGCCTCCCAAAACTAATCTGTGTCCTACAAGCTGTGCTCCCTGCCGGGACATCCAGTGTTTGCAGACGTTCACCAGTGGTTTCCTTTACTTGTACTCACCTCACGTCCTGTGACCACATTCGGGCTAACTTCCTAGAAACTTTGAGCTTGCTTCTCATCACTCCCAAACTTTCAGGATCCCCCCCACCCCACCCTCATATGAGTTCATATGTATTTGTAGCACTGTTGTTACATGGCAAGGGCAAACTAGGTGGCATACAGTAAACTGTATATTTACATGTTCTGTGGGTCAGGAACGGAAGGGATGTAATCAAGCATTTTGTCTCTGCCCTGTGTCTGGGGCTTCTATGGGGAAGACTCGATGGCCAAGGTAATTTGGCATCTAGAGGCTCTCGCCCTCCCTCCCCCATCTCCTGCCCTCCCTCCGTTTTTAGCAGGTTAGAGTGGCTGGTAACTGGGACCCCAGCTGCACTGTTGACTGGGGTGGTGGTGGCTTTTCTGAGTGGTTGCTTACTGTCCCTTCAGCCACAGTGCCTGAGTTTTGAGGGCAACATTCCTAAGAGAAACTTGTGATGTAGCTTCAGAAATAAGAGACTCAGTTTCCCTCTTGCCAGAAGCCTGCCTGGATTGCAGAAGAATAATTATCTCAGTAGGAGAAACAGCAAAATCATAAGGGTGGGGGTTTTGTTTGTCTGTTTGTTTTGATGATGCCGTCTTTGGGGAAATTCTGCCTACCACAAAATCCAGGTCAGGTAAGGGTTGAGTTGGTGAGGCCAAACAGTTCCCCAGGGGCCAACTACATATCTGGATAGATGGGCTTTGCGCCATTTGTTTCTCTATATCTGCACTATGAGGTCAGGGTGGCACATGGCAATTATAAGAATTTATTAACAATATGTTTTGTTTAGACTGACCTCTTGCTGTTACTGGAGCTGCGGGTTTAAACCTGAGCCTTGGTGGCCCTAATAAGCCAGGTTCAGGCACAACACACAACCTGACTTCCACCCCCACCCAATAAGCCAGCTAAACAAGTGGTAGTGAAAAGCAGAAAAGGAGATTATTTATCGTGGCTGTAATAAAAAGAGAGTTAAAGGCGTCTGGTGGCTCGCCCCCTGGACAAGTCCCCTTTCTGGCTCCAAACCTAGGTGGAGGGCCACATAGTCACACAGCCTGGCCCAAGGTGTCCTGCCCATTATTAACCCATCATTGCCTGGGTTTTAGTTTCTCCTGCAAGGCAGTCTGACAGATTGTGTCAGGACTGTGTGAGATCTAGATTGTCGGGACTGTGTGTGAGATCTCTTATAGGTGGTGGAGGGGAGAGAGCAAGAGGACAAAGGACTCCTGGCTAGCGCCAGGCTTTAACCTCCTCCTCCCAGCCTGAGATTCCTGGGGAAGGTCAGCGGGTGGGGAAGGGAGAATCAGTTTAACAGTGGGACAGGCAAAGGGAGCAAGACTGCATCTCTAGCAAACCCTTGTTCCTTCCAGGCCAACCACACCACTTCCCCGTTTGTAGCCTCAGAGGGTTCACAACTAATGGAAAGCAAGACTCTTGCTGGCTCATGGACAAAGACAGTTCAATCCATGGACTACACTGGGCCCCAGTGGGTCTTGGTGGTGGTCTGTCTCCATATCTGCCTCTGCAGACCTCATCTGGGGTGCTTTGCTTTTGAGTGTGTGTGGAGGGTGTCCCCCTGTGAGACCCTGATCTGTCCCCTCCTACCCACCTCTTGACCCTAGCGCGTATTTGCTTTGACCTTAGCCCATCGCAGCCCGGCTTGACATCACGGTCTGCTTTCTCTGAGTACTTTGGCTTCTCAACGGTTTGGGGCTTTCCTAAGTTTGCCCATGCCGATCCTGCCACCTGGTTGGGGTCGCCAACCTTGCTTACGCCGTTTTCCCTGCAGGATAAATGCCTTTGCTCGTCTTCGAACCGGATGTCTATTCTCCCTTCAGGATTAAGCTCAGCTCCCGCATCCTCTGAGCCCTGCACATCATGCTCAGATGGCTCCACCTTGTTCTGCATGCGTTCTTTTGTCTAGTTATGTGGGGCCCTCACTTGTCTGGAAGCTCCAGCAGGGAAGAGGCTGTGTCACACTCATCCTGTGGTCCTTGGTGCCTCTTCATAACTGACGGTCAGAGATGTATCCTTCTGAAGGCTCTGGGGTATGAGCGCTAGTGCAAGTCTGGGGCAGACACTACTGCAGAGATAGTGGGGCGGAAGGAAGGTACAGAGACTTTGACGTTAGATACAGATTCTTACGCCAAGCACTATTGTATTTCTTTGTCTTGTCATTGTGTGTGAAATGAAGGAACAGCTGTGCAAGCGATCCCCCAAGGTCAAGATCGTTAACTGGTTGATGTTTCTTTAGGGAAGGAGATGAGTGGGGAGGGTTGTTGGACCCTCACCTGAGATTCTGACTTCTGCCGTTCTGCAGCACCTCCCCGCCATGTGTCCACACTTCTGATTGCCCGCCGCCCTGGTGGTCTTGGGAGGTGCTGGAGGGGACAGACTGCAGAAGTCAATGGAGTGAGCACTCTGGCTGGCGTGAGACTTTTCAGTCGCTGGCTGCTTTGGGGTCTCAATTTCCTCATTGCTTTCTCAAGTTGGACTTGGCAGAATGGTGCCTTGGATTTTCATTTTGCTTGCTTTTCGAGACAGGGTTTCTTGTGTAGCCCTGGCGGTCCTGGAATTCACTCTAGAGACCAGGCTGGCCTCGAACTCGGCGATCCACCTGCCTCTGCCTCTAACAAAGGCTTCTGAAGGTTTCCTCCCCCAGGGAAAGAGTTTTTTATAACAGTCGTCCTGAGAGTTCTCACGGCTTTATAACTCTGAGAAGATGACTTTTTCTAAAACTTTGGCTGCAGGCTGCTGTGTCAGCAAGCAGTATTGAGTATTGAGAAGGTAACTTTGGGCTTAGGGAGGCAGCCCAGTGACAGAGCCCTCGCCCAGGTGCACCCAGCTTTGGGGTCTTCCCCAGCAACCAGTACGACCCAGTGTTATCATTCTCAAGGGGCAGAAACGTACTTTTTGCATAATTATGATTGTTTCTCATTTACTGGAATCATAGATGTCCGTAGCTCACAGCTGTTCCCCCTCTCCACATAAACCTCAGTGGGTCCTAATTCACAACACTTAGCAAACAGTCTGTTGAGTTGTCCTCCCAGTTTAGCCAATAGGAAGCATTATCCATAGTTTATAACTCAGTCCAGGGACAAAGGCGACATATCCCTTCAGGAAGGGGACAAACCCAGACTGTTAAAAAAGGAAATCTAGTCTTGAAAGCTACTACTTCAGGCAGTGTTCATGTCAATAACTGCACAGTGTTGTGATGCTACTTGTGTCAGTGTAGATGTGTGTGTACAGGCATGTAGTGTGTGTGAGTGTGTGTGTATGTATGTGTGCGTGTGTGTGTGTGTGTGTGTGTGTGTGTGTGTGTGTGTTCATTTAATTCCATAGCAGGAGGCCAGCCCTGATGTAAAGAGGCCACGCCTACTGTTTTTGTTCAGGTGTCATTTTCTAGTATCTCTGTGCCACCACCACAAGAACTGATTGTTTGTGATTGGATCATACCACGTTGAGATTGGACAGGCCCCTGAATTTAACTTCCTTGCTTCTACTGTCCTCGGAAGCTCGCTGCAACTCCTCCTCCAACCACCAAAATGGCACAGTATTCCCCAAAACCCATCGATAACTGCCCATCCTTAGGTTTGTCTCGCAGCTGGGTGCAGGGCCGTGTTGGTGTGTGTGTGGTTTGCTTCTTTCTGATGATCCAGTTTCCTTGTCCCTGGACCAAGTTCCTAGAAGGCAGAGGCTGTGGCTGTGAGCTCTGTCTGCCCTGCCCTCTGGGCTGCTCTGACAGAGTCTAAGCCGCAGGTGAAGTGCAGGAACCCCGTTCCTGCTTACCTTCCTTGTCTGAAGCTCAGCCCCAGGGACCGGGCTTAGGAATCTGCTGGGTTTCCGTGTCCACCAAGTATTGTGGGCTTTCCCAGGTGCCGGCCTGAGATGAGCCGTCTGTCCTGTGGGGCCCGAGTCACCTCTGGTTTGGCTTGCAGGGCTTGCTGTGGGTGCCTCTGGGTTCGAACCCTACCCTTGCTGATTCCCAGCTGCTCCGTAGGAAGCTTTGCATGTGATAGGGTTTGGGTTTTTTGTTTGTTTTGTTTTGTTTCTTCAGTTCTTCACAGTGGGCTTCTCTCTTCCTAGAGCTCACCCATCATTTTTCTTGGCTCACAGATGAGAATTTATAACTGGCGCTGAGTGCAGATTTCTAAAACTTCTCTGAGTTCTGCCGATCGCCCCGTTTGCAGAGTCGTTAAAATTCTAATGCACGCAAGGTTTGCTGAGCTGTTTGGGTCTTTATGATTTGTTTGTAGTGTTGTTCTCTGTTCCTCACATTCTCTCTGCAGCAGGCCTGTTTTGTTGCCATGATGCTGTTACTGTGATCCGGAAGCATCTTGTATAGCTGCCTGCACCTCACCTCACTGCCTCACATCCCAGCATTGATAAAGGTCAATGAATCTCACCAGGGTTAATTAGGTTGGGTGTTGACTCCTGTGTGCAAACTTCCTGTTGGTGGGTGTTGTGAATACACACATGGGAAGGAGCACACTTGTGTTCTTCAATGTCAGAATTTATCAACTAGCAATAAATTCACAAGATACAGCAGTTTGTTGACAGCCATCCGCCAAGAAGTTCTGCATTGTCCTGATGGCCCTGGCTAAGGTGAGCAAGGGTTCTCTTACTGCAGTCTTTTTGTTGTTGTTGTTTGTTTGTTTGTTGTTTTTGTTTGGTTTTCAAGACATGGTTTCTCTGTGTAACCCTGGCTTCCCTGGACTCGCTTTGTAGACCAGGCTGGCCTCGAACTCACAGCAATCCACCTGCCTCTGCCTCCCGAGTGCTGGGATTAAAGGCGTGCGCCACCACGCCCGGCTCTTTTGTTGTTGTTGTTGTTGTTGTTTTGAGATAGGGTTTCTATACGTAGCCTTGGCTGTGCTGGAACTCACTCTGCAGACCAGGCTGGCCTCAAGCTCACTGATCAGCCTGCCTCTGCCTCCTGAGCGCTGGGATTAAAGGCCACCACTGCCAGGCTTTGGGTGTCCTTTTTATGGGAGCCAAGTGAAGGAGAGTTGAAACCTTGCCTCGGCCGGCCTGGTGCTCCCCCAGGCCTTGTTTCCTCATATAATTTTAATACACCGTGTGCTCATGTGGTTCCAGTTCACTTTAATAACTCCACAAAGCTGTGGCCTTCTTCAAGGAGCTGCCATTTGTCAGTCTGTGCTGTGTGGCCGTGCCAGGCAGGTGGCGCTGTTGCTGTTGTCTACTCAAGCGCATCCTCCGCTCAAAGTGGAGTCAAAAGCCTTCTCTCTCTGGACAAGGTACAGTCTGAAAAACTACTGTTCTACGCAAAATGGTGTAACTTAGGGCAGGGCTTGTCTTGATCTTAATAGCGGTTCCTGGTGGAGCCTGCCCAGTTGATAATCTGTCAGGACGGAGCTGGAATTCTGTGCTGAATCATCAGAGATGTTAGCCCCTTCGCTTGCTGGCCTTGTGCACCAGCCTTAGCAAACTGCTGCAAGGAACCTGGGAGGGCATGAGTGAGGACCTTGCATCTCCGTCAGTGCCACTGGGAGAACAAACTCCTTTCCTTGGCACAAGCCTGATCTCGCCGAATTGGTTATAAATCACATTTTTATCCAGGAAGTTATCCCTAATTAATTTTCTTCAGATTAAATGCAGTGTATATATATGAAATTTGGAGAAAACAAATTTAGTTGTTGTTGTTGTTTAAGCAATTTTTACTGTCTTTCCATAGTCTGTCTGCTCATCTATTTTAAAAATAGATTCTTTGGGATTTTTTTAAAAGGCAAGTTTAAATCCCCACCTTGGTCTTGGTGCTGAGGAACTGATGCCAAGGTCTTGATCATGCTAGGCAGTGTGTACCATGGATCTGTGGCCCCAGCCGCAAAGCAGATTTCTGTGTATTCAAAGTGGGTGATGTTAGCTCTAGAAGCCAACTTCACCAAAAAAAACCAAAAAAACAAAAACAAAACAAAACAACATGTTATATTACTTTTCCATTAATATAACAAATCCCCAAGGCAGCTAACACAGATTTGGTCTGTGCCTGTAACAGCTGGGTTCTAGTGAGAGCCTTGGCACGTGAAAACAGCATTACACCAGTGACCATGTGGTTCTATTTTGAAAAAGGAGAGTAAGAACTGCCAAAGGAGTCACAAGGCAGTGCCTCACGTTCCCAGTGACCCAGGGACCTTCCATTTGGCCTTATTTTCCAAAGGTCCCCTTGCCTCCATACCGGTGTGTGCCCCTGCCTCCTACACCAGACTTTAATCCTAAGGGCCCTTCAGAGTTCCAGCACCTTCTGAGACGACAAAGTTAGCCTTGCATTGGTATCTCTTCCTGTCTGCTTGTTCTTCCAGACTGGTTTGCTCTGTAGCCAAGGCTAACCTTGTGCCATGGGCTCTTTCTGCCTCAGGTTCCAGAGAGCTGGGATTACAGGTGTTGCCCCTCCCCACACCCCCACCCTCCCTGCATTACCTTTCTGGCTCACCTAGCATCATGGTAAATAGCCATTAAAATGCTCTCCTAGGTGTTTGTCAGTCCTTGTGTGGCAGGCGACACTTGGAGAGCTAAGCATATGGGGTGAGGAGAAGAGCTTCTTCAGCATGCTGTGTCATAGTGAAGGTGCCCTGCAGACAGTCCACATGCCTGCCCCAACTTTCCCTGGGTGCTGTCTGCCTTTCCTAGAGTCTATAACATCCTAAGGATAGGATACAGGCACAGGTATTTAAAGTTGGTTTCCTTTTAGCAGAAAAAGAAACCTAAAAAAATGGGCTGGGAAAAGATAGGGAGCCTGGATTTAGCAAACAACTGTAAGTTACATCCTGCTGTTTGTCACAATGGTGGCTGTTGTGTCACTCCCTGGAGAGGACACTATCAATAGGTTTTCTTCGTTCGCTGTTGCACCCCAGTGTGCAGGTGTTCAGCCTTCTGAGGTCGTGACATGGTCCCATCTGCGAGTGTGTTGGGCCACATTCACAGCTACCCTGGGTTGCGTGCAGCCCACAGGCTTCCGATTGGACCACCTGAAAGGACTGACTTCTAATAGATCCTTAGCAGCGTTTGTTCCATTACTTGGCAACGCTTGTTTAAACGTAAAGATCATCCTAGACTGCAAATCAATCTCAGGGCTCCAGCCCTCAGTGTGGATGAGGTGGGACCTCCTGCCAGGACACGACCTGATTGGCTGGTAAAAGGAACTCATGCAGGTGTGTGTGTGTGTGTGTAAGTGAGGTTTGATGAGTGTTCCTACTATCTTGGGGGCTAGGACTCCAGCCAGAGTTTAAAGTCATATTCATCATCATGACTATAATGACAAAGACTGTGGGTGTAGTTTTTATTTTTTCGGCGGGGGGGGGGGGGGGGGGGAAGTAAAATGGTTTATAGTGTGGAATGGAAGAAAGCGGCTTGTCATCAGTAAAATGGAGTGACACCTGTTCGCAGCAGGCGCTCCTGTGGTCCTGCATTGCTGTGGTCCTACCTTCTGGGACCAGAGAGGAAAAGTGAGAAGGATGCTGGTAGCAGCGGAGGGGGCGCAGGGTAGATCCAAGCATAGCTTAGAGAAATCAGTGGGCATGATGCTGAGGAGGGCTTGCTTCCCGGTGACTGGGTGAGCATGTTCGGGTACTACCTGAGAAAATCCTCATATACTCAGATGGTTCTTCATTATTTGCTGAACTCACTGCTATACACAAATATCTGTGCCCTAGTTAGTCTTAATTGCAGATTCTTTAAGTCAGAGCCCATATAAAGGCAGTTAATCCCTTTTCTAGAAAAGGGTTTTGTTAAGCACATGATGGCACATGCTTGCAATCCCAGCACTCAGGAAGCTGAGGCAGGAGGATCATGAGTTTGAGGCAAGCCTGGGCTACACAGCCAGTTAAAGGCCGGCCTGAGCTACATTCCAAAACCATACCTCAGAACACCGCCCTCCTCAGCGCACAACAGGACTTTATTGCAGCAGAGAGAAAGACTATGTAGAATGC
Source organism: Acomys percivali (assembly GCA_907169655.1). Lineage (NCBI taxonomy): Eukaryota > Metazoa > Chordata > Mammalia > Rodentia > Muridae > Acomys > Acomys percivali. Next base: position 76,463,564 of record OU015745.1, on the reverse strand, counting down.
TTGCTTTCTTCGCCCTGTGTTTCAGCCTTGGACAGCCAAAGCAAATGTGCAACTTTGGGATGCACAAAGGCAGACACACTCTTTGTGTCAGTGTCTCACGTTCTTGAATTCAAATGCAGGCTTATTTGAGGCAATGCATGAATGTCCTTACCCTTAGCAGAGAACCCTCTGGAATTTTTCCCACCTACATTTTGGGAGAGGATCTCAAACTTGATCTTGCCCCACGAGGCATGACACAGCCTGCCAAAACTGAAGGAGATAATTTTCCACGTGTCCTCACCTATGGGGAAGTTTTCAGAGTGGCCCTTCCTGGAGGAGAGGGAGGGATGGTGACGATCTGCTGTGAGGTTGATGTGAGAGGAAAAGCTGCACGTTCATTGCTGAGCCCAGTTGTTTGTCTGAGGGAGTGCAGCCTACCCAGGGTCTACTGAAACAAAATACATACTTGGGATAGAAAATTTTGTTGTTGAATTGGCAACTCCAGTGTGACATTTTAGGAGCAAATATTTAAATATAGAAAGCAAAACACTGCCATCCCCTAAGGGACTCGGCTTGTTTATCTGAGAAGTATTGACAGTGCTCGATCGACATGCCACTGGGAGTGATAAGGCTTCAGTGAGATGCACAGAAGGGGAAGCCTTCCCGATAAAAACTGAAGGATGTTTTTGCATGCATCTTTGAGACTTTATTAGTCTGCGTCCCTTTAAACTACTGGAGGGTCAGGAGAGAGAGTATCAGTGAGCCCACAGAGAAGACTGCGAAAGCCAAAGCTATTTTCTTTTATGTTTAAGAAAAAAAAAGTTGAGGAGAAGAGTGATGGAGATGATGATGTGGAGAGGTAGTTGGAAATTCGACATCTGGCTGGGCAGGCAGAAGGAAGAGACACAGCAACACTGGGCCTGCCTTGAGCATTTGAAACCCCAGAGCCCTCCCCCAGTGACCTCCAACAAGGCCACACCCACTCCAAGGCCACACCTCCTAATAGCGCCAGTGGGGCTATTTTCATTCATTCAAACCACCACAAAAACTCTAGGCCTTAATCAGAGACATCGCTTTTCTCAGCAAATGGAGGTCCAGAGACCAGAGGCTGCAATATGTTGAGGCTAGTGGAGGGCTCAGCCCAAGATACAATCCATTTAAGACTTGAGAAACATTACAGAAAAGAGGGTAGAAAGATTATAAAAGTTTGAAAGTAAAGAGACAGGCTGCGGGGCTGGAGAGGTGGCTCAAAGGTTAAGAGCAGTGGTTGCTCTTCCAGAGGTCTTGAGTTCAATTCCCAGCAACCATATGGTGGCTCACAACCATCTATAATGAGATCTGGTGCCCTCTTCTGGTGTGCTGGTGTATATGCAGGCAAGAACACTGTATACATAATCAGTAAATAAATCTTAAAAAAAAAAAAAAAGACAGGCTGCAGAATGGCCCTGACAATATTAGAAAACGTAAAACAAAATTTTAAAATGGAGGGGAGGCTCGACGGTGGTGGCGCACACCTTTAATCCCAGCACTTGGGAGGCAGAGGCAGGTGGATCACTGTGAGTTTGAGGCCAGCCTGGTCTACAAAGCAAGTCCAGGATAGCCAAGGCTACACGGAGAAACCTTGTCTCAAAAAACAAAACAAAACAAAACAAAAAAAACAAAGGGGAGTGGTTAGATGTGGTGGCAGGGATACCCACCTGGTATGTGCCTGCGCTGTAGAAAGTGCCTGGGCCTGAGTGAGATGGGGATGGGGGCGGGGGAGGCAGAGGCAGCCAGGGAACCTCTGGGCTGTACTTGGTAATGAGGACGACAGCTGCCGTTCTCATGGTCAAAGATGCTTGCTTGCTTGCTTTAAAAACAGCCAGGCAGGAACCCAACCAATCCAGGAAGTCATTCTCTTGTTTTTTTAAGAGACGGAAATATATTTTCTTGGTGGGCACGGAGGTCAACTTTAATCTTAGCCCTCAAGCGGCTGAGACAGAGGATCACGAGTTCAGGGCCAGGTAGTGAGACCCTGTGGTTGGCGCTACTTTTAAACTCCTTTATTTTGGTTCTTATAACTCTATCCCGCTTCCAACATTAGGTAGGCGAGAAGGAAGGTTAGCGGAGAGAAGGGGCGGAGTTCTCTGTAGCTACTTCCGGCTGGTTAGGGTTGTTGGGTTCTCTGGGGCAATACCAATCTCAGTTGTCAGGATATCTAGCCGGCTAGCAAACAGAGCAACAGTACAAACAAGCAGCCTTCCTGCTTCTCCTCGAGGCACCCTTGCTCCTCAGAGCATCCCTCAAAGGATCTCCCTAGGAAGGAGAAATACAATAGGTAGTTATGGGTGGGGGGAAAGGGGTTTCGGGGGACAGAGGGAGGGAGACTGGAATGGGAGAATCAAACCAGGAGAAGGGAAAAGGGGTGAGTGGGAAGGGAAGGGAGTATTGGGGGGGAGAGTAGAGAGCTCACGGAGGACAGCTAAAACTAACGGCCATTGGAGGGGCCATATGGAAACCCAGTAAAATAAAAGCTGTTTTTTGTTCATTTGGTTGGTGGGTTGGTTAGTTGCTGTTTTTGTTGTTGTTGTTGGTTTTTTTTTTTTTTTTTTTGCTTGAGTGTCTCTGTGTAGCTCTTGCTGTCCAGGAAGAAACTCACTCTGTAGACAAGGCTGTCCTTGAACTCACAGAGATCCGCCAGGCTCTGCCTCCCAAGTGCTGGGATTAAAGGTGTGAGCACCATCACTGCTCATCAAGTAAAAGCTTCTTAAAATATATATACATATATGAAATAAATCTAAATGGAATCACCAAATAAAGCCCCAGCTAGACAGACATTCCTTGCATCCGCCATTTGCTACTTTGTGGGTTCCACTTTTCTCTCTTACACCTTTATTAACCCCTTAACACTTGATAGGAGAGGAAAAAAATAAAGGAGAAAGGGGGTGAAGTTATCCTTAGACCACTTCATACTGGTTAGGGTTGTCGAGTTCCTTGGGACAAGTTCAATCTTCACCACAGTCGGGATATCTAATTTCTTCTTGTTTCTTTGAGCATGACCACTTGGCAAACACCAACCAACAGCATCCACCCGCCAACCAGCCAACAACAGCAACCCTGCTTCTCAGGGCCCTAGCATTTACATACATATCCTCTGAGAAGTTCCCTGAATTCCAAGTGCCACACACTGGAAGAAACTTAGCTGCAGCTGGCAAAGCCACACCCCTGACAGAGCACAGGCAAATCATTGTCACCTGCTGTGATGCAAACCCGCCCCCCCATGTCCCCACACCTAGGATTAAAACAAAAATATGTTCCTATAGCATTTCTGTGTTCCTTAAAGAAACAAAATTCTTAAATTCCCACTCCCAAATCTCTAGGGCAGGGAAGGGGTTACCTTTAATTGACTTGTTGGCCAAAAGGGCCCCATGGGAGCCCCTAAACAACCCCTGTTATTGGTGGTTCTCCACAAACTGTGGTAAGACCCTGTTGCTGCAGACAACACCTCCATAACTCACTGAACATAAATAAGTCCAAGCTGGGGCGCACCTAGAGCCTTCACCCCGGCTGACTAGCGCTCAGTGCTGGAACACACTCTGCATGCTGCCAAAGGAGAAAGGCCAACACCAACCCAGCTACAAACGCTTCGGTCTATAGTGGTAACCTGCCTGCAAAATGCGCTGATGACATAGTGAGTGCCACAAAGCCTGTGGGAGTAACCAGTCAATGCCTTGCACGCTTTACGGCCCACCCTGTGAGTTGAACCCTTGCTGACACTGAGCTGGTGGCCAAGGACCTGAGACTGGATAGGCCAGCCACCTAGGGGGAAAACCAAATGCTACTGTTCTGCTAAAGGAATGGATCAACAGAATTCTGCTTTACTCATAGCTAGTGCCTTGCTCCGCCATCATAGTGTACATGTGGATGTACCTACTCCTCAGTGCTCTGGATTGCTGAGCCGCATCTCCAGCCACATCTTACTTGTTTAAAAAAAAAAAGTCAACAATGAAAACACTTATAGTAGCTGGGAGCCTTAGAAAGGAGACTCTGGCTTCACAAATTCAGGGCTATCCTTGGCTACATAGTAAATTCAAGCCAGCCATAACAACAGCCCGTATGTTATGATTTGCACTGGGGCGAGGGGATGGGGGGTGGGGGGCAGGCCAGAGAGGGAGATTTGAGGCTGTTGGTGTGGCTCAGTGGCTGAGAGTAAAATCTGCTCTTGCCAGGGACTCCAATTTCAGGTTCTAGCATCCTTGTTGGTTGGCTCACAACCACCTGTAACTCCAGTTCCATGGGATCTCATTCTGGCCTTCTTGGGCACCCATACATAGTATATGTACACCACCACCACCACAAACACATACACACAACTACATTTAATTAAAAATAAATAATTTAGGGCTGGAGAGATGGCTCAGAGGTTAAGAGCCCTGACTGCTCTTCTGGAGGTCCTGAGTTCAGTTCCCAGCAACCACATGGTGGCTCACAACCATCTATAATGTGATATGATGCCCCATTCTGGCCTGCAGGTGTACATACAGGCAGAACACTGTATACATAATAATAAATAAATAAATCTTAAAAATAAATAAATAAATAATTTACAAAGCCAGGATCAACTTAAGTAGTAACTGGTTTTCTGTAACAGCATGCCTTGGAGGGTTCCCTGTGTGTGTACGTGTGTGTGTATATGCCTACTCCATTTTTTACAGCTGTGTGTACGCTCTCACTTAGCATCTGCTGGTAGATAGGTGTGCAGTAGCTTTCCTTGTTCAAATATCCTTGAGCTCATGAGGGAGTTTCTTCTATGGACTATCTTCTTGATTAGCAGTTAAAGGCAATATTTATACTTGGAAATAAACATTCTTTTTACTATCCTAATTTCTTAAATTCTGATGGCTTTTCTACAAATGGGTTTGGTGACATCTTCTGCAGGCATTCCTTTGCAGCCACCACAGGCATGCGTCTTTTTTTAAGTATGAGAAACCTGCCTTCACAGCACCATGACAAAGCGGCTCTTGACTCCTCCTCCTTCTCCTCCTCCTCCTCCTCCTCCTTTTTCCATCCTGATCCATGATGTGAGGTTCTGCAGCCTAGACCATACTAGTCATTAGCACAGCACATTCACACACCAACAGTTACACAGCAGCTCACACATGTGATCCCAGCACCCGCCAACCTCGTATACCTAATGGCTTTGAGGAGCTCCACCCCGGGAAGAAGACCCATCAGTCTACAGAGGCTCAGGGTCACCTGCCTCTGAGGGAACGGCACCTCAGGCTGACCTCTGGTCTGCAAACGTGCTTTCTCATACCACTTGTGCCCAGAGGAAATGAGGCCCTCACTTCACTGCTTTTCCTATTCTGTGCTATTTTGGTTTTTCCTCCTCTTTCTGCTTAAATCTCAGCATTTTCCCCCGGAGGCCTTTTCTTGAATTGAAGCCATGGGGAACCATGTGACTTTGTACAGCCACTGCTTGGTAATACTGGCATAAGAAAGAGGGGGAAAGGACTAGGGGTTCCACTGTGGGCATCACACGCCTTCTCCAGCATCCCCCAAAATGAGTGTTTACGGAATTTGAGCTCCGTGAAAATATTGCACCTCTGGGTACCAATGAGTCGTCTTCTCACGGTTTACCATGATCTCCGAAAATCCTGCAGTGAGTGTTGGTGTAAGGAACCTGGGTAACCAGGCCTAGCTCGGGTTGTTTTTTCCTATGTAATTTTAATGCTTATATTAAGAAGCAGAAGATGACTGAATCATTTAGACCCATCAGACTAGCAGGATGTCCTAATAAAGACATCGAAATAAAAAGTAGGGAAAGGTCTAAATGTCTCTGTTAAGGAAAGTGGCTGGATGAAATAAATGCTGGGACATTCTTGGGGTAGAAAACAACGAAGGGTGCTTGGAGAGATGGCTCAGGGGTTAAGACACAGGCTGCTCTTCTGTAGGTCGTGAGTTCAAGTCCCAGCAACCACATGGTGGCTCACAACCATCTATAGTGAGATCTGGTGCCCTCTTCTGGCCTGCAGGTGTACATGCAGACAGACTACTGGATGGATGGATGGATGAATAGATAGATAGATAGATAGATAGATAGATAGATAGATAGATAGATAGATCTTTTTTTTAAAAGGAAAGAAAGAAAACAGAATAAGGATGCTTTCTCTGTAAGACAGGAATATTGTCAGTGTGCTGCTGCTGTTAGTGAGAAAGCAAGGTGCGGACTGCGGGGAGGGTGGCGGGCACGCGCAAACAAGTGTTGGCTTAAATGTTTAAATGCAGTTTGACATGAGACAAAATCCGATTTTGTTTAAGCCCATAGTATCTGTGACTTTACCCATTGTGTTTGAGCCAAGGGATGGGAAGGACCAGTTGCAAGCATATATATTTTGAGAGAATAATTGTTGAAGCCATACGTGATGGTTTAGTCTCCTACTTTGGTAGGAAATTAGAAACCAATCTGTTTTTAAATTGTAGTTTCTTCAACTTGTTCTGGTTTCTGGGTTGGTTGTTTTTTTTTTTTTTTTCCCCACCTCTCAAGGTAATTGGAAACCTTAACACATAGTGCCTGCTTACTCTTTGTACAGGAATGGTCTGTGAATGGCTCGGTCAATAAGGCGGACAGTGAACGTGGTCTCCATCTTACATCTGGTTTTGTTATTTGCTGAAGTTGGAGTGTGTGCTGAAAATGTTGTAAACTGGTCGTGTCTTTACAGGAGCAGAAAAATCCAGATTCGAAACATCCCACCTCACCTGCAGTGGGAGGTAAGCCCCGGCACCCAGCTGCCCTGTGGCTGAGCTTCCTTTTACTTGAGGAATTTAAGGCTGTCAGACTTTGGCCTAGAACCTGGGGGCACTGTCCTTCCCTTCCAGTGTGGGGCACACAGTGAGTTAAAGGTTGTGTTTATCCTTCTCTGACAGAGTGCTCTCGGACCCCTCACAGTCAGCTCCCTCGGGTCCAGGCCACGGAGCAGCAACAGCAGTAGCATATCAGCCTTTCTATGATTCTTATCCCATGATGCCGTGAACGATTTTGATCTTTTCCCATTCTGATTGGCTGAGTTACCAGGAAGCCTATGGGAACAAAGTTCTTCCTTAGAGTGGATTTTTTTTCCCTCTGTTTTTTGTTTGTTTTGTTTTGAGTTAGTCACTGTGAGAACAGTTAAGATATATTTTCAGAGCACTGAAAATTAGAAGATTGCTATCTTAATATAAAATACAGTAGAATGCAAAGGGGTGGCCTCACTGTTTAGAGCAAACTGCCCGAACCCACAGGAAACTAAAACAGCCTTAAAGAAAGCTGTATTTTATCTCTGTCTTGGAAGAAAGGAAGGAAGGAAAGGACTGAGCTGGAGAGCCTGGCTCAGTGGTTAAGAGCCCAAGCTATCACTGCAGAGGACACAAGTTCAATTTCCAGTGGTCATATTAGGCAGCTGACAGTTAATTACCTATAACCTCAGATCCAATCTTCTGGTCTCAGCAGGCACCTGTCTTCATGTGTATGTACTCATGTACACACACACACACACACATACACACACACACACACACCTCTAAAATACAAAACAACCAGGCACACTGCTATATGACTTTAATTCTAGTACTTAGGAGGCTGAGGCAGACAGATTTCTTGAGTTTGAGAGTCTAGCCTGGTCTACATAGGGATTTCCAGGCCCAGTCAGAGATACCGACAGCCAGACTCTATCTCAAAAATAAACCTGAAAAAAAGAACAAACTTGAGAGATATTTATTACTTTTTATGTGTATGTATGTGTGCTTGTGCGGGTCTGCATGCAGCACACGCGTGCAGGAACACGTGAGGCCAGAGCGGTTAATTGATCCCTTGGACCTCAAGTGGTTGTGAGCTGCCATGTGGGTATGAGGAAGGAACTCAGGACCTCTACATGAGTAGTGTGCACTCTGTACTGCCATCTCTGTGTCCTTAAGAACTTGTTTTTGTTTGTTTACTATGAAAAATCTGAAGCGTGCACAGTCTGTTACTTGAAGACGTCAGGAGATCCCCCGGAGGAAAGCCGAAGGGAGGGTTGTTAAATCCCGTATACAAGACTTGTCCTTTACTCTGCCTTTCAATTCAGCAGCACGGTGCTGGCCGTCATAGGAATATGACTGATCAGTTACCAAGACGCTGAAATTGTGCGGTGTCACCTTAGTGAGTAGCCTGTTGGGGACCAGTCAGCAGAAAAATGCCCTGACTGCTCAGACTGCCGAGTTCTGTTTAGTTATGGAAGCCCTCGAGTGCAGGCTCGCGCACATTACTCCCGCGGACTTGTCGTAGTGGTTTGGTTCCATCGCAGAGGGAAGTCGCTGTCTTTTTTTGTCATCTTCTCTTCCTGTATCTTTACAGGTGTTGGATGGACTGCTGGCCGAGTATGGGACCGTGGAGAACGTAGAGCAAGGTAATAAGCGAGGAAGTTAAGCAATGGGTGAGGAAGCTCGCCTCCTGAACTTTGGGGAAGACCTGGTCTTCTATTCCTTATAGGTTGGTTGGGGGTCATCAGGGAGAGGCAGCAAGTCCCATCGCCCCTCTGGTGTGTGGTTTGTCCGCCTGTCTGTCAGAGGCATCTGGGTCTATCCGTCATCTATCTCCGTGTACCTGTAGAGTTTAGTTGTCCAAGGAATATTATTTCTGGGTCTCTCTATGTAACCTGGTTGACTGGAGCTCACTATATAGACCAGGCTGGCCTCCAACTCGCAAAGACCCATCTGCCTCTGTCTCCGATGGCTGGGATTGCAGGCGTGGCCACCACTCCCGGCTTTCAGGCTTGTTAATACCTGTGGTGAGCTAAGTGCTGGGCAAGCACAGTTGGAGCGGGCAAGCTTAATGCCTCTGAGGATAGTTGGTTTGGCACTGTTGTTACTTAACTAACTCCAGCTCACTAGAAGGCGAGAGCACAACCTAATGTCTGTTTGCTATGAAGTAGGACTTCCACACTGAGATTCTTGGAGCACTTAGGGTTGACCACTTGTGGGCAGGGGGTGGGGGGCGGGGGGCATGGCTCACAAATGAACAATCTCTGAGTGGCTTTGTGTATCTCAGGAAATACTTCCTTCTCTACTTGTTATTAGCTGAAGCCTGAAGCACTTGTTTGTTTTGTTTTGTATTTTGAGTCAGGGTTTCTCTGTGTAGCCTTGGCTGTCCTGGTTTCACTTTGTAGACCAGGCTGGCCTCGAACTCACAGAGATCCGCCTGCCTCTGCCTCCCTGAGTGCTGGGATTAAAGGCATGTGCCACTGTGGCTGGTGCCTAAAGCACTTTTTTTTTTTTAATATTTTTTTTTAATTTTTTATTTTATTTCATGTGCATTGGTGTGAGGGTGTCAGAATCCCTGGAACTGGAATTACAGACAGTTGTGAGCTGCCATGTGGTTGCTGGGAATTGAACCAGGGTCCTTTGGAAGAGCAGACAGTGCTCTTAACCACTGAGCCATCTCTCCAGCCCCTAAAGCACTTTTTAATGGGGACTAAAAAGGCACCCGAAGCTGCTATCTTACATAGCTCTTTAGGAGTCCCCAAAAAGTAGACCCCTAAGATCCTGACAATGAAGATGCCAAAGTATGGTAAGAATTATTTTTACATTGGCCCTGATGGCTTACTGCCTGCAAACTCGGCTTCACCAACTGACCCTCACTAAATCCATTTTCCACCTTGTATAAAATGAGCTCACAATCTCTCGCTTTTCCTCGATGGTTGAATGGTCACATGGCTCAATGAAAACCTGTCTATGAATTTCATAAACTGTAAGGGATCATACAGTCCCCAGGAGATCATATAGGATCTGATTTCTCACAAACGATCCAGTCCGTCAGTGTGATTAACACACTTGCTTTGAGGCAGGAGTTGTTTGGGGTGATCTCCCCTCGGTGATTCAGAACATGGCTCTGTTTCTTACTGCTGCTTGCTGGCGCATGGAGTTGAAAGGAAAGCGCTCAGAAGAAAACTTTCTAAAAAGTCTGTCCTCATAGCGGGGCGGGGTGGTGGTACACGCCTTTAATCCCAGCACTCTGGAGGCAGAGGCAAGCGGATCTCTGTGAGTTAAAGGCCAGCATGGTCTACAAAACAAATCCAGGACAGCCAGGACTACAAAAGAAACCCTGTCTTAAAAAAATAGAAGAAGAAGAAGAAGAAGAAGAAGAAGAAGAAGAAGAAGAAGAAGAAGAAGAAGAAGAAGAAGAAGAAGAAGAAGAAGAAGAAGAAAATCTGCCCTCAGTTTTACCTCCTTATCATTGAGTGGAAGACATTCTAGTAGGAGAGTGAGCAAGATGGCTTCACAGGTGCGAACTTGAAAACACTTTTTAAAAACCAGTACCTGATCTGGATGTGGTGGCACATGCCTGAAATCCCAGTTTTGAGGAGATGGAGACAGATTAGCAGCTGGAACCATGAGACCAGTTCAGGCTGTTGCTCCCTGAGAACGAGGTGTTCAGCGGCACTGGGATAACACGCAGCCCTGCAGTGCCTGCGCACTGGTGCCTGCCCAGCTTCCAGCACCTCAGGGCACAAACTGTTGTGCTGTTCTTTTTGGCTGGTTCTGTGGGTGATCTCTGACACAGCAGAGCCTATCAGTAGAGTCTTAGGGACATGAACTTAACGAGCAATGAAATAAACCACCTACATGGAGCTCAGCTTTGTCTAGAATCAAAGGACCATGTGACTTGCAGAAGACAAACATCTTTGAAGAACAGAGGATATTAGTAAAAAATAATAAAAATAAAAATAAGCGAGGGCAAAATTAAGGATCCATGATTCCCAGAGGATACCTTTTCTGGGACCAAGTCTGCAGCCTTCTCTGTCGATCTAGAAGGCTACAGACAGGAAACCTTTAACGTTCTGTGTGTTTTAGCTAACAATTAAAATAAAAAATAAATAGGTATAGAAGAACAGTTTGAAAATATGAAAAACAAAGAATTGTGGCATTTTTTTCTTTCTCTAATTTTTCTCTGTGTCATGTCCTTCCACCCACTTTTCCTCTATGACTTTAGCCTAAAGAAGTAATTCAGAGCCGAGCGGTGGTGGCGCACACCTTTAATCCCAGCACTCGAGAGGCAGAGGCAGGCGGATCGCTGTGAGTTCGAAGCCAGCCTGGTCTACAAAGTGAGTCCAGGACAGCCAAGGCTACACAGAGAAACCCTGTCTCAAAAAACCAAAAAAAAAAAAAAAAGAAGAAGAAGAAGAAGTAATTCAGAGGGGTGCAATATCAAATGGTGTTTGCCAATGGAGGTGACTTGGCAGCACTTTAGGGTGGCAGGACCGGGCCCAGCACACTCCCCAGTGACTAATGGTGAAGCAGTTCATGGCCCAATAGCTTCCTGCCGTTCTATGCATATTAAAAATGAAAACACATGAATAAACACACTCAGACAATTCCCATGCGCATGCTCACTCAGAAGTACTTACAGAATAAGTGAGATAGAGGGCAGCATGTTATGTGTGTAACACAGTGTTACAAACATGTCACTTACAAGTTCTGTAAATACAGGTTAACAAGCATAGAGGTGCACATAACTACAGTTAAGACGGTATAGCATTCAACACTCAGGAAGCAGAGGCAGGTGGATCGCAGTGAGTTCGAGGCCAGCCTGGTCTACAAAGTGAGTCCAGGACAGCCAAGGCTAACACAGAGAAACCCTGTCTCAAAAAACCAAAAAAAAAATAAAAAGACGGTACAGCATTTTGTGCGTCTTCCTCCGGAGTTAGCCTCCATTGGACCATAGGGCGATAGCTATTTTAAAATGATGATGTAGTTTTCATTTCTTTCCTAGTTAACACAGATACAGAAACTGCTGTTGTCAACGTCACCTACACAACAAGAGAAGAAGCAAAGATGTAAGTGGGGTTGGTTTTGTTTCCTTGCAGGTTTATTTGGGTTTCTCTTTGGTTTCCTTTGGGGTCTCCATCTGGAAACCTTTTCAGAGAAGACAGGTGCCAGGCAGCCAGCCCGTCCATGTTCTCCTGGTGTTCTTGCCTCCTTTGGCATGTCAGTGCCACCCCCGGGGGTTTGCACTAGGCTGCTGGTGATTGCACAGAGACTGTCTTGAACAGTGTCGCGCCTTGGCATCGACAGAAAGGCAGAAACGTGTCAGGAAAAAAGAGGACCAGCTTTATGACACCGCGCCTGTATGTGCTGCTTTGGCAAACTTCACGGGGCCCCTTTTCCCCCGGAGTGTGCTCCATTCTCCACGAGGAATGAGCACAGCCTTGTGTCCACAGTCACTGAATGGAGGCTTTCCTGTGTATAATATTAAAAAGAGGATCCACCTCAGTGATAACGGCAGGCTTGGTTGTCCGGGAATGTTCCACCCATGCGCCTGGCTCGGACTCCCTGCTCTTACCCCATTCATTACTCTTCTGTTGCTCCAACAATGATTAATTTTGAGTTTACTATTAATAGACTTGGGATTCAGTTTTAAGTAATACCAAAAAAAAAAAAAACACAAAAACAAAAACAAAACAAAAAAAAAACCCAAAACCAAAACACAAATTTCTTTTGCTTTTTATCTTTTGGGCTTTTGTGGAAGAGGGTGAACTGAGCCATGGACCACGGTGCCTAGCTAAGAAAGTTCTGTTGGGAGGCGGTCCTTGAAGTGCCTCATAGGCTTTGTCATTTAGAAGTATAACAAGGGGTCCTACTTCATGGCCGTGGCATATAGCCCAGTGTATGCCCATCCCCAAGGTACTAGCATCCCTGCTCTTGTAGTTTTAAGCAAATGTGAAGCTATAGCTTATCCATTTTCATACCAGCAGCCTTCAGGAGTTAACTGTTCATTGCTAACAGTGCGGGTCCATCCACCGTGAAGCTTGGCAGCCATCATAGCCACAGCCCAGCACCGTGTGGGTGGCATCTCCACATTGCTCTCTCACCTTCATTGAATTCGGAAGGTTCTGTTTTGTAATGAATCTGCAGACGCTAAGTGTTACCCTTGTAGGATTGCTGTAGAAGCATGTAAAGGCATTATCCCATGTAAAGGCACTGTCCCATTTCATGTGTGATATTTAAATACAATAACGGGCTAGAGAGATGGCTCAGTGTTAAGAGCCTGCTCTTCAAAAGGACCCGGGTTCAATTCCCAGCACCCACATGGAAACTCACAACTGTCCGTAACTCCAAGATCTGACACTATCACACCAGTGCACATAAATTAAAATTAAATAAAAAATATTTTAAAAAATAAATACAATAATGAATTGTGTGTGATAGTTATCTTTAGATAATCTGTAACCCTGAGGGTTAAAAGGCATAAGTGTATATCTTAGCAGCTATAGAATAAATAGTAAATATTGAAACATTGCCAGATGGACCCTGGGCCATCTAGTCTCTGAGTATTTGCCCCAGAAGAGGAGCTATAACTTCAGACTTTTCCCTGGCAACACATGTTCCAAGAGATTGGGCATATAACTTACAAACTCACAAGGCAGGCTCAACAGTCAAAGCTAGAGTGAACTTGAAGAAGGCTGGCCTCCTTTTTAAAGTCGTGTCAAGTGGAGTGGGTGGTAAATTATATAAAAATATTTGATCAAGGAAAATGTTTATAGACTGTCAGCTGAATTTTAAGAATTAGAAACATTACATGCACTTTTAGTACATTTTAGTAAAATAAGGATAGGGAAGATATAGTTTTTTAATTTATGCTTATGTGTTCCTGAATTTTTCAAATGTATTTAAATTTTGTGATCTGACTAAAATAATCATGAAGATGTATTACGGTTAAAAAGAAAGTAATAATTTTGGACCCTTATCTACAATTTTGGTGAGTGGGTTCAGTCTTTGGTTGTGGGAAAGATGAGCAAACTGCAGAACTGTATCTATGCCACCTGGTGCTAAGTCCTGCGAGAGCTTGCTTAATTGTTAGCTGAACCTGCAGGGGCCGAGGCGGTATTTGTCTTGCTAACCCCTGTACACTTCATGCTTGGCACGGGGTTACCATGTAAATGGCCAGCGAGAGTCTTTTCTGAACTCTTCGGCCAGCTTTTCTACCCTGCTGTGTTACAGAGCCATCGAGAAGCTCAGTGGGCGTCAGTTTGAGAACTACTCCTTCAAGATTTCCTACATCCCCGACGAAGAGGTGAGCTCCCCTTCACCCCCTCACCGAGCCCGGGAACCAGGCCACGGCCCTGGGAGCTCTCCTCAGGCCAGACAGATTGATTTCCCGCTGCGGATCCTGGTCCCCACCCAGTTTGTTGGTGCCATCATCGGAAAGGAGGGCTTGACCATAAAGAACATCACTAAACAGACCCAGTCCCGGTACGTGCCTCCGGGGTTTCCTTCGCTTACTTCTCAGGGGTCGCCTGTATCCCATCTCAGCCACCCTCTCAGGTCACCTGTGGCTGCGGCGGGAGGCTGTGTCGTATCACGGTGTCCACGCTAATGACGCAGTGAAGAGCAGGAAGGACCCCCAGGAAAGGTGGTCCCTTCTGTGCCCCGATGTGAGCACAGCTAGTCCTCCGGCAGTTGAGTCGCAGGACGTTCGGGTCTGCGCTCCATCTTCCTGCTGAGTCAGCCTTCGGGTAGCCATTCTGTGGACTGTCCAGGTTTTCTAACGTAGAAGGATTGCAAGTAGTATGTTCACTTTTAATACAGTTTAGTAAGTAGTATACAATAGAGATAGGGGAGGAGTAGAATGAGTAGCTAATTCGTGCTTACGTGTTCCCGGGTTTCTCAAATATATTTAAATTCTGTGATATAATTAAAATAATCATGAAGACATGTTATGATTGAAAAGACGGTAATAATTTTGGATCCTTTGGGTCGGACACAAAGGTAGACACCAAAGGGGCCATAATTATTACTTTCTTTTCAATCATAACATGTCTTCATGATTATTTTAATCATATCACAAAATGTAAATATATTTGAGAATTCCAGGAGCATGTAAGCACGAATTAACTATAGGGAGGTTGCTTAACTCTCCTTCAGAAGGGCAAATAGAGTAGACACCGGAAGCAGCTGACCAGAAGGAACAGTGTGGGATCCGACCATAAAGGTCCTCTGAAAGACCCCACCCAGCAGGGGATTGCAGCAGATGCTGAGACTCACAGGCAAACTTTGGGGTGGAGTATGGGGAGTCTTATGGAAGAGATGGGGGATAGAAGGACCTGGAGGGGGCAGGAGCTCCACAAGGAGACCAATGGAGCCAACATATCTGAGCCCGGGAGGGGCAGAGGGAGGGGGTGCTGCAGAGACCGATTCCCTACAAAGGACTGTACATGGTGTGGACCTAGACCCCCTGCTCAGATGTAGTCAGTAGGCATCACAGTCTCCTTGTGGGTCCCATAATATGGGGAGTAGGGACTACCTCTGACATGGACTCTAGTGCCCACTCATTGATCATGCCCCCCCAGGGGCAGCCTTGCCAGGCCACAGAGGAAGAGGATGCAGGCAGTCCAGATGAGACTTGATAGGCTGGGGTCAGATGATAGGGAAGGAGGACTCCCCCTTTCTGAGGACTGGGGTGGGGAGGGGAAAGCAGGAGGGAGGGGAGGACTTGGGGGGGGGGCTACAATTGGGATGTAAAGTGAATGAATTTAAAAAAAATTTTTTTAAGTTAAAAAAAGAGACAGAACTGGAGGTAGCAGTCAGTGGGCAAAATGATTTGTAGAGTTATTGGTTTTTATATGTCTGTAAGACTGTATACACTGTACACTATAATGCAGGATGTACAAACAGCAACTTTTGGGTTCAAGGTTTTAGAAAATCTTTCACCTCTTTGAGTATCGGTTACTTCTGTGAAAAAAAAAAAAAGCCACTACATTTTACCAGGATTGTTGTAAGAATACAAATAGTTGGGCAGATCAAATGAACTCAATGCTGCAAAGTCCCAGATTACCAGCAAATATGCTTACCTGAGCTGGTGGGTCTTAGTATAGTCATTCGGATGAGAGTGAGTGTCCTGCCGCCTGAAAGGAAAGGCTTCCTCCAGTGTCGGGAACGCCAGGTGCAGCCGCTGATGTGGCTCAGACCCAGTGTGCAGACTCCCAGCAGGGGAGTGCTGAAGTGGAGATAGAAGTGGTGCTCCTATGTGCCTTTTATTCTAAGAGCCAGCCCCTCCATTCATAAGTTTGCATCACTATAAAGTAAATTTTACTTATCCCTGTTCTGATTCCAAAGATTGTATAAGGTGGCTGTAAAAAGCAACAAGTTTCAGTGGAGGGAAATTAGTTCTCAAAGAATGTGCCAGTTTGAGAAGTGAGCTGAAGCCTGGGCTCTAACAGCCAACATAAAAAAATGGCTGTGATCCGTTATGTGACGCTGAAAGTTAAAAAAAAAGCAGGGCCCAGAGAGGTCAGATATAGTCATCAGACTTTCAAGCCATCAGTCTTAAGTGCCTGGAAGATGGCAGACTTCCAATAGAAGTGAACGAAAGGCTTAGGAAGGCTTAGTGAAACGTGGCTGTCCCTCTGCAGACTCACAAAGCTTGCTTGAGTTTGGTGTTGGGATTTGGGTTCACACACAACTCTTCAAGGCTGCGATCAGTGCAGAGGGCGGCGCAGAGGGCGGCACCACTCCATCGGGCAGCTCTCTTCTCACTTCACCTTTCACTTCTACAGACATTTGAAAGGCTGTGCAAAATACCTCATTAGCCACGCTGGCTTTATTACCAAGTTGACTGGGTGCACTCCTGTCAGAATGACCCACCACCCCCTTCTGACCAGAGCTACAGGAGGTTTACATTTGGGCACGAGCCTCCTTGCACACTGGCCTCCTCAAGAGCAGCGTCAGTTGCAAGTGCCCTGATGACATCTCCCCCTGTCCTCACTGCACTCATTGGCTGGGGCTATGCTTTCTCGCGCCTGGGCCCTATCGGATACCGCTGTGCTATGGCCCCTGGTTCTTTTCTGTAGGGTGGACATCCACAGGAAGGAGAACTCCGGGGCTGCAGAGAAGCCGGTCACCATCCATGCCACCCCAGAAGGGACATCGGAAGCATGCCGCATGATTCTTGAAATTATGCAGAAAGAGGCTGATGAGACCAAACTGTAAGTCTGCATGGCGCCCGGACCGTTCAGTGCTGCTGTAAGATTAAGAAATATGTTTAAAAGCTCTACATGTGTTACTCAGTGAGTGTAGAGGGGTCGTGTGTGTGTTGCTCACAGGGACAGAAGTGATAGGATGTATGCGCATTGTAATACACAATGTACTGTTTACACAGCGAGCGAGCGAGAGAATTTCCTCGTGTTGCAAACCTGAACCTCTCTCTTTGCCCATTAAACACCCTCCGGCTTCCTGTTCACCTCCTGCTCCTTCCAGATGGGTTGCTTTAGATGCTTGACATGATGGATGATCCCACAGATCTGTCGTCCTGTAATCTCAGCCCCCAAGTTCTTCCGCATGGTAGCACATAACATCTGTCCTTTGTCCAGCTGCAGCTGTAGCATCTTGGCTGTTCAGTGACACTTCTGGGATTGTGGATTTACAAGGAGTTTTGAGATATATATATTTTATTTCATATATCATATATACACACATATATACAACATGTATCGTGTGTGTGTGTGTGTGTGTGTGTGTGTGTGTGTCCAGAAGTGATATTGCTGGGGGGTTTTTAGTTTTTGGTTTTTTCGAGACAGGGTTTCTTTATATAATAGCCCTGGCTGTCCTGGAACTCTCTTTGTAGACCAGGCTGGCCTCGAACACACAGCCATCTGCCGCCCCCTCCCAAATGCTGGGATTAAAGGCATGTGCCACGATGCCCAGCTCGAGATTCCTGGATTTTATGGGATTCCTTTTTATTTATTTACTTCCCACTGGACAGGCCTGCCTAGTGGACCCACTGCCCATCTACCTAGTATCGGGTAGGAAATGGAATTAGAGTTACCACTGTGTGGCTCATTTTAGTCAGAATTCATAAGCTGAGGTTGGGAAAGAACTTTTAAAAAGTTGACTTCTGTTCATAAAAGACAAAGGTGCTGACTCTTGGGAGCTAAGACGGCGCCGGGTCCACTCTGTCTCTTTAGGGCTGAGGAGGTTCCTCTGAAAATCTTGGCCCACAACGGCTTCGTTGGAAGACTGATTGGCAAAGAAGGCAGAAATCTGAAGAAAATTGAACATGAGACAGGGACCAAGATAACCATCTCATCGTAAGCTACCCCTTCTGACTAAACATGCGCAGGGGCGACTGATGCGAGCTCGCTAGCGCCTGCTTCCATCCCCCAGGGAATGCGCTCAGCCACAGTTACTCTGGGAAGCCTGGGATGGGACTCAGATCCATAGGGTTGGCTGTGTAGCCCGCTAGAGCACTCACCAGCACGAGGGAGGCCCTGCGCTCCACCCACAGATCCATGAAAATGCAGCACAGGCCTGTAGTCCAGGGGAAGGGAAAGACTAAAGTTCAAGGCCAGCCTTGACTGCACCATGAACTAAGGGACTTAGTGAGGCTTCTCTCAAAACACCAAGTAAAACATGGGACTTGGGGACACAACTCAGGGGTAGAAGGCTTCCCTAGCACGCGTGAGGCCCTAGGCTCAGTCCACCACACACATCTCCCCAATGTCACTAGTAAGATGGGATTGGACAGCAGGGATTCTAGGCTGTGGTGTTAGGAGCGATCCACTCTTTATCTTTAGCAGGGTGTGTTTGTGGTCTGGAACTTTTTTTTTTTTTCCCTGTCTCTTCCCCGTTGGCCAGCTTGCAGGATCTGAGCATCTATAACCCCGAGAGAACCATCACTGTGAAGGGTACCATTGAAGCTTGTGCCAGCGCTGAGATGGAGATCATGAAGAAGCTGCGGGAGGCCTTTGAAAATGACATGCTGGCTGCTAATGTGAGTGCCCGGCGCTTCCACGCCACTGCCAGCTGGTTTTCCTATCGCTGAGGCAGGACCCAGCCTGCCTAAGGGTAGCTGTTTGGCATCGGCTGACAGGGACGTGCCTTAGGAGATGTGAAAAACTTGTGGCTTCCTAGGGTAAACCAGTCAGTAAACTATGGCAAACCCAAGTCAGCGTGATCGCCAGTGAAGTCATACTGTCGAGCCCATGAAGTGGGGTGACGCTCAGGATTGCCTGTATCAGAAAAGGAAGATGTCAAAACTAGGCTACCCACGTATATAGATACACAGGACTGGGTGCTAGATATGAGAATAAAAGTATCAAGGCCAGGAAGGTGGGTTCCCCTCTTTTCTAAACTTTGTATAATGTTGTGTCATGTCTTCTCTCTCTTTAAAGTTTCAAGTATATACCTTAGCCAGGCTGGGTGGCACAGGCCTTTAATCTCAGAATTTGAGAGACGAAGAAAGAGGCAGGTGGATGTCTGTGAGTTCGAGGACAGCCTGGTCAACACCCTGAGTTCCAAACAAACTGGGACTACAGACTGAGACCCCATCTCCATTATATATGTATGTATGTATATGTATACATATATACGCATACATATATATGTGGGTGTATACGTATACATATATACATACATACATACATACATACATACATACATACATACATATATGCTGGAGATGCTCCTGTGTGATAATAAGTGTGTAGCATATGTAAAGCCTAGAGTTAGTTATTCAGGGTCAAAACAAATGCCATCACATGGCAGAGACCTTGTCTACCATGGGCTGCTTGAGGCCCAGGCTAAGGGCTATTTGAAGAGGCACTTCAGACAGGCCTGTGGGAGGAAGGACGGGGCTAACTTCTGCTGGGCAGCATCTCTTGCTTGTTGGCTGGTACTCTTAGTTTGCCTAGTAAAGGCTGTCACCCACCTGAGCGTTCCCCATTGCTTGCAGAAGACTACACATTCTTCCTGTTACTTAGTTCTCACTGTATAATTGTTTAAAACTATTTATCCACCAGCAAAGCTCAGCTCGGAGGCGTAAAAGCTTTCCTTTTCCCAGTGTGATTTGCTGAGGATGGACAGGGCCTGCTGGTCAGCCAGCCACAGCTCAGCTTCCCCGGTTGTCAGCCCCACTGACCTCTTGGCTTCCTGTGAGCCTTCATCTGCACCTGCTGACATCTCACAGAGGAGTGGTCTGTGGTGCAGCCCCACCTCGCTCTCAGCAACACTTCGTATAGGTCTTTCTCGGGTCAGCGTCCCATCCCACACGCCTCTTCAGCCTCGCCTGAGCACCTCATACCACACAGTACAGGATGGGGGAAGAGGGAGAGAAGCTTCCTCCTGTGCGCGTGCCCTTGTGGCAGTATCATCTAGTCGTCCCATCCTTCTGTTGTGGACTCCTAATGCCTCTGCTAAACACGTCCTCCCATGAGCATCTTGGATATACTCAAAGGAGGTGTCAGTGCACTGTACATCAGTGTTTCAGAGCATGTCAGTTAGATATCTGTGCCAAGTTCATGCTCTGGGAGAGAAAAAGAGACAGAGAGACAGAGAGAGAGACAGAGAGACAGAGAGAGAGAGAGATCAAAAAGTAACGGATCTTAACATGCAGCACAAAGTAACGGCGAAGGAACCAAGCTTGCTGTTCTGCGTTCTTACCCAAAGGGGCAATTTCACCCATAGGGAAACCAACGGAAAATCTTCATGTTCAGGAAGCCAGGGCACAGGCTGAGCACAGGCTAGCATGGGGACATCTCTCCGCCTCTAGCCCTGGTGAGCATCCTAGGTTGAGATGTGAAATAGGTCAAATGATCTCAAAGCTGCAGCTAAGTGGTGGAGAGACAGAAAGAAGGGCCGTCTTCACATCAGATAGTGAGGTTTGCCTGTGTGTCAGTGCTAGCTAGCGAGGGGTCCCGACCCATCCTTGGGCAGTTAGAAAAGACTGGTATTTGCTTTCATCCAACAAATATTGATTAAGTACCGATGGACCAGACCCTGAATATAGCTCTAAAGAAAACAGCCACTGATCTCAAGGAAGTGAGGCAGGACCAAGGCACTGAGCCTGTGACTCGGTCTCGTATCTTTGAGGAAATGGAAGTGTTAGGGGAGCCCAGAACTGGGGGTCTGGGGGTGGGGGGACATGATCCAGAGGTGAGAGGGCACAGGATATTCGGGGAGATAGGGAGACAGATTCGATGAGATGGGGACCAGGGATCAGCAGGAAAGCAGCTGAAGAAGACATTGTTGGCCACAGTAAGATACGTGCAAATACCCAATGGTGACAAGGAATCCTTACAGGAATGTCACAGTCAGACTGAGACGTGTTGTCCACCCTCGGTAACAAGTCGAGGAAGTCCATGTGCCAGGGTAGAGCTGATCGGGACATGATGGGGCTTTGCAGACAGGAGACGGAGGCTGGCCACAGCAAGCCTGGCCTCCCCGGCTTCTCTCCCTCATCTTTTTTTCTTCCTTTCTGTTCCCAGCAACAAGCCAATCTCATCCCAGGGTTGAACCTCAGTGCGCTTGGCATCTTTTCAACAGGACTGTCCGTGTTTCCTCCACCAGCAGGGCCCCGTGGAATTCCCCCCAGTACCCCCTACCACCCCTTTGCCGTAAGTAGCCCCATGTCCGAGGGTCACTCGTGCTCGGCATCTCTAGGCAGCACAACTACTCCGATATGTTAAGGAAGGGCAAAGGCCTTTATTTGCAGGCTGTCATTCTGAGGGGTTAGAATTTGAATAAAAGAGGTCTCCCAGTAGGGAAATTGATTCTGAACCGGGCTCTGAACATGTGCTCTCAAGCATGCTAAGTGTCATGCCACATAGGAAAGAACTGCTCACCGATTCATTAGCCCGAGGTCCATTTTATACAAATAAGAGCTGTTAGTTCAGACAGCATTCATGAGTGTTAGTCATTTAATACAAATGTTCAGATACTTGGATTATTCTTGAATAGATAGGCATTGCCACCTTTGTCCATAACCCAGATACACTTTATTGAAAGGGCGCACCACAGGGTGTCTAAAGCACACACTGCCTGATATTTACCAGGTTCTCAGTGCGTATTGTTTGGCTCTTAATTCTTGGTAGGAGAAAAGTGAATGGTATTTTTCTTCTCGTTATTCTCAATCGGGAGAGTAGTCCATTACCAGACGGAGGCTGAAGACCCTGGTCACTTGACAGCTACCCTCCCCCACCTTACTCTTCTCTTAACACATGGCTTATTTTTTTTTGTTTTGTTTTCTTTTGGTGGGTTTTCAAGACAGATTTCTCTATGTTATCTTGGCCATCCTGGACTCACTTTGTAGACCAGGCTGGCCTCGAACTCATAGCGATCCACCTGCCTCTGCCTCCCAAGTGCTGGGATTAAAGACGTGAGCCACCACACCCGGCAACACATGGCTTATTTTGTGAGCAAACTTTCTTACTCCCGTTTCATGGGGAGAGTCTGGTGGGTGAGAGAGCTCTTTTTTGATAGGTGCTCTCTGGTGTAGGCATTGCTAGTGGCTCTTAGGGGCCCCCTGTGCTCATACACTCTCAAAACAGATATGAGTTGGCACAGCCCATTCTGCCTTGCCCACAGAAGCTTTTCTGAGCTGTTTGGAGGTACTACATACCCTCACTTTGGTTCTGCCCAATTTCCTTGTAAACTAAAGGGTGGAGCTACCTCTTGAACTATATGTGCGTCTGTAATGGAGGGGTCGTGGCAGAAGCACGTGGTTACCTTTGCTGTGAGCTGTAATAACCAACTTAGCACCATGAAAAGGCACCAGAGATGTATCACTGCCTGGGCAGGCTGCATAGGGAGCCCTGCAGAGTCTGCCTGAGAACTGAAATCACAGTAGAACATGATGTATGCAATTTAAAAATCCCGGCTTTCTCTTGGACCAAATTGGTGCAGAAATTTTAAGCACAAAGATATGTTTTCTTAATCCCCAACTGTGGCTCATGCCCAGCACTGGGAAGGCATTTCAGGCCAGCCTGGACTACATAGTTAGACCCTGTCTCAGAAAATAAAATAGATAAATATATAAAAACTAAAGATGTGATGTTTTCTTTTGAGGTTTTAGCCTTTTAATATTATACTGAGGAAAAAGCCCCTTCTTCATCCAAGATTGTAAAAATGTTTTTCTTATACTGATTTTCAGTTGTTTTTGCTGTGTGGGGGAGGGGGCATGGTGTATTTATACTGTATTTTTATAGGGAATTTATCTTGATCTAACTTTATTATTTTTCCAAGTGAATAGCCAGTTTCCCAAACTCATTTACTGAGCAATCTGTTTCATCAGTCAACTTGAAATCCAACTATGACCTTTCTTTTGTGTTTGATTCTTTGAGACAAGATCTCATGTAGCCCAAGCTGTCCTCCAGCTAGCCCTGTGGCTAAGAGTGGCTCAGAGCTGCTGAGCATCCTGCCTCCACCTCCCGAGAGCCAGTGCGCCACTGTGCCCAGTCCCAACTGTCTCATAGCCTACCTCATGGCGTTTCTGGCCTTCACCACATTCCACTCAACTCCGTGTCTATTCGGAAGTCACTGATGTTTTATACTTTCTGGCAGTTTCAACAAAAAGCTTGCTTTTGTTTTTGTTTTGTTTTGTTCTGTTCTGTTTTTCCCTCAAAGAATGAATTGGAAATATGGCAGTTTTTACTACTTGACAAAATGGAAGAAAATATAATATTTTTTAATTCCTTTTAGATATGGTAAATCCTACTCATAAAACTTTTTTGGCCTGGCAACTTTTGTTTGGAAAAAAAAAAAATTAACTTTTGTTTCCATTTCTTTTAAAAGTTTTTTACTTCGTTCATTTGTAATTTTCTATAAAAGTGTCCGTTTCTACTGTCAGGTTGAAACTTGGAGGAGGAGTGCTGCCTGTGGTGTGCTCTCCAGCATGAGGAGAAATCCATTTTATCTCTTTTAGATTCAGCACTGTAAAGCGGTGCATAGTGGGTAGTTTCCATTTTTAAATGTCCATCCTTGGAGTCTTCTGCCTCTCTTGATTCCTAATATTTTATGTTTGTCTTCTTGTTTTCTTTTCTTTCATTCTTTCTCTCCCCCCCCACCCCCAAGGCAGGGTTTCTCTGTGTAGCCTTGGCTGTCCTAGATTCACTTTGTAGACCAGGCTGGCCTCAAACTCACAGCGATTTGCCTGCCTCTGCCTCCTGAGTGCTGGGATTAAAGGTGTGCACTACCACGCCTTTTTGTTTTCCTAATAAGATTCCCAGGGAGTTTTTCCTTTTTCCCTTTTCTCCTTATTCACTGGGGACAGTTCCCTATGGTGTGGCCTGGCCTCAGACTCCCCGGATAAGCTTGGCGTCTGCTCTCCTGCCTTACGTTCTCAGTGCTACGAGGACAGGCATGTGACACCACACCAGGCTTATGTGGCATTGGGGACTGAACTGAGGGCTTTGCTGTGTTCCACAAGAGCTTACCAGTTGAACATGCACCCAATCTCCTGCTAAGGACTTTAAATTTTTCATCATTTGATAAAGGCTTCCTTTTGTCAGTCACACTGTGGCTGTTTCTTGTTCTCTGGGAGCTTGCTCTCTTCCAGAGCTTGTTCCCTGGGCCTGTTGACTGGCTCGTTGCCCTCACCGCAGACTACACATGTCTAGTGAAAGTTAGTTGTATTTTCATGTATTTAAGTTCACGAGAGGATATGCTAATGGGCCCATAGAAGACTTCACTGATGCTGTTCTCCTGAGGCTCCACCTGACCTCACGGAGACCACTCCAGACGCGTGCAGGTCAGGGAGGCTGAAATGGTTGAGATCTCAGCCTGCAGAGTCCAGATGTAGACCCAGGTTCAAATCTTGCTTCTGGTTCTCGCTTCTCAGTGTCCATCGCCCTGCACCCCATATGCCCCCTTCAACTCTCTCCCCCAGTTGTCCTAAGAGAACCCAGAGTGGATGTGCTGCTGTGGACAGACGGTCTGACAGTCTGGGACAGAACAGTGAACTGCCCACATCCTTGCCTTTCCCGGGCCCCTGTCGCTCTCTTTCCGTCCAAGGATGTCTGTCATCACATCACAACTGTTGAAACATCTGAGTGTAAAGCCACAGCCTGGCCTGGACCTCCTGCACTCCTTTCTCATGCTCATGCTTCTGGTCTCTGGCTTCTCCTGCTTGAAGATCCCTCCTCACTCACGAGTCAGCCCATCCCTCACTCTACCTTGGACCCCACAGGTCTTCCAGGAGAGTGAGCTAGCTGATGGGTGATGCCTGTGGATCTTCACAAATGCGTCTGCTGTATATCTGTCTACCCACCAGCAGAGTCCAACTGGTGATTATTAGTGGGCCCCCCACTATATGAAAAAGACTTCCTCCCTCTCTCCTTTGTCAGTAGTGGGGCACACCTTGCTGTCACCTTCATAAAAACACTTCCCCCATCGTACACACGCTTTGATAAAGCTTTTTTTATAAAGCTTTTAATTAATAATTATATTGTTAAAAATTAATTATAGTTATTTTACATAATATATACTGATAATTAAGTATTATATAGAGAAAGAGCTTCTCCCTCATAGAAGGACTGGGCCAGTGACCCCAGTAGCAAGATGAAGCTGCCTACTGACTAGGTGGCCTTGGCTCTTTAGGCAGGTGATTGATGGCTCCTGTCTCCCTCGGCCACCGATAGATTGATTGCTTTCTGATCACCAGAGGAAACATAATTGGAAAATCATTTTCCACTGGATGCTGTCATCTCCACCTTAGCACGGGGAGATGGGAAACAGAAAGCTGGTAAGACACCAGCTTCATTGTAAATAAATACTCATTTACTCTCCTTAAAACAGCCCACACCAGCCGGGTGTAGTGGCACACGCCTTTAATCCCAGCACTTGGGAAGGCAGAGGCAGGCAAAGCTCTGTGGTTCGAGGCTAGTCTGGTCTACAGAGTGAGTCCAGGACAGCCAAGGCTAACACAGAGAGACCCTATCTCGAAAAACAAAACAACCAACAACACAGCACACACCTTTGGCTCTCCTCAGATATGCTTACGGACAGCCCACATCTGACCCAGGTCTACAAGGCATGATCTCGCTGCACTGCCTTCCCCTGCACCCTTCCAAACTCTTTCATGTTCACAGTGCTAGCTGCTTGTCTAAATTTCTTTTTTTTCTTTTTGGTTTTTTGAGACAGGGTATCTCTGTGTAACAGCCTTGGCTGTCCTGGAGTCACTTTGTAGACCAGGCTGGCCTCGAATTCACAGCGATCCACCTGCCTCTGCCTCCCAAGTGCTGGGATCAAAGGCGTGCGCCACCACGCCCAGCAATGGCAGGTGCTTTTGAGTGAGTGAGTGGATGACCATTTATAGTCAGAAAGAGGCACTATAGTCTGTGGATGGACTGAGAAAGCTCTGGAGAAATTTACAACCTAAAGATTAAAAAATCCCTCTTAATCCCGTGGTGGGACTGGTGTGGGCAGTGTTCACGTTAGCACTCAGAATACAGCCTATTCAGTGGGTCGGTTCCTGGCCTTGCATGGGTGTTAGAAATACAGTTCAGAGGCATCACTTTTGCTGTGAGTGCTGAGTGCTTCCAACCAGAGGCCCCGGCCTCGCTTCCCCTGGTTAGAGCTTTAAGCAAAGAGACCACAGCAATCCTCTCTCTGTGCTTATCCACTACACCCAGAATAGGGACCTGCACAGAGAAAGGACTGGGGTCCATGGGCTTCCCAGAGAATCTTCTAGAAGAGGCAGGGCCAAGAGAGAGCCCCTTTTGCTTACCTCCCTTCAAAACCTGAGGCTTCCCTGAAGGCACTGGCCAGAGGCCTCACTGCAGTCTGTTCAGTCCAACCAAGTCCTGGAGCTCTGGTGGCCCAGTGGCCCCTCCCTAGAACCCGGGAAGCACCAAGGGTGCCCAGAACGC
>OU015745.1:76421237-76431386 GCA_907169655.1 Acomys percivali | reverse complement strand
AGAGAGAGAGAGAGAGAGAGAGAGAGAGAGAGAGAGAGAGAGAGAGAGAAGTATATTAATTCTAGCCATGAATAGATTGTCTGTTGGACACAAGTGGAATATGGCTTTCTCACCTGGTGAGGAGGTGACTGGAGGTGTCCTCCCAGTAGAACTTGGTGCATGCTGGTGAAGGGACATTGTCGGATGGCAGGAGTTAGGATTGGGGGCTCAGGCTCTAGGTGTAGGGTCACATGAAGAACACAAGGACTTCAGGCTTGCAAGCGTGACCGGAATCCAGGGTGCGAGCACGGATTGCTGACCGGAATTGAGCGCTGGAGACGAAGAACCCTGAATGGCTGTTAGGACCAGTCACAGAATTCTTAGCTGCCCCCTCTGGTCTCCTCAACTTGCCTGTGAGCTGAGCATTATGCCAAGGACCAGGGACAGGCAGACAGACGCTCTTTATGTCGGGGAAATGGAGAGTGGAGGATCCGAAGTGTATGGTTGTCTTCGCCTGCATAGCAAGTTCAAGGCCAACCTCGGCTCAGAAGAAAGAGAGGGAGGAGAGGAGGGTGGTTTCTGCTCAGTCAGACAAGAGGAGGCCATGCCTCTTGGCCAGCAGCTAGGAAGCAGTCTTCTTCTTCCTCTTCTTCTTCTTCTTCTTCTTCTTCTTCTTCTTCTTCTTCTTCTTCTTCTTCTTATTTATTTATTTATTTTATGTGAGTGCTTTATCTGCATAAGAAGGCATCAGATAACATTATAGATGATTTTGAGCCACCACGTGGTTGCTGGGAATTGAACTCAGGACCTCTGGAAGAGCAGGTGGCGCTCTTAACCTCTGAGCCATCTCTCCATCCCCAGAAGCAGACTTCTAACCTGGCCTCTTACTGGGATCCCAACAAGTGTCTGTAGAACTAGAGCATTTATTTAGCCTGAGGGACAGCTCTGTGGAGTCAGCAGGGCTTCTCTATCCATCAGCCTTTTGGACCTCCACCTGACCAAGGCAGGAGAAAGAAGGGGCTTGAGCCATCCTCTCTCACTGCCTTCCCTGCTTTCCCCGCCTTCTCAGGTAAATGAGCTGCAGAACTTGACAAGCGCAGAAGTCATCGTGCCTCGGGACCAAACGCCGGATGAAAATGAGGAAGTGATCGTCAGAATTATCGGGCATTTTTTTGCTAGCCAGGTACTACTATCCTGTGAGGGCCCTGCCTCCTGCCCAGCTCTTCCCACGAGTTCAGTTAATTGTATTTGTGCCAGGGGGCCATGAGCTTTCCTCCACCACACACACACAGTGGAACCTTCCCCCGGCCCCCTTACCTCAGGGACAGGAAACTGGTGGTGCAAGACCCCTGGTGTGCTCAGGATCCCCCCCCCCCCACCTCACCCCCAGCCTTCTTCTGAGGAGCCACAGGGCCAGCAAGCCTCCAGCAGAACAGCCAGGTGCACGGTCAACCACTCAGGAAGGGCCCCTGTTTCCTGTTGCTCTCTCCCTTCGGCTCTCTAGAACGCCCACATCACTGCTTGCCTTTCCCTCAGAGGCCAGCGCTGCAGTGACAAGGGGGACTTAGCTGTCTTGATGCTTTTGCTGAGGGCATTTTGGAAGAGAGCCAACTGTGACCCTCGTGTAAGGCAGGGGAGGAGGCCAGGCTGGGTTCTCCTTGCTTGTAGCTGCTCTCCTGTGACCCGCCCACCACAACTGCTGCCTGGGCCAGTTGCAGAGTTTTCGGCCTCTGGGGCCCTGGGGCTCAAGGCAGCAGTTCCAGATGCTCAGGCTATGTCAGGGTTCTAGTCTGTCTTCCCCACCCCCCCCCCCCCCCCCCCCCCCGATGTTTATCATGCTTGGAAAGGTGAATGGGGCCAGAGCAGAGGTGTGGATGGCAGGGCCTTCGGTCGCCATCACTGACTGTTGCTTCCTAGCCAGTCTGCTTACTAGTTAGTTCCTCTCCCCGCCATTCCCACCCCTGTGTGCCCTACCCCACCCCTACTTTGCACCCAGCAGGCTTTGGGTGAAATGGAAAGGAATTCTGCTCCTGACTGCTGGGCCTGGGGGTGGTGAAATCAATATATTGTTCTGAGGATTCAGCTCTGCTTTGCCGGGTTCCCCCCAGACCCTCTGGTCTCCTATGGGGCCTCAGAGCTGGGGTTGTTTCTTCCTTGTGCCCTCCCCTCTCCTCTCTCTCTCTGCCACAGACTGCACAGCGCAAGATCAGGGAAATTGTACAACAGGCGAAGCAGCAAGAGTCGAAATACCCTCAGGGAGTCGCCTCACACCGCAGCAAGTGAGGCTCCCCAGGCACCAGCGAACAACAGATGAATGTAGCCCTCCCAACACCTGACAGACGAGACCAAACACAGCCAGCGGATTGGGAGCAAACCAAAGACATCCTGAGGAGTGAGAAGTCTGCAGAGAACCAGGGCCTGCAGACCCTCCTACATCCTGGGATCCAGGAGAGGGCATAGGGGAGGCCAGGTGTCCCCACCCCCACCCCCCAGAAACACCACTTGGCTTGCCCTCAGCTTCCCCTGGCTTCTGCAGGCCTACAGCCATACACTGCCCATCCACTCAGATCTCTCCTCAGCTCCCATGACGTTATCCCTTTCAGTTGAACTAACATAGGTGAACATGCTCGAAGCAAAGCAAAATTCCTAGCCCCTTCTGTGTTGTGGGAAGTTACCTCCGTACATGTCTGTACACATCAGAAGGGGAAAGACGTTAAGAAATGTGGCCTGTGGGTTACACGGGGCGCCTGCAGCGTTAATATATTTTAGAAATAATATATCAAATAACTCAACTAACTCTAATTTTTACTCAATTATTAATTTTGTTTTCTTTTTGAAGAGAAAGCAGGCTTTTCTAGACTTCAAAGAATAAAGTCTTGGGTGAGGCCCATTGGTATAGAAAGGGACTTTGAGCCACCCACACAGAACTCACTTGGAGGGGAAGCTAGTCAGGGACACTTAATGGCAGTTGTGGATCACCTGTGCCTGTCAACAGAAGGGATACCGTCCCTGAGGAGGGACCCCAGGCCCTCGTCACCTGTTCATCCCATACACGCTATTTCTCTGCTTCATAGGTTTTAAACTGGTTTTTGTTTTTTGGGGTTTATGTTTGTTTAGCTTTGTTTTGTTTTGTATACTGCTATATATTTCTCTCTCTCTCTTCTCTTCTTCTCTTTCTCTCTCACTCTTCCCTTCCCTCCCTCCCCTTTCTTTACCGACCATTCTTTTGAAAACCCTTCATCCTTTTCTGTCTCCCCCCCCCCCATATCTGTGCACACACACCCCCAGGCAAAGCAGTGCTCTGAGTATCGTATCACACAAAAGGAACAAACGCGAAACACACAA
Organism: Acomys percivali; assembly: GCA_907169655.1. Lineage (NCBI taxonomy): Eukaryota > Metazoa > Chordata > Mammalia > Rodentia > Muridae > Acomys > Acomys percivali. The sequence goes on along the minus strand of OU015745.1, from coordinate 76,428,062 downwards.
GCCAGCCTCCGCTTACACTAGGTTACTCAGCGAGCAAGAGTCGATGGTACTTGTCCTAGCATTCGGAAGAGGAAAGCAGGAACCCACCAAACAAGCCAGCCACCAAACAAAGAAAAGTTCCATAAAGAAAGAATGTACTTTGTCTTTTCACATTTTGGTATATAAGCCATCAACATTTAGCGAAATTATTTCTTTCTTTAAAAATTTAAAGTGCAGGAAAATAGCAATTTATACAAGGTTGTTGGCCCAGGGCGTTAAATTTACAGATTTTTTTTTTTTTAAATGAGAAAAACACACAAATAAAGCTACCTCAGGTGTTTTTTACCTCAGCACCTTGCTCTTGTGTTTCCCTTAGAGATTTTGTAAAACTGATAGTTGGAGCATTTTTTATTTTTTTAATAAAAATGAGTTGAAAAAAAAAAAGATACCAACTGCCAGCCTGGAGCAGGCGGCAGCCCAAGTGTGCAGCAACTGTTCTTACTTGTCTTCCGCTAGCCAAGAGCCTACGTGGCCTTCTTGTGGACAAACCTAAAAATGCTTATTTTTTAAAAATGGCAAAGAAAAACAGAGAGCGAATATTGGAGCCGTCCTGAATTTCAATAGGGTACGTGCCGTGAGGGCTTTTGTGCTGAAGGATGACCACGTCCTGGTTATGTGAAGAAACCATGACACCACCAGACTGCAATGCCGGTTTCCTCTACTGCAAACAGTGTTCTGTGACAAAAAAAAAAAAAAAAAAAAAAAAAGGTCAAAAAAAATATATCCAAGCTAACAAGATCCTGATGTCTTGGTGTCTTATTTACTGTGCATTGAGTCTCCCAGACTCTCAGCTGAAGGGGTGAGGGAGGGAGCTCCTCATCCACAGGGGTCTTGGGAGAGCCACAGTGTGTACCCAGCAGCTGCGGCTTGTGGAACACCCACCGTGGTTGGGTCCACACGGGATGGCAGTTTGTAGGAGACTGGATGCAGGTGTGGTTGAGCCCCGCAGGTGATCCAGGTGCCAGCCCAGGCAGGACTGCATCGTAGACAATTCAAGGCCAGAACCTCCCTTCCTTTAGCTCGGTGGTTCTCAGCTCCCTTGTGCTGTGGCCCTTCAATACAGTTCCTCAAGCTGTGGTGACCCCCAACCATAACATTATCTACTTGCTACTTCATAACTGTACTTCTGCTATCCTTATTTTCCAGTGGTCTTGGGTGACCCACAGATTGAGAACCCCCCTGCCCACGAGTTAGCCATATTCCTTCCTTCTAATTGTTCCTCTTCAAATATCAAGTACAAATGAAAGCTTAAAAATATGTGAAACTTAAGCCAAGTGTGGTGTCAGACGCCTTTAATCCCAGCAGAGAGGAAGGAGGCAGAGACAAGTGGATCGCTGTGAGTTTGAGGCCAGCCTGGTCTACAAAGCGAGTCCAGGACAGGCTACCCAGAGAAACCCTGTCTCAAAATCAAAGCCAAAAAAAAAAAGTAAAAAAAAAAAAAGGGAAACTTAAAAAAACAACTGTCAAGTTACATGCTGAACAGAGCTGAAAGAAACCTCCCTGGCTGAGAATGTAGCTCGGTGGTAGGTGCTAGCCTCACCCAGAGAAAAGGAGCAGCGAGAAGGGAGGCAGAGGCGCTCCCAGGCCAGGCTGGCTGCCCTGCTGGGACACTGTTGGAAGATGGGTAGTTGCCGTCTCTGGGGGGGTACCCCCCCCCCCCCCCCCCCCCCCCCCCCGTCCCACCAATGGAAGAGATGCAGATGTGGAGGTAGGTACCATGGTGCCTGAGACGGTGCTGGAAACTCACAAGAGTGCTGCCTCAGCCTCCCAGGCGCTGGGGTGATAGGTGTTCCCCACCACGGCTGGTAGGGAACCCTGTGAAAGGACAGCACTTGACAGCATGAAGCTAATTCCTCCGCGTTGGACGGCCTAGGGTCAAGTTGGTCCCAGAGAGAACAGTCTATTTAATCTCCCACTGTTGTGACCTTTGACACACATCACACACACACACCCCAGTATCATAACCATCTAAAGATACAGATGTAGCCAGGCCTAGTAGAACAGGCCTGTAATCCCAGACCCTTGGAAACTGGGACAGAAGGATTACATGTCAAGACCTGCCTGCATCATCTAGTGAGAGACTTATCTCATAATCAAAAATTAAAACCAAATGATCACCTGTAGCTATAGGCCCCAGGCTTATCTCACTTCTGAAAATTAAAATAAATATGTGTGTATGTGTATATGTTCAGATAGAATTTCTAATCTTCCTCCCCCCCACAAATATCATGAAACAAAAATTCAGAAGCAAAATCCAGTTTCCATGTTTTCATTCCACTCAGTTCCAGAAGGAAATTGAGTTGTAAGAAGACTGCATATGGGGCTGGAGTGATGGCTCAGCAGTTAAGAGCACTGGCTGCTCTTCGTGAGGACCTGAGTTCAATTCCCAGCAGCCACATGGTGACTCACAACCATCTGCAATAGGAATCTGGCTCCTTCTGGTGAGCATGAAAAGAGAATAAAAAATTAAATAATAAAGACTACATCAAGGTTTTGTTTTTGTTCTGTTATTTTGCTTGCTTGTTTTTTACAAATTAAGTTTGTTCTTTGATAGTTTAATGCATACTGATTCCTCCGCCTCCAACTCCTCTTAGCTCCCTCCCACCTTTTTCTGCTTCTTTTCCCTACAATATATGACCATGGCTCTAGGGGTACCCATTGTAGCCTGGTGGGCTCAGCAGTGGAAATAGAACCGAAGACCCCACACACATGCCCAAGAACAGCCAGCAGTTCAGCAGGGTGAGGAGGAGGCCTGTGAGGAGGAGGCCTGTGAGCCCTTCCCATTCATGACTGTTACCATGGCCAGCCTTACGCTTGCCCAGTGCAGGCAGCCACAGCGCTGTGTGTGCCTCGTCGCAATGACCGTGTACCTAGGGGACAGCACTTAGCAGATCGTCCAAGTTCGCTGCCACTCTCTTCGCAGTCACTAGGAAACGGAAGCAGCCTAGATGGCCATCAACTGATGATTGGCTAATGAAAAGTGGTCCATGGGGCTGGGAAGATGGTTCAGAATTAAAAGCACTTAACGCTCTTTCAGAGGACCTGGGTTTGGTTCTCAGCACCCACATAGGGTGCTTCAAAACTGTCTGTAACCCCAACCCCAGAACATTTGACAACTGCTAAAGGGAACCCCCCCAGACATGAGGCACATACTCAAAAACACTAAAAAAAAAAAAAAAAAAAAAAAAAGGTTTGAAAGAGGAAAAAGGGGGCTGGAGAGATGGCTCCATGGTTAAGAACACTGGCTGCTCTCCCAGAGGTCCAACAACCATATTGTGACTCACAACCATCTGCAATGGGATCCGATGCCCTCTTCTGTCATGCAGATATCCAGGAAGACAGTCCATACACATAAATGAAATTTTAGGCAGGGGTGGGGGGTGAGGGGTGGAGGGAGAAGCTGGGTGTGGTGGTGCACGCCTGTAATCCCAGCACTTGGGAGGCACAGGCAGGTGGATTGCTGTGAGTTCGAGGGCAGCCTGGTCTACAAAGTGAGTCCAGGACAGCCAGGGCTACACAAAGAAACCCTGTCTGGAAAAACCAAAAGAGAGAGGATTTTTCTAAAATACATTGAGTTTTATACAGCTATTAAGATAAACAAATTTATAAAGCCTGCCGCTGAATGAATAGAACTAGAGAAAATTGTATTGAGTGAGGCCACACAATCCCAAAAAGATACACAGCACATGGTCTCTCATGCAGATCCCTGCTGTGACTCTTGGGGGCTTTTTTGCCTGAGGAAGTGGAAGCACACAGTGAAGGCAGAAGAGTCTCGAGCCTTGAGGGATAAATAGGGCAACAATGATAAAGAGAAAGAGGGGTGTTAGGGGCCAAAAGGTTTAAGAGGGGCCACACAGGGAGCCTGAGAAATGAGGGGGGAAGGGGCGAGTGATAACTAGTATAGGCCATGTGAAAACTTTTTTTAAAAAAGAAGCTAGCCAGGTGATGGTGCTCTGTCTTGGTGGGAGGGGAGAGGGGGAAGAAGAAAAGGGGGAGCAGTGGGGGGGGAAGGGGGAAGATGAGGGGGGAGGAGGAGAAGGAGGAGGAGGAGACGGGGGAGGAGGAGGGGGGGAGGAAAAAGAAGAAGCAGATACCCCTATGCAAGGAAATTTGGCAATACCTAGCAAAAATGACAAATGATTCTGGGTATTTGACCCAGCAACCCCGCTTTAACCTATCCCAAAGACAGGCACTGTAGTTCATAATAGAAAAACACTGGTACCTTCAACATCTGTTAGGAAGGCACAATAAGCCACAGCACCTCAAAGTAAGGCTGTTTAGGACACTGGAAAGAGTGGGAAATGATAGTAAATAAAATACACACACACACACACACACACACACACACACACACACACACACACACAAATACCATTCAGTAATAGGAAGAAACATGAGGAATTGGGTCTGGAACAGCAGGCATTAAGTCAGGGGACACACGTGGTTTTATTATGCTTTCTTTAGGAGAGCAATAGGAAAACACATGCCTTGGCTGTATTTCAGAAGTCTGGAGGTGAACATGTGAGTGCTGCCGGGAGAGCTGGGTCTGCATAGCAGACCTACTGTGAGCATGTGAGTGCTGCTGGCAGAGCTGGGTGGGGGTAACAGACCTACTGTGAACATACCTAGCCATAGAACTTTATCCTCAATCATTTGCTCTATGTAGCCAAAACCAGAGACAAACATCCACAAACACTAATATAACTGTGTACCGAACTGATAGGACAACCACTCAAAGTGAAGAGAGGGATTCACTCTTTCTTGGTGCTGGCAATCAAACCCAGGGCCTCAGGGCCTCAGCACGAGTTCCCTCGGTTTTCAGACAAGTGCACCTCATGACTGTAGAAGACTCTGGAACTGGGTGTAGTAGACCTTTTAGTAGACTCTGACACCATTATAGGCATCCTTTAGGACAAAGTGAATGATTGTTGATGCAGAAGGCCACCCTAGTGGACAGCAATATGATACTCAAGTCAAAAGATATGCCGGGGCGTGGTGGTACACACCTTTAATCCCAGCACTTTGGAGGCAGAGGGAGGTGGAACCCTGTCTTGCAAAAAAAAAAAAAAAAAAAAAAAAAAAGGAACAAAACAACAACAAATCAAGAGAAACTTCGAAATCTCAAATTAGAATGTGGTGGATGTACACATGTTTTTGTTTTGATCGTAAGTGTGGGATGGGGAACGGACTTGTGAGAGAACAGGTGATGTTTATCCACTAGAAGATGAACCACCTGCTGTGGGGGCTTGGGTTTTGCCAGCTGAAACACATCCTAGTACAGACTCTGAGAGGAGATATACATATGAGGCCAAAACAGGAGGTGGGGAGCGGGGCGGGGGGGGGGGGCAGGGGGGGGCGCGGCTGCTTTTTGTGCTTTGGTACTGCTTGGCTGTTCATCACTCCACTTGGAGACGCTTCTAAAGAGAACCACGCCAGAGAACGCTTTGGGGTTCCGGCTGCTGCTCCAGGTTCCAGCAGCAACTTTGGTTGAATTGCTGGTCTGCTGAAGTCCTGCCGACTCTGCCAGGTGAGTCGCTCCCAGGAACTGAGTCCAAAAAAGGTCTACTTCTCCTGTTCCCATTAACCTCTCATTTGTTATCCCATTAACCACCCATCTAGGGTAGGTGGGTTGGAAGGGAGGTATAAAGCATTAAAGAACCTCAAATAAAGTAGATTTGGAAAAGGTCAAAGCCTACAAGAATGTGAAGTCAGTAAAAACTTCCCCTCAAAGAAAAGCATTTCTTCTTTATCCCAGAAGTGCCAATGTCCCAGGGATGAGAGTACTGGTACCCAAATTCAGCTCTTTAAATGACCTATGAGAAGAAGTCAGGACACTGATAGGAAATTCCAGGTTTGAGGCAGGAAATAGGTGATAGCAAAACAATAATGATGTGCTGGGCGTGGTGGTGGCTCACACCTTTCATTCCAGCACTCTGGAGGCAGAGGCAGGGAGATCGCTGTGAGTTCGAGGCCAGCCTGGGCTACAAAGAGAGTTCCAGGACAGCCAGAACTATTACACAGAGAACCCTGTCTCAAACCCTCCCCAATCCAAACCAAACAAACAAAACCCCAGGACTGACAGTGAATCTAGGCACCCCACCATCCTCCCCTATATAAAACACGTGCCAGGAAGCCAAACACTTGGGAACTCTTTTCCTAGAACAACTAAGCTCCTGAGCACAGAAGTAATGATAGAAATAGAAAATCCACATTTTGTACCTATTAATAAAATATCTCACACACACAAAAAGAAACTATAAGAAGGATTTATAAAAACAACAGAGAGTTCAGACTAAAGCAGCCTGCATCCCTGATGACAATTAGCGCCACTAACTGGCACAAGTTGGCATTTCCAGTTCATGCAACAGCAAAGTCAGCTGGAAATCTCTAGGCTTACTAAATCATTCCTGCTTGCTGGTCAGCTTTCCCTAACTACCTGAAAAAATCAACTTCAAAGCCAACCTCAGTCTTGGTTCCTGCTTGGGTAGCAAGGCATGCAGTGGGTACTCACGATGAACAAGCAAGTGCCCCAAATAATTTAGACTCTAACATAGTCTTTAAACAATCCAGGGGATTCAAAACCGAACTGGATATTAGATTTTTTTTTAACCACTTATTTTGTTAAGTGTGAAATGACTCTCTTTTTGTTTTGAGGGAGACATTGGATACATTTAAGTAGAAGAACATGGTGACACATCAGGGTTTTGTTTGCAAATATGCCAGATTTGAGCTGGGCATTGTGGTGGTGGTGGTGGTGGTGGTGGTGGTGGTGGTGGTGGTGGTGGT
>OU015745.1:76373977-76421227 GCA_907169655.1 Acomys percivali | reverse complement strand
GGTGGTGGTGGTGGTGGTGGTGGTGGTGGTGGTGGTGGTGGTGGTGGCGGCGGCGGCGGCACATGCCTATGATCTCAGCACTCTGGGTGGAAGGGGCAGGAGGATCTCTGTGACTTTGAGGCCAGCCTGGTCTATAAAGTAAGTTTAGGACAGTCAAGGCTACACACAGAGAAACCCTGTCTTGAAAACAAAACTAAACTAAACTAAATGCCAGAATTGACCATTCCCCTTTAAAAAAAAAAAAAAAAAAAAAAAAAAAAAAAAAAAAGATGAACTAAAATTAACGTTTTTCTTTCCTTTCTCTTTTTAGAAGTGGATGACTGTAAGTTCAATACCTGCCTGGTCTACAAAGCAAGCTTCAGGACAGCCACAGCTACACAGAGAAACCCCTTTTTGAAAAAGAAAAAAAAATATTTTTGAGATTATAATTTAATTACAACATTTCTCTCTTTGATTTCTTCCCTTCAATCCTCCCATATACTCCTCCTCCCTGCTCTTTCAAATTCATGTCCTTTTAAAAAATACTAATTGTTATTTGCATGCATATATGTACATGTATCTACATATGTATTCCTAAATACAACCTGATTAGTACATATAATTCTACCTGTATGTATGTTTACAGGGCCGACCATGTGGTACTGAACAACCAATTGGTGTGCTCTTCTCTGGGGACAGGGACCTCCATTTCTAGCCTTCTTCAGTTGCTTATAGTTCTTTGTTATTTTTGTTTGTTTGTTATTGTTTTTGAGACAGGGTTTCTCTGTGTAGCCCTGACTGTCCCGGACTTGTAGACCAGGCTGGCCTCGAACCCACAGAGCTCTGCCTGCCTCTGCTTCCCGAGTGCTGGGATTAGAGGCATGCGCCACCACCGCCTGGCTCACTTACAGTTCTTTGTGTAAGTTTGAGGCCTTGCATGCTCTCTATCTAGTTTGGCGTGCACCCTCTTCAGCTCATGCTTGGGCAGCATGTTGGTGAGACCCTATGGGCACAGCTTCTGACATCACTAGGAAACACAAATCCCACGGCAAATGCCCCAATCCTCTAGCTCTTTTTTTTCTTTTATTTTCTTTTATTAATTAATTAATTAATTTAATTTGTGTTTTTGTTTTTCAAGCCTGTAGGGTTATCATGCTCATCATTGATGTAGTTCATTGATGACATAGGACTGTTGGTTTCCTCCCTCTTCTAGAAGCTTTCTGTGTTAGCCTTGGCTGTCCTAGACTCGCTTTGTAGACCAGGCTGGCCTTGAACTCAACAGTAATCCACCTGCCTCTGCCTCCTGAGTGCTGGGATTAAAGGTGTGCGCCACCACGCCCGGCTGGTCCTCTGGCTCTTACCATCTTCCAACCCCCTCTTCCACAACGTCCCCAGAGTCTTAGGTGCAGGAGTGTTTCGTAGATGTATCTTTTGAGGCTGGGCCTCAAAGCTCTACATTTTGATTGCTTGTGGTCTTCTGTAATAGTCTGGGTGCTGGGATGAGGTTTCCTTGATGAAGATGAAGAACACTCTTCTCTGCGAGTGTAGGGACAAATGATCATGGATTTCTGATAGAGGTTATGCTGGCTTAGTATATGAGAAGTTGGAGACTCTCCTTCAATAACTATGACATCACTAGAGCTGAGTAGTTAGCTCTACCTCCAATTCAGCTATCGTCTCCCTCTGTCGAGTGGGTCTTACATCCAATTAGAGAGCTATCAGTTACCACCAAGGTGTGTGTGCCACTACTGCGCCTGTAGGGTTATCATGCTCTTCATTGATGTCATAGGACCGCTGGTTTCCTCCCTCTTCTAGAAGCTTTCATGTTGCCTTCTGATACTGTGGAAGCGAGTCCTCAGGGAGGGGACTTTTCAGGTCTGTCCTAGCTCATGAGTCTCTGGGCCCTGTTTCTGAAGTGCATGGCATCTTCAATAGGGACTTACCTTCCACCCCTGGGGAGGAACTCAGGGCAACAGCAATAGGTTATATGTTCTAGAACTGTCTCAGACAGCCCTAGACAACTCAAGAGGCCTTCTCCTATATGGTATTGGGGCTTTTGTAAGGTGGTCTTTGGCTCTTGGAGGGAGCAGAATTAGTCCAGATTAGAAGGTTGATTAAGAAAAAATATATGTAGCAAGGCAGTGGTGGCACACGCCTTTAATCCCAGCACTCGGGAGGCAGAAGCAGGCAGATCACTGTGAGTTCAAGGCCAGCCTGGTCTATAAAGTTAGTCAAGGACAGCCAAGGCTACACAGAGAAACCCTGTCTTGAAAACAAAATGTATATGTATATGTATATGTATATGCATATGCATATGTATATGTATATGTATATGTATATGCATATGTATATGTATATACCCAATTTCTTGTATTATGGTTTGTTCGGCTTAGGCTTTTGGGTTTTGTTGTTTTCTTTTTTGGTTTTGTTGCTGTTGATAGTTAATAGGATTCCTTTTAGTTTTATTCAGATGTCCTTATTGTTTCTGTTTGTTTGTCTTGGGGTGGTTGTTTTTGGTTTTTTTAAGACAGGATTTCTGTGTCATTGCGGCTGTCCCGCAACTTGCTCTGTAGACCAGGCTGCCTCTTGGGTGCTGGAATTAAATGGCGGCCGCCACCACCACTACCTAGCTAGATGTCCTTATTGTTATTTTGCCCAGCTCCCTCCTCCTTCTGAATTCACCTCCCCGCTCAGTGTCTAAAGAGCCCTGCCTTTCCCATTGCCCCTGTCAGACCACTTTACCCTGATGTGTCCCCCTCAGCCTCCCCCCATCTTCTCCCCCTCCCTAAGAAACCACCCTTTGCCTATTGTTTTGTTGTTGTTTGTTTGTTTGTTTTTGAGACAGGGTCTCTCTGTGTAGCTTTGGCTGTCCTGGACTCACTTTGCAGACCAGGCTGGCCTCGAACTCACAGTGAACCGCCTGCCTCTGCCTCCTGAGTGCTGGGATTAAAGGTGTGCGCCACCACCGCCTGGCACCCCTTTTCTCTTTTCCCCTATGAGATCACGTGTATCCTGCCACTCTCCACTACTCTCTTTCTAGCTCTTTCTGCATTTACCTGCTTACCGCTCCCTGGGGATCCTGGTCAGATAATGGGTACCTTGTTAATCCCCTATTGTCCCCCAACCTCCCTATTTGGCAACAGTTTTGCTTTACTTTACCTATAGACTACGCCCCCACATCTGAAGAGATGTGCATATGGTGTGTGTCATTCTGGGTGTGGTTACCTCACTCAATATGATCTTTTTTACTTTTGTCTAGTTGCTTACAAAGGTCATTATTTCACTTGTCTTTACAGCTGATTAGTATCCTAGTGTTGCATGCACCACATTTTCATCATCTATTCCGATTAAAACGGAATGAGCTAATGGAGAGATGGAGCTTTATTATATAAATGCAGGTTTATTGGGGCCAGTGACAGAGGGGGAGAGGAGAGAGGGAGGTGTGAGGTAGGGGAGGGAGTTGGGGAAGGGAAGGGAGAAAAGAGGCTGATGGAGCCAACACCTCTGGATTACATAGTGAAGGGTGTCTGGGAGAGGGGAAGCCCCGCCCCCTAGGCAGAGAGCAGGGCATGCTGGCCACGCCCTGCTGCAGGACCTAACGTGTGCATCTGTTGTAGGATTGTTCTGAAGTCCCTCTTGCCAATTGCTGGCCTTCATTCTTGGACAAATGGAGTCCTGTCCAGGAAGGCCTTTCCTACACCTATGTCATGTAAAGTGTTCCGTTTTCTTTGAGCGGTTTGACTGTTTCATCCTAAGGTCTTTGATCTATTTGAAGTTAACCTTCATGCAAGGTGATAGATATGGCTCTAATTTCACTCTTCCTCTGGGCATCTAGTTTCCCTGTTGAGGTTCAGGAATAGCCACACACCAACCACTTGGACACCAAACTCAGATCAATGAAAGTTTATTGAATACTTAACGAAGACTGACCACTCAGGGATACAGTATGCATCTGGGAACCAAGACTGTGACACACACCCGCCCCCCATTCATTCTTAGAGTGAGCTTTTAAAGGAAAAGATCACCACAAAGCAGGAAGAATGGATCCTATTCGAGGCACATGGTGCCTAGGTAGCTAAGATGCTGACCTTTAAGCTGATTGGCTGGATGTAAGGCAGGGGAACTTGGGGACTTTCCAGTTCCCTCTCTTGGGGGGTTTGGGAACTTTCCAGCTTCCTACCAGTCCCACGAGAAAGGAACATAGCAAGGGCATTGTGTTTTAACTCAATCAGAATATACATTTATCATCTCTGTTGTAAGCAGCAAGTATTGAATTGTGCACTAGGGAAGACAAAATGGCCATTCTTATGTTAGGCAGTAAGGCCTGGACTTGCCTCTATGTTGGTGGGCCTCAACATCCCCAGCACCATTTGTTGAAGATGCTTTCTTGTTTCCCAGTTGTTGTTTGAGTCTTGGACAGATATTAAGTGGCTGAAGTTACATGTGCTCGTGTTTGGGTCTCCAGTTTTGTTCCATCAGTCTACATGGCTGGTTTGGTGCCAATAGCATAGTTTTAAAAATTATTGTCTCTGTAATGTATCTTATGACCTGGAACTGTCATCCCTCTAGCATTTTTCTTTTTGTTCAGGATTGGTTTTGCTCTCTGGGGTCTTTTGTGGTTCCATATGAGGTGGGGATTTTGATTGGGATTGCACTGAATCTGTAAGTAGCTTTTGGTAGAATGGTCATTTTCACAATATTAATTCTACAAATCCATGAGCATGGGGAATCTTTCCATTTTCTACTGTTCCCCCTCTCTCTTCAGGGGAATAGTTTTTGTGTGGAGGTCCTTCCCTTACTTGCTTAGGTTTACTCTTAGATACCATATTTTCTTTGAGCTTCTTGTGAATGTGGGTCCACAGTCGCCTTCTCTGTACGTTTGTTGTTGGTATAGAAAATGCCAACAGAAAGGCTATTGATTTGTGCCAGTTGATTCTGTATCCTGCCACAGTGTTGCATTTGTTTGTTTCCAGAAGTTTTCTGGTAGGATTTCTGGGATCTCTAATGTATAGTATCATGTCATCTGCAAATAGGGATAGTGTAGCTTCTTTCCCTGTTTGTATTCCTTTAATTTCCTTCTCTTGACTTATTGATCCAGCTAGTAATTTAAACACAATGCTGAAAAGAAGTGGGTATAGTGGACATCCCTGCCTCATTCCTGACATTGGGATTGCTCATGCCTGCCTTGTTCCTGACGTAGGTGATGATGGCTGTGGGTTATTTGTATCTTTATTATACTGAGGTGTGTTCTCTCTAGCCTTATAATCTCTAGTACTTTTATTAGAAATGTTGGATTTTATTAAAGTTTCTTTCTGCACCTATTGAGATGATCATGTGATTTTTGTCTTTAAGTCCATTTATGTGGTTTATTTCATTTATCTACTTGTGTATGTTAAGCCATCCCTGCTTTTCTGGGATAATTCCAACTTGGTGGATAATCTTTCTGGTGTATGTCTGATTCTGTTTACAAGTATTTATTGAGTGTTTTTGAGCCTTTGTTCATAAAAGATATTGGCCTGTGGTTTTGTGTTTTGTCTTTACCCGGTTTAGGTATCAGAGTGATACTGGCTGCACAGGAGGATTTTGGAGTGCTTTTTTTGAATGGTTTAACAAGGATCTTCTTTGAATGTATAAGTGTTTTTGTTTGTTAGGCTTATTACTATTTTAACCTCCCAGTTTATGAGTTTGTCAACACACTTGTGTATTTGAGATTTAAGTGCTATCAGTTTGAAGTTTTATTGCATTGTGGTTGTATAGGGCACAAAGAGTGATTTTAATCTTTTAAAATTTTTTAATGATTTGTGTCCCAGGATGTGGCCCTATTTTTAGAAAAGCTTCTTTGTGCTGCTGAGTAGAATGTGTCTTCTTCAGTGTTTGGACAGAATATTCTGTAGATATTTGTTATGTCCATTTGATGTATGATGCCAATTTGGATGTTTGTTTGTTTGTTTGTTTTTTGGTCCAGATGACCTATTGGAGAAAGTAGGCTACTGAAATCGTTAACTATGTATGAATGGGTTAATGTGTAAAGTCTGGCTATGGAACGGGGTAGTGCAGGTAGTAGGAAGGGTCTGTGGGTGGACAGAAGTAGGGCAGGTCTTGGTGGAAGTCCAAGAGATTGACCAGAAGGTGGTGGGACTGGCTGTGGGACCCTGGCTAGATCCGACAGGTGGGTCCTAGGGTGAGACCCTGAAAGATGTGGGAAGTCTGGGTATGGAATGGAGTTATAGAGGGGGCCAGAATTTTTAATTTACCTTCTATCAGCATTTTTCCTACCAAAAGTATATATTATTGATGTTATTAAAGGAAATTATAAAGGGTGTCAGATATTTAGGAATCACACTTTATGACTGCCGTATGTATTATGATGCTTTACAAGACATGTATGTAGTGTGTGATGTACAGATTCTGTGTGTGTTTGGTGCAGGGGTGGTAGAGCTTTTCTTTATATACTCAAAAGCACATGCTCCCAAGAACTCTGTTGTTCTGGCAGTTTCCTGTTTTCCGTAAACAGTTCCACAGGCAGCTCAGAGACAAGGACTCAATATCTACATTTGAACAATGCTAGGCCAAGACATTTAGCTAGGCCTACTTGTGCATGCCTGCAATCCCAGCACGCAGGATGCTGGAGAAGGACTGCTGTAGGCTTGAAGACCGTCTGGACTTTATAGTGAGTGGAGGCCAACCCAGGCTATAGAGACCTTTCTTAAAACAAAAACAAAGGCATACTTTATTAACGGAAAACCTTCATGTTGACTCTGCGTCTCCAGGATGACAAGGCACACCACACAAGTGAGCCAGACTCCTGTTTTCTAAATCTGAATGTGTGTGTGTATGTGTACTTTTAGAAGTTGGTTCTCCCCACCCCCCACTACCCCAGGTTCTAAAGTGTGAACTGAGCTGCCTGTTGGGCTGGCCTGCCAATCCCAGATTTCCTCTTAACACCTATATAGAGAAGAGGCTCCTACTGAACCTATTTAGGAAGTGCCAATGTACAAACCAGAGTGATCACCCCACAGATTTCCATCAAGGATCTGGACGCTTCTAGCCTGCTTGCCCAGGTTTACATGGATTGTCTTCAAACAGCTTGTGTCTCTTTTTGCCTCCCTGTCTTTTTTTTTTTTTTTAAAACAAACCTTTCAATAGCTGGGTGTGGTAGCACATACCTTTAATTCCAACTTGGAAGGCAGAGGCAGGTGAATCCCTGTGAGTTCGAGGCCAGCCTGATCTACAAAACAAGTCTAGGACAGCCAAGGCTACACAGAGAAATCCTGTCTCAAAAAAACTAACAAAACAAAATAAAAAGAGTCGGACAGCCAGGGCTATTACATAGAGAAACCCTGTCTCCAAAAAACCAAACCAATCCAAATCAACAAAACTTCCATTTGCTTTCAGGACATTAAGAGCAGTGCTTCCTAAACTTCGAACCCCTACCCAGATCTAGCCAATGGACAGGACATTCTCCACTGTTGAGTGGAGAGTGGGGACTGACTTTCACACGAACTCTGGTGCTCCATTTTTGACCATGTTCCCTGGATGGGGAGGCCTGATGGCACTCAGAGGAAGGATAGCAGGCTACCAAGAAGAGACTTGATACCCTATGAGCATATACAGGGGGAGGACGTCCCCCTCAGTCACAGTCATAGGGGAGGGGAGTAGGGGGAAAGCGGGAAGGAGGGAGGAATGGGAGTTTACAAGGGATGGGCTAACAATTGAGATGTAATATGAATAAATTAATAAAATATTAAAAAAAAAAGAGCAGTGCTTCCAACTATGGCTGGGGGTTTAGTTCTGTGATAGCACACTTATCCAGAACACCAAAGACCCTGGATTATAATTCCAGCACTGTGAAATGAAAAAGAAACCTAAGAAAAAAAAAATTTAGAGCTGGGCATACTAGTGCATGCCTTTAATCCCAGTACTTATGAGGCAGAGGCAGGCAGACCTCTTCAGTCAAAGCCAGTCTGATTTACATATCACAGGGAAGGCAGGTCCTGTCTCAATTATTTTAAACAAATTTTTATTTCATATTTGTGTGGGCTCATGCATGTGTCCAAGGAGGCCAGGAGAGAGAACACTGGATCCCCTGGGGCTAGAAGCAAGTGCTCTTAACCACTGAGCCATCTCTCCAGCTGGCTCCACCTGTGCTTGTCTATGTGAGTGCATACCATGTTTGGGTATCCAGAGTCCAGAAGAGGGGGTTGGATTCCCTGTGAGCTGCCCCAGTATGGATGCTGGGATTCAAATTTATGGTCCTCTACAAAAACAGCAAGTGCTTTTAACTGCTGAGCCATTTCTCCAGCTTGAAACAGCAAACCCTTTATTTCATAATAGTGCACATGTGCGCTAGGTATTGGTAACAGGGTAAAATATATTGAGTTTCAATTTAAAAAAATCTAAAAGCCACTTAATTTGAGATAAATTTATTGGTAAGTAGATAAAATTACCATCTATTCCAACACACCCAAAATCACCTTTGTGTATAGTAAATAATTAAAAACAGTAAATCAGCAAGCCAGCTATATCTTCACCCTAGAAGTTCTAAAATTTAGTTAATATGGAGGTTTTCTCAAAGTTAACTCACAAAGCCTTTAATGTGGGTTGAATACAGTACTTTATACTGTGTATGCATTTGGGGTATACTGTATCCTGGGAAGACACCCACACTCTTAAGGTCCCAGTATCTTCTGGGTAGTCCCCAAGTTATGCTCAGGACTTCAGAGAGAAGGAGCTGGGGTTCTAAGAGCCCCAATCGGCTCAGGTAGAACATGGTGACTGCAGGACTGCATCAGAAGGCTTTCTCCCCACGCCAATGCTAACATGAGGTAAAGCACAAGCAGAGAGAGAAGTCACCAGAAGTATGTGTTTGAAATCTCATTTTCAGAGAGACCACGGGCTAAACAGAACAATGTAATATTTTTATTTCACACAAAAAACTTCTGGTTTTAATTTGCTGACTCATTAGTTACACCAATAGCTGTTTTCACCACCTATTTTTATTCTTCTCATAAGCTAAGTTTGACTGTAACAACTCTATTACCCACACACTTATTTGTACCAAGGGAGACATATTGGTACTTTATCTTGGACCTGGGGACTTAGGTACAGCAGTGCCACTGTACTTGCCTATTTCAGTATGTTCTGTGTTTACTGAAGATATGCATGAGTGTGATGCATGCACACATGTGCGGATGTGCACATGAGAAGGTTGGAAAGAGGCCAGTTATCCTCCATCATACTTCCTGTTCTTCCGGGCAGCATCTGATGTACCTGCCTGTTCTCTCGGAGCTGGGATTACAGATGTGAGCCGGTGCCCAGCTTGTTATATAGGTGCTGGGCTGAGACCGAGTGAGCTACCTCTCCAGCTTCCTGTTCCTGAGGGTTAGGAATACCTCTCAAGTGCACACTCAGGTGGAAAGCTTGAGGATGCCACTCAAATACTACATCAACCACATCACCCACCTGGGCGGAGAGCATCCAAGCAGGACTTAGCCAACAGAAGCAAACCTTATCCAAGGTCCTAAATTCCTTTAAAGTTTTATTACTTATTATGGTGCATTTGGTGGTGTGTGGAGGTCTGAGGACAGTTCTGGGGAATTAGTTTTCTCTTTCCACTCTGGATAGCGGGGATCAAACTCTGGTCAAGTAGCCATCTCAGTAGGCCTGGCTTGTAAATTCTTGGTTAGAATTCTAGCGCCCAGTTTTTAGTAGAGACACAGAGTCAACTTCTGGGCTTTTGGATTATACCAGCTGCCAGATCCTGGCATCACTGTCACAGTTCCTAGGGGGTCTTGGAAAAGGACCTAGGCTAAAGCAAGGGGTCTCCATACAGGCTGTCTTGAGAAGGAAGATGCACGAACAGGACAGCCCTGAAATGTAAGACTGCATGCACTCAGGCCTGGCCAGGCCACCTGGTCTCGTTGGGGAGAGCTTCCATACCAAGGCCACTTCAAGTCTCAGAGAAAACAGGTTAAAGCAAGGTTTCAAGAGCTACAACCTCTGTCCAGCTGCCCAAGGCTTCCCAAGAACAGATGTGTACATTTGTATCTAACACGTGTGCAGCTTTTCTAATTTTATCTCTTCTTCTCATACCAGAACACGGGAAAAGAGGGAAAATTATCAGCATATACTTCTAGTTTCTCCCAGACAATCTTTTATTACATCATAAAAGCAACACTAGGCACTAGATCTTGTAAAATATGCTCTGACCAACTTTCTGAAATTAAAAATGTATAACTGCATCTGTAAGATTTTTAATGAACAAAAAAGTTAAATACAAACTTTCATATGCAAAATAGATGACTGTAAAACAGGCAACCTCAGAGCCAAGCACTAAATCTCTCTCCAGAGGCTCAGTGGGACAGGAGTAGGGCATGCTAGTGAGCCAAGAACTTAAGTTCAGCTTGCTATATATATATATATATATATATATATAATATATATTAAAAAAACTCTGAGGAAAAATAGGCTTAAATTGAGGAGTATCTTCTGAAACAGACAGCTCAGGCCAGCCCTTTGCCATTGTGAGGTTCATACTCAACCAGACCTAAGATGAAACATTTATGGTCATAGTTACTTTGAATCCAGTTTTGAGAGGAAGCCAGGGTTCTTCAGTTCTAGAAAAGAAAGTCTCTAAGATGAGCATGTGCTGTTCTGAGATGCACAGACCGAGCTCCTTGGCATTTTCATCAACTGTGCCATGCCACAGCATCAGACCCTCTCAAAGGCAGCAGATCCCTATGGCACAGCATCATCATTTCTTCTGGCATTTTCAAGCCTCAAGAGAGAGCCTAACTCCACGTTGGTAGCTCCTCCTCCCGCATTAGAGAAGCTGGAAACACCTCTGTTCTCCCCTGCAGCCGGGGGTAGCAGTTGGATTAACATTCTTTTCAGAAATAAATAGTTCAAACAAATTCTTTATAGTTAATTATAAAAGAGCAGTGCGAAAAGGGCACTGCCCAATGTTTGCAAATGAGTGAATGAATACATTTCAACAAATATACAGACAAAAAAGGATTCATAGAACAAATCTTGCATTTCCCACATTCATATGGAAATAACTTTAGAACAAAACAAAAAACCCATTAATTAGCATTTGTTCTTGTGTGTGGTGAACAGTCCAGGGCTCTGAGCAGGCACAGCCTTACGAACAGAGTTGTAAGCCGGCCCCCCACACCTCAAGTCAGGGCCACTGTGGAGAGGCCTTCATGCACTCAATAGCTCAGTACCTGTGAGCGAACAGAAATGATCTGGGGACTTTTTAACTCACAACGCATGAGGTATATGGAAACATCCATGAAAGAACCACCAGCAGCTAGAGGCCCAGGTGGGGCATCGTCACAGCAACTGCTGATGAAGGATTTCCCACACCATCTTCTTCCGGAAGAGAGGCATCTGGTGCTGAAAAGCATCACAAACAGCAGTATTACACACTTCTGTGCACAGCACGACAGCCTCCAGGCGCCATCATGTAAATGAAATAGGATGTACACGGACTACATCAGCCCAACCATTTTACGTCATATACATACGTTTCTGAAGCACAATGGGATTTATTTTTAGCCAAGGAGGCCTTCTTCCTGAGTTCCTGATCTTCCTGCCTACCCCTCCATCCAGTCCTGTGATTACAGGAATGTGTCACCATGTCTGACAAAGGGTCATGCTAAATGGCTTAAGATGGCTGTGGCCACACGCTGCCTCCTTCCTCAGTCTGGTTACACATGCCACACACCTAGTCTAGATGCATAGCTAGTGAGTGAGTATTCTACATGAGCGTATGCACTTATTATATGTCAAGAAAAACCAAAGCTGGATACAGAATCATCACAGGACAATGATAAAAAGGAGAGAAAAAATGTACCAAAACAGACATGTCCAAGCAGTGGCACAACAGGAAACTTTCTACCTTCTAAATGAACATAATAAAGTTTGCTTTTATATTTAAACAGGGACCTTAGGGCATGAAGGTACGGCTTGATTGTAGAGGTCTTATCTACTATTTATGAGGTTCTAGTTTCAATTTAAATGACCTTTATTTTTAAAAGTGAAAAAAAAAAAAAAGATATCTACAATCTTATCTCTGTTCTACCACAATCAATTAGTTCCAAAAGTTGCTTATCTCCATGAAATCTCATATCACTCGCAGACAAATCAACTCCTTGCTATTTATTTTTATCTAGCCATGGTGATACACAGTACCTATGATCCAGCACTGTGGAAAGATAGGAAGATCGTGAGTTGGAGGCTAGTCTGGGCTCCCCAGTGTCCCTGCATCAATAAAACAAAAATAGTAACAAAATAAACTCAGAGAGTAGTGTAAGGAGGGGAGAGACACATGATTTCACTGTCCATCACTGGTATGGTTTCAAAGCAATGGAACACAAAACCATCAGTCAGAAATGCCCATGTTTTGACAAAACTTGAAGTTCTAGCCAGGCAGTGGCAGCACACACCTTTAATTCCGGCACTTGGGAGGCAGAGGCAGGCAGATCTCTGAGTTGGAAGATAGCCAGGGCTATACAGAGAAACCCTGAAAAAAAAATCAAAAGAAAAAAAAAATGAAGGTCCCACTGTTGGCCTATTCATGGTACATTGTTCTAATAGGAGGATCTGTTTCTGTATTATAAACTACTGAGTTTGCAGAGGATATGTGTGGCAAAATTTTTAATTAAATAATTCTTTCTTCTTTAGACAAGGTCTCATTGTGAAGTGCTCACTCTGGTCTTTGCCTCCCTAGTGCTGAGATCAGAAAAGACATGCACCACCACGCCCAGCCTTAACACGTGATTTTTAAGTTAAATAGTTGAAGACATCCAAGGGCTCAGTGGTCTGTGTGCAGTGGTGCACACTTGTAATCATAGCAATCAGGAGACAGAGGCAGGAGGATCGGAAGTACCAAGGTCATCCTTGGCTACATAGTGACTTCCAGGCCCACTTGTGCTATAGGAGACCCTGTCCCTCTCAAAAAATAAAAATAAAAATAAAACCATGCCGGGTGTGGTGGAACACGCCTGTAATCCCAGCACTTGAGAGGCAGAGGCAGGTGGATCGCTGTGAGTTCCTGGCCAGCCTGGTCTACAAAGTGAGTCTAGGACAGGCAAGGCTACACAGAAAAACCTTGTCTCAAAAACCAAACAAGGGCAGGCATTCTGGCAGGGAGCGCAACAGCGGTGGGCGCAGCTAGTGGGTTGGCTGGGTTGGCTGGGGGGGGGGACGGGGGTTGCATAGAGTTTGCTGCTCCCACCTATTCCCTCCATGTAGTTCCACCCCTCTGCTCACCGGGGGCGTTCCAGCGGCACTGTCTCCTGTGGGGAGGCTGGGGGATGGGGGCAGCAGACATTCATCATGGGTAGCCAACGCTGTAGTGGCAGGGGCACTTCCCCAGCAATGGAGACTTAACCCCCAAGGGTCAAGGAGAGTCATCATCCTTGAAGGGAAGAGATGAGGCAGCCGGGGCTACTAGTAATGCCATAGAGCCAGCGCCCCCTAGCCAGGAAGCTGAGGCCAAGGGGGAGGCCGCCCCCAAGGTGAGCCCCCAGAAGAAGAAATTCCCTTTCAAGAGGCCTTTCAAATTGGGCAGCCTGCCCTTCA
The DNA here is from genome assembly GCA_907169655.1 of Acomys percivali. NCBI lineage: Eukaryota > Metazoa > Chordata > Mammalia > Rodentia > Muridae > Acomys > Acomys percivali. Next base: position 76,407,658 of record OU015745.1, on the reverse strand, counting down.
AGAGAAACCTGGAAGGAGGGTGGGGGCAATTCCTTCGCCTCCTCACCAACAGAGGAAGAGCAGGCACAGGGGGAAGTCAGGGCCTGCAGAGGTGAGGGTACTGGCCAAGCAGCCACCCCTGAGAGCCAAGAGCCCCAGGCTGCAGAGCTATCCACCTCCTCCCCTGATCAGCCAGTGCTAAGCAGACCAAGGAGCTGGGTGGGGGCAGGTGGGGTGATATCTAAGCTGCAAAAACTGTGCTGTCCTTGTGAGGTCACTGCCTAGACCTGGTGCTCTGGCTGCCTTTCTGTGCCCAGCAAGGAAGGGGCTTGCTGCCCCCTCCCAGCCACGTTCCCTTTCTCCCTCCTGTGCAGGAGCCATCTGGTCCTACTCTTAAGGCCAGTTGAAGATGGTTCCTAGCGGTTTAGGTCAGTGATGTGAGCTGCTCCTGTCCCTACCTTCTTCCCAGGCCCAACCCCTGCAGAAGGCAATGGCTGGCTTTCCTCCCGATTCTTTTTCAAGTACGTTTTGTTTATCCTACTTCCCAGACCCTGAGTGTCCAGCCTTTACCTTGCTGAGTTCTTAGTCTCTTGTGCTGTACCTAGAGGCAACTGGGGAGGACACTGCCCCTGCCTGGGTTTTATAAATGTCTTACTCAAGTTCAAACCTCCAGCTTGTGGATCAACCAAGACTCTGACTTGATAAACAAGTATTAGGCTTTGGGTGGGAGGGAGGTCTGTAATGTGAACCAACTTCTTGTCTTTTTCCCCTCTCTCATTGTTGTAAATAACTTCGAATGGCCAAACCCTGGATTTGAACTTTTTTTTCTAACTGCTAAAACCATTCTCTGCTACTTAGATTTACTGAAACATTTGAAAAAGGAGTAAATGTTGTCATGCTTGAAAAGAGAAAAGAAAAACCAACGAAAAAACAAACAAAAACACACCCCCAAAACCAACCAACCAAACACAAAACAAAACCCAGTAATTACATTTATTTCTAGTAAAACTGCTGGGACTAACCAAGAGTGAGTGCTTCTTTGAGACTGGAAAGATATAAATTTAGCAGGGGAGCCCAGTTTACTGCATGTTCCTTCAAAGCATTTCATCTTACTACTCAGTAAACAGTTTGTCTGGCAGACAAGAGCTATCAGATAGAGGTTTGTGGATGAGAAATATTCTTAATTGGGCTAACTCTGGCTTTAAAAAGATTAAGAATCCACTATCAAGCAGAAATGTAAAAGTTTTCCATCTATCTGAGTTTCCTCTCAAGTACAACATCTTGTGGAAAGGAACACTGTCCCTTCAAGCTTCCATCTTAACGACAAGCCCCAGCTTTCCCTTGCTGTGTCTATTCTCACATGCCTTTCTCTACCTCAAGCTGACAGTAATGCACATGAACCAATCAAAAATGAAGTTCAAGAACAAGCAAAGTATCCCCCTGGTCATCCAAGACTGGGACAAGCCCAGGAATACATGTTGTGACAGAGGACATACGCCACTGCTCCTGGCAAAAATGGGGCCTTAGTCAAGGTTCTTAGTCACTGTACTGTCTGTCACAGAGCCTGAAGAAGTGAGCCAGACATTGGCAAAGAGTAGTAACAAGCAGTAGACGAGAAGCAGCCAGGACTTACCTGAGTAAATGTGATAGGTTTGTCCCTAGAAATATAATCTGCATATTTACAAGTAAACATTCCACAATCACTCCCATTCAACTGTTGAGGAATCTCCTAAAACAAACAGAAAGGAGAAAGAGGTAAAGTATCATTACGTATGCATTCCTGAGTCTCTTTCTAAATATTACTGTGGAAAAGACAGAATGGCAAAGGTTGATAAATCTGGTGTTGCACAAACACAGATGCACACAAACACAATCACTCTTATTCTTTGTGGTATGAAAATTATAGTTGTGATACAGTGTATGAGACCCTACAAAACCATTTCACAGAAGAAAAGTAAAGCAAGTGAGAGCTGTACTAAAAACCAAAACCCACCACACATGATGAGAGGCGGGGAAAGAACCACATTTGATTTATTATGGGAATACTAGTGACTCTTCATGTGGGACTCAGGACCCCTAACAGAGGGGGTGAGGCTGTCCCCGACTCTGTGTGCTGCCTGCTTTTGTGACTCTTTCCCCTACTGGGCTGCCTCAATAGGACAAGATGCGCCTAGTTTTACGGCAAGTTGATGAGCCAAGGCTGGTTGATATCCATGGAAGGCTTCCCTTTTTCTAAAGGGAAAGGGAGGAGTGGATGGGGTGTGCGGCTGGGAGGAGGGGTGGAGGAAACTGTTGTCAGATGTTAAGTAAATAAGTAAATTAATTTAAAAAAGAATAGGAGTGACAATTTCAGTAATATAAACTTTTCAATACTGCAGAGGTTACATGCTCTTAACAACCAGGACAATTGCCCACTGCTAAGATCCGTACAGTTTCAAGTGAGCTGAGGAAACCACCGGAGAGGTTTTAACCAACTAAGATCATGCCTTGAGTGGTCAGTCCTGTCTCTGAGGCAGAAAAACAACCAGCACCATGCAGCCCAAGATCATCAGAAGATAACTTCATATGGAGTAAGTTGTGTGCCAGGCCTGTATCAGCCCAGTCTTGGCCAGCCTTACACACTTTGGCTATCAGATATAGGGGTACAGGAGAGCAAGGGAGGCCACTGAGTAACAGCTTCCCTTTGGTTCCCAAATGCAGTTACAATTGGAAAAGGAAAGTGGGTACATGCCCACCACACATTCATATGCTGGGGGGGGGCCTAACACAGTGTCCCCAAGGCTGGTGCACTTAAAGCAAGAGAAGTACAGATTCTCTCCCGCAACCCAAGACAGGGTTTCTCTGTGTAGCCTTGGCTGTCCTAGACTCACTTTGTAGACCAGGCTGGCCTAGAACTCACAGTGATTCAACTGCCTCTGCCTCCCGAGTGCTGGGATTAAAGGCGTGCACCACCATGCTCGGTGAGAAGTACAGATTCTAATCTTCAAAGCCAAGGCATCTGCTTTCTCTAGTACATCTTCTGCCTCAAAACTGTCTCCTAAAAGAATCTGTACCTTGGGAAATTTCAGGGCTTTACTTTCAAATTACTCAATAGTCACAAAAATGTGTTTGGACGAGGAGAACTAAGCTGCCATATTAAAGCTACGGCTAAAACCAAATTCATATGGCTTAAAGGGAAGTAATTTAGACTCCTGCATAAATTAGACTGCTGCATTTCAAACACTAAAATGAGGTTCCAGTCAGGTGAGGTACAACACATTCACAATTAGCATATGTAGCTTTGATGGTCCCTGATGGAAGACCTAAATAAACAAAGGCCAGATCAGTCGTGGACAAGGACTCTGAGCTCTCGTTAGCTTCAAACAAGAAAAGTAGCTTCTTAGAATGGTTACTTGGGTTTGTTTTTTCTCCCAAACCTATGAGAGATATGCTAGGGTATTTGTAAGGATCTGACTTGATGTGACTGCAGCCATTTTGAATGGTGAGCCTAACTGAACCTGAGTTAAACCTGGTCAGCTTTCCTCACAGTTTCCTAACATGGTATGGAACATAAAGCCATCAGAGTGGTATGCATTGGAGCTGTAGGATCAGACTTTGACACTGTGAATACACAGAATGTACCTTTAGCCTCTGATATCAGCTTTAGAAAAACTAGATAATTATGGGTTAGATCAGGTCACTTGTATTGTGACCCAACCTTCTGAGCAGTCACATGTAGCCACTTTGTGCCCTGCTGCTATCCATGGATCATAGGCTGCAGTCCGTGGTCACAGCAGGTCTGCCTGCCTTTGGTCTCACAGTACCTGGGGGCCCAATTTTCAGACCTGAGACAGGGTTTTCCCAAAACAGCTTATATTTGAAGCAAGATAAAAGACAAGAAGCAACTATCTTGGTTATATTGATGGCTATAGGTTCAGAAATAGGCCACTTAATAAATATAAACCTTATAGTTTTTAAACCCTAGACTAAATCTTTAGTGTTACACACACACACACACACACACACACACACACACACACACACACACACCTCTCTTCAGGAAAATGTGTGCTTACAGAATGAGTGAAGTAAGAAAGAAAAGGAAGATGTCCAGGTATCTGAGCATGTGCAATAAAGAGACAAGCATCACTTACGTGTGGCTTCATGCTGCAGTGGGTCCACTCTAAGAGATTGAGATCTGTATTTCTTTTGGTCTTACTTTCATCCTGTAAATACTCACTATAGAAAACAACAACAAAGAATGAATATATCAATGAAAGCCCATGAGACCCCCCACTGGGATGAAAAAGGACTTTGTAATAATTCAGCAGGAGTGTCATTCTCAAATCTGGATCTATTTGCTTTTTAGAAGTGTAAAGAATTTTTTCCTCAAAGTCCATCTGCTACTTAATCCTAGGCCACCTTACTTCCCTCCCATTGGCCTGATGGACTAAGATCTGAATACCCTCTGCATTATCTTTGGTTGTTTATCCTGTAACAGTTACTGAAATCTAAGGGGCCAGAAAAAAGGCCAGCATGACAACACACAGTGGTTGCTCTCCTAGTTACTGTCCTCGCAGGGGTAACAGAGAGCTCACTCACACCAGGCAACTGGAGCGCCCAGATTGAGGCCTTTTTTCTGAACTACACATTCAATACAAACATCCAAGAACAAAAGCCCCTATTTGCAGAAGCTATGGTTTTATACCTAAGACCCTAAAGACTCTACCAGAAAACTTTCAGAACTGATAAGCACTTCCAGTGGCAGTATACAAAAGCAACACACAAAAATCCTTAGCCTTCCCATATATCCAGAAAAAGGATACTGAAATTTTGGAAGTAATAACCTCAAAATGGAAAAGAATCTTGGAATAAATAAACCTAAATAAAGATATGAAACATCTCTAAAATGAAAATATCAAAAAACTCAAGTAAGACACTAGAAGATGGAAAGCATGCTTAGGAATTTGAAGAACTGCTGGGCGCACGCCTTTAATCCCAGCACTCGGGAGGCAGAGGTGGGTGGATCGATGTGAGCTTGAGGCCAGCCTGGCCTACAAAGCAAGTCTAGGACAGCCAAGGCTACACAGAGAAACCCTGTTTCGAAAATACCAAAAAAATTTAAAAAAAAATTTTTTTTTTTTTTAAATTGAAGAACCAATATTGGGAAAATGGTATCTTACAAAACCCAGTATAGAGTCAATACTGAGCAATCTCAACCTAAACTCCAGTGACATTCTTCACAGAAATAGAAAAGCAATCTGAAAGTTCATATGTAGATACAGAGACCCTGGAGAGTCAAAGCATGCTAAGCAAAAAGAAAACTGCCAGACTTATCACCACGCCTGACCTGAAGTTATACTGTAGATCCACGTTTTTAAAAAACCACCGTGGGATTGATGTACAAACAGACTCAGTGACTGAATGGGATACACAAGGCCGTGCAACAGAGAATAGATAGCATCTTCAACAAATGATGCTGGGGAAACTGTGCAAATCCGCAAAAACACAAAGCAAAACCTTTGTATCTCTCACCCTGAACTAAATCAACTCCATGGATGAAATCTAGGACCTCAACCTAAGACCAGAAACTCTGAAAGTGCTAGGGGAGAAAGGAGTACACTGCAAGAAACAGGCACCCCAGTCACAGTGGCTGTGGTAAGAACACAGATGACGACACATGCTGCTGTGGATACACGGAAAGAAGGCCTAGCCCATTGCTGGTGGAAAGGGAAATCCGCATAGCCAGGTGGAGATGAGAGTGGAGGTTTTCCAAACTGCTCAAAGTAGAACTTCCATGTGACCCAGCTACACCCCACCTGGCACAGACCCTAAGGACTCTGTACCCTCCTAAGAGAAGCCTGCACTATTCTTCTCTTCTCAATAGCCAGGAAATGGAATCAGCCCAGACATCCATAAACTGACAATGAACATGTGCTACATGTACACATGGAATCTCTCTCAACTGTAAAAGCAAATGAAATTGTGAAATTTACAGGGAAATGGATGGGCCTAGAAAACATTACAGTGAGTGAGGTCACCCAGGCCCAGAAAGACAACCACAGTATGGCCTTTTTCACATGTGCATACTAGCTTTTAATTTCTAGAACTATCTGTTCATTTTGGAATTACTTGTAGAGTTCAGGAAACTTGAGAGGGTCTAAGAGAAGAGCAGAGGCTATGAAGAGGGGCACAAGGGAGGGGGCAGTAACAGGGCAGAGTTGGCACTGGGTACAATCAACATAAATTATTTCCATGTGTAAAATTATCAAAGAATAAAAGATATTCTATATAAAAAAAAAACCCTATCATCATCTACAACAAACGAATTCACTGTATAGTTTGCTTTTCCTCACTTCAAATTAAGAAACAAAGTGGATTGGACTAGAAATTCAACGTGTTCATGAAAGACAAAGGCTAGATATTTGTTTTCTTTTTGTTTTTAAGACATGGTCTCATTCTGTTGACAAGGCTAGCCTTGAACTCAAGAGATCTCTTGGCCTCCCAAGTACTGGGATTAAAGGCCTAGACCACACACACACATAAATATTTTTAAAAGATTTATTTATTATGTATACAGTGTGCACCAGATCATATTATAGATGGTTATGAGGCACCATGTGGTTGCTGGGAATTGAACTCAGGACCTCTGGAAGAGCAGTCAGTGCTCTTTTTTTCTTTCTTTTTTTTTTTTTTTTTTTTAAGGTTTTTTTGAAACAGGGTTTCTCTGTGTATCCCTGGCTGTCCTGGACTCATTCTGTAGACAAGGCTGGCCTCAAACTCACAGCAATCCACCTGTCTCTGCCTCCCAAGTGCTGGGATTAAAGGTATGCATCACCATGCCCGGCCCCACTCTGCTTTCTTATAGAAGCCAGGACCACCAGCCCAGGGATGGCACCACCCACAATAGACTGGGCCCTCCCCTATCAATCACTACTTAGGAAAATGCTCTACTGGCTTGCCTGCAACCCAGTCTCATGGAGGCGTTTTCTTAACTATGGTTTCTTCCTCTCAGATGACTTTAGCGTGTGTAAGTAGACATAACCAGCACACTGACCTTACTGATGTACTTTAAATATACAACCATCAGCACAAAGAACAAGCGGCCATGCTTTTAAGGGAGGTTTCTAGCAACTACTAATAGAGTTCCCCTTCTCCAAGGTTTTACTTTCTGTAGTGTCAATGATTTCAGTCCAAAAATAGGAAATGGAATTCTAGGAATAAGCATTTAAGTTTTTTGTTTGTTTGTTTTTTTTGAGACAGGGTTTCCTCTATGTAACCCTGGCTATCTTGGACTCGCTTTGTAGACCAGGCTGGCCTTGAACTCACAGCAATCCACCTGCCTCTGCCTCCTAAGAGTTGGGATTAAAGGCGTGCACCACCATTACCCAGCGTGCATTTCTTAAGTTTTAAACTGAACACTGTTCTAAGCAGCATGAAGAGAACCTGGTACCACCTGCTTTATGAAGAACATTCATAACATACACTGGTGTGCTTTGAAAGCGTGAGGCACAACATGGTGTGGGGCCATGGGATAACAATGGCAACAGCAGAAGGTTTTTGAATATTCAATAGCCAGAATCCAATGTGATGACACAGTTTACACTATGAACTGCTGAGGTGTTTGAGCAGCAGTGGGCCTGCTGCATCAGCAGTACTGGGGCTTCATGCAGCCTTGGTTCTCAGTCCGCAGCATGTGTGCTCTGCACAGCACATGCCGTCCTACCACCAAGATCAGGCCCCTCACCTTAGGCCACAGGCTACTGTACCTACGAACTGCAGTCTTTTGTTGTTTTTTTTACTGTACAGTTTTCTGCTCCACAGAAACAAACGTCTAATTATAGAAAACAGACCTTTACTATTTTCCCAACATCATTCCTCAGCATAAAAGTATCAAATGAATATATCTCTGGATTGTATTATGTTAGGATGTCTGATTTTAAAAAGTGTTATTTGGGGTTAGCAAGATGGTTCAGCTAGTAAAGGTGCTTGCTGCCAACTCTGACTACTTAAGTTCAATTCCGAGGACCCACTTTTTATTAGAAAATGTTTGGGCTGGAGAGATGGCTCACAGATTAAGAGCAATGACTACTCTTCCAGAGGTCCAGAAGTTCAATTCCCAGCAACCACATGGTGGCTCACAACCATCTATAATGTGATCTGATGTCCTCTTCTGTCATGCAAGCAGAGCACTGTATACATAATAAATAAAATTAAAAAGAAAAAAGAAAAGAAAATGTTTGACTCACTGTACACTGTCCTATATGCCTATGTACATAAGGACACCCAGACATTCCTCAGGTGAAAAAGGAAGTTGGGATACTTAAGAAGCTCTGCTCGACACCACCCAGCTATACTTAGTTGCTGCTGTGTCTGTCAGACCTACTACTTGTGTCCAAATATCAATTATTTTACTTAATAATGTCCCCCAAAAGGCAAAAATAATGCAAGAAGGTTCCAGAAACACACAGAAAGACAGATTAGCTTTCATACTATGGATACCTCACAGTCCAGGGTTTGGTTCTGCAATGGCTGCAGATGTTTACCTGGAATATACAATGGGGACTCCCGTATTTGGAATAGTAGCCCGCACAAACCACATGCTTTATTTAAAAAAAAAAAAAAAAAAAAAAAGTCCCCAAGTTCTATGAAATGAGCCCCACTACCAGAAAACACAGAGACACAAGGTGGCATCAGGATTACAGGCCAAGACTGTGCCTTGCACTGGAGGCCTCCAGACTTGCTTCTATGAGCTCTGGCTGAGATCAGCTCCTGGGTTAGCATTCCACAAGGGTGGACTGAAGAGAAGCAGTGGGTATCACTCACTACATACGGCTTCATAGCTACACGGGATGACAGCCACCCAGAGCTTCCTAAGATTAAACACAAGACAGGATGTCCAACAGAACAGAGTCAGATCAGACTTTACTTACAGAAGAACCTCACAGATCCTGTGGCCTTTTTGTCCCATAGAATCCAGATATTTAAGACACTTTTTTCTTAGGTCCATCACCTATAATGGGAAAAGGCAAAACTTAGACAGACATCTGTTTTGCTGTTTGATTTTACTGAGACAAGGTGTCACTATGTAGCCCAGCCTAGCCTTGAACTCCAGATCTTCCTCCCTCGGCCTCCTATGTAGTGGGACCACAGGCATGTGTTACCACACTGTGGCAGAAACACTGTAAACACTAAGAGTGGTAAGACTTATTATAAAATATTTTTGTTGGTTTTTCATTGTGAGCCTAGCCTTTAACAGCTGAGCCATCTCACCAGTCCAGACTTTATTATAAAAAAAGTATTAAAAATTTATTAAAAAAAAAAAAAAGCATCTTACTCCTCCTGGTAAGTGAAAGCTCTCCCTCAGGGCATTCCTCTAGCTTTGGAAGCCGAACAACCAATACTTTCACAAGTGATAGCAGCCTTTGTTGTTGAGGTAAGCCGTCTACACTAGGGCTACAACTAGCAATAGAAACCCTTTCTTAGCATGTGGAAGGTTCAGGCACTGATCCCCAAGACAAGAAAGGAGGAGAGAAAGGAAAGACAGAGACAGAGGAAAGGGAGAAGGGAGGAGGAGAGGTGAGGGAGGGGGAAGAGAGGAGAAGCAACAACCCTCTCAGCTCACCACCAGGCTCCAATGCACCTTCCGATGAATGGGTACCAGCACGAGCTCTTGTTCGAAGAGGTTCACCCCTTTGGTCCACCGTTTCACTGCTTGGTAACCCCCGGACTTTAGTTTAGGGTAGAAGAATGTACTGAACGCATGAAGTGCTGGATAGCCTTGCTTTCTACTCCTTTCCACTAACAGATTCATATAAAAATTAATGACCTGTAAAATATCCAAAGATTAAAATTTGGAACATGGAAAATACATTATAAAATTAAATTCCTACTTAAATCAGAAAGTGAGATGCTTAGGTAGAGGACAGTCCACGCAAGAAGTCAGAGAATAAGTGCTCAGTACAAGTGAGCAGAGAAGAGTGTGAGGGCTCTGGACTGAGCTCCAGAGTACCTGCCAGGCACATGAAAGACTCTGGATTCAATTACTAGGACTAAACCACCTCCCTAAATAAAAACCAGAAAGTCATGTGACTATAGCTTTTAAGCACATGGATAATATTCCTATGCAATAATGAAAAGGCATATGCAGCTGTATGCAGAAAAATGCTACTTCAATTTGAACATACTTCTCAGAAGGAGAAATGCCAAAGTATTTATGGAACTTTTTGAACAATAATTTCTTCCAACTTTTTCAAATATAAAGTATTTTTCAAAAGTTTTATAATAAGCATATTTACATTTACAAACGACAGTATTTTAATGTAACTAGGCTTATGACATAGGGAGACAGAGCATATGGGAGAAAATTCAAGGGCAAAACAGTTGTTTAAAGGCCAACCAAAAAAGTATTAAAACACCAAGGCAGCTTTTGCTAGTTTTGTACTGATACACATAACAAATTGAGTAACTTTATAGTTAGCATTTGCTATGGCTTGAACACACATCAATGAAATCCTCTTTAAGACTTATTTTTAATTATGTGTATATATGTGGCTATATGCACCTTAAGCGCAGGTTCCTGTGGAGGCCAGAGACGTAAGATCCTCTGGAGCTGGAGTTACAGCTCTTAAGCCTAAAGATGTGGGTGCTGGGAACCAAGCAAGGATCATCTGAAGAGCATCACCTCTTTTGCCCTTCCTCCAGAATATGTATGCAGGAATCTAATATTCAGTAGGACAGGCAATGACTGGCTCATGAGCGCCCCCCTCCCACCCATGGATGAGACTAGTATTAAAAGAAACTGAAGAGAGAGCGTGCCCGCAGTCCGCGTCCCTTCCCCTGCATGAGGGCTCAGCACCACTCCCCATCACTGTACCAACAGGAGATGGGAGCTGTAGGTACCAAGGCCAGGTTCTGTAGTCGTCAGAGCTGTGGGCAATGCCCTTTCGTAGGGCATGGGGTTGGGGGAAGGGAAGGGAACAGGGTCTCACTATGTAGCCTTGGCGGGCCTGGACTCGCTTTGTAGACCAGGCTGGCGTCCAACAAGAGTGCTACTGGTATTAAAGCATGAGCACCATATCCACACCAGTTTATTTTCTTTCTTTTCTTTGGTTTTTCAAGACAGGGTTTCTCTGTGTAACCCTGAGTGTCCTGGACTTGCTTTGTAGACCAGGCTGGACTTGGACTCACAGATCCATCTGCCTCTGCCTCCCCAGTGCCTATAAATTTTTAACATGTTTTTGCTTTAAAAATTACTAGCCAGAAGCCGGGCGGTGGTGGCGCTCGCCTTTAATCCCAGCACTCGGGAGGCAGAGGCAGGCGGATCGCTGTCAGTTTGAGGCCAGCCTGGTCTACAAAGTTAGTACAGGACAGCCAAGGCTACACAGAGAAACCTTGTCTCGAAAAACCAAAAAAAAAAAATTACTAGCCAGGTGATGCATAACTCAGGGGAGAATGCTTGCACAAGGCCTTAGATTCACTTTCTGGCCTGGAAAAACAACAACAACAGAACAAACTAACAAAGGACACGTGGGGTGAAAGGAAAGCCTATAACCCCTTATTCAAGAGAATGAGGGGGCTGGAGAGATGGCTCAGTGGTTAAGAGTGCCGCCTGCTCTTCCAGAGGTCCTGAGTTCAATTCCCAGCAACCACATAGTAGACCGAAACTATCTATAATGTGATCTGATGCCCTCTTCTGCAGATAAAGCACTCATAAACACTAAATAAATAAATCTTAAAAAAAAAAAGAGAGAATGAGGTGAGGCAGGAGGATCACAACAGAGTTCAAGGCCTGTCTGAGCTATGTAAGATAGACCACCTCAGACAAGTTAGTAGAAACTTGTCTCAGAAATACAAAGCTACAAGGGGGAAAGAGTAGAGGATATAGCTCAGTGTGGAACACTTGCTTGACTAACATGGGAGGCCCTTGGCTCAATCCCTGGCACTTAAAAAAGGGGGGGGGGGCAGCAAAACAGAAATTGCAGTTGCTTTCCCACCCCTTTATAAGCGGGTAGATGTCACCGTGAGTACAGACAGTAGACGACACAACAGGAGAAGAAGGCACTGACCTCATCGTTGAGCCAGTGATAGTTCTTTAAGGTCTGGATATCTCCTCGAGTAATTCGCAGTTTGAAAGCACTGCTCAGGATCTCGTCCGGTGGCCCATGGCCCAGGGCATTGCTGATCTCCTTTTCCATGTCCTGAATTAGAAGATGCTTCTTTAGCACAGACCCACTACCAGGCACCAACGGCCTCAGACTGAAACAAAGCCTGTCATCTCAGCAACACCTGAGATCTTTGAGAAAAACACTATTCAAGACATACAAAACTGCAATGTAAAAACACCCAAATTTACAACTATAAAACAGTCTAAATAAGTTGGACAGTGGTGGTGCACGCCTTTAATCTCAACACTCAGAGGCAGAGGCAGGAAGACCTGAGTTCTAGGCCAGCCTGGTCTACAGAGAAAATTCCAGGACAGCCAGGGCTACACAGAGAAAGCCTGTCTCAAAAAACCAAAACCAAAGGCAAAGCCAAGCAAACCAAAAAAAACCAAAAACCAAACCAGTCTTAATAACAGCTATCTCTTTGAATTATTTTAATGAATTAGGAAGCCAAATGTTTATGTATCCTATGAACCCAATCAAAGTTATTTCCATTATTGTTTTTCCTTTGCACACACAATTTTGTTTCTTTAGGGCTTGATCTGGCTACCTCTGTCACAGCTAGCTCTGATGTTTATCTTCACAAGAGAAAAGAATCATAGGTAGGCATTATCTCCATTTGGTTGCCCTGTGGGTAAATCTGTGAGGCTTGTCTTAATTAAGCCAGTTGATGTAGAGCTTGATACAACAGGCAAGTAAGTGGTCAGGCATCTACTCACTCTTTGCTGTTGACTATGGGTATGATATGCCTTGCTGGAGTAGGTGAGCTCACACCCTGGAAACGTGAGCAAAACCAACTCTTTCCCCTAAGATACTTTGTGTTGGGCTCTGTTATCATGGCAGTAAAGATGATGCTACAGGAACTTCATATGCATTTCAGTGTGGCGTTAGAGAGATCTACGTTAAGTAAGACCCCGGCACACACACCAGGATTACACGGAAGAAGAATCAGTATGAGGAATCCCTTGAAAATAATAATTTTAACTACTTCTGCTTCCTAATTTTTAAAAATAAGCTTTCACTATATTCAAGTATGATAATCAATAAAAACGCATGTTTTTGAAAACCATAATTTCAAAAATGTTCAATACATTCCTTTTGTTTGTTTTTCGAGATAGAGTTTCTCTGTGTAGCCCTGGCTGTCCTGGACACAATTTGTAGACTAGCTTGGCCTTGAACTCACAACGATCCACCTGCCTCTTCCTGAACACTAGGATTAAAGGCATGTGTCACCTCGCTTGGATAATACATTCATTCTTGATACCACATTTTAAAACTCAAAACATTTGAAGGGTAGAAAAATAACTAGACCCAATTACAGAAAGAGAAAAAAAAAACCACACAAACAACCTCCCCAGGGCAATTATACTTGATCCACCAAGCCACCTTCACACAGACCATGAGTGATCAATATAGCCAACAGAAGCAGGCCTGGGGTCCAGCTGTTTATTTGACTTTTAACTTCATATATTTATTCCTCATCTGGAGAAGCTCCTCAAAACAAAGCATGCATTTAAGATTACAGAAACTGTGGCTAGTGTGAACTAGTCATCTTTAAGCCCAATCCATACAAGGAACTATACCTCTGTAAGTTCAAAGAGCTCATCTGTCCTTCTGTCCTTTTCTTTGCTGGTGAAGTTCTTTTCCTTTGCCTCCAGCACTGGCCCTCTCCTCCTGAGTAGGCCATTGCTTCCACTTCCCAGGCGAAGCCGGGCAGACACTTCTTCTGACAGATCAGGCTCCAGGTGGTGTCCTCTTGTCTGACCAAAAAAATTTCAACACTGACATGCTTCATCTTGCACATATAACACACGCCACATTTAGAGCATCAAGCACCGTATGCGTTATGGAAGAGGACAGCTAGCTGTTTTCCAGTTTTAACTCTGTGGTGGGTTTTCGTTTGGGAGGTAAACAAGTGCACACAAGTACACCTGATAGTGTAAAAGCCAACAAGAAGCTTCCCACCTTCCGTTCCCAGTGGCTTTTCCCTGCACAGCTCACAAAGATGCACAGACTGTAGGTCTGGCCAGCTTTGCCATGTGATCCTTCTTATAATAAGGTTTAAAAAATTAAGAAATAAATGTAAGACTCTGGCATTAACGTGAAAAGAGAAAGAGAGTGAATACAAGAATTAGCAGCTCACCTGATGGTAAAGCAGACTTGCTCTGTCTGCCTGCCCTGGCAGGGTGAGATAAGCTTCTGAGTTAGATTGTTGATAAGCCTTAATGCACTGTGGCTGGGTAAAAGCCAACAAGGCCTATGGCTTACAAACCCAAACACTCAGCATTCCTCCAGGAGGAGGAAGGAAAGCATTTTCAGTTCCTAACCCATTCTAACATGTAGTTAAGTTGAATATGTCTGTAAGTTTAGAAAGGAATTACGGTACGGCCCACAGAGCATCATACAGAGGAATCCATTTCTGTCCTTAATCAAAGTCATCCTGTGTTAAAGCTGCTTTTATTTACTTGTTCCTTTCTCTGTGTTGGGGTTGGATCCTAAGACCTTTGCCATGCTAGATGAACACTACTGCTGAACTACAGTCTAGTCCTCCATTTCATGCATATATTATAAAATATACAACATGCCTATATTAGATCATGCAGACATGATGATAATCCCACAAAACCTGAGGACTGGGGACTAGGAATGTAGCTCAGTGGTAGAGCACTTGTCCTGCATATACTAAGTGGACACCTTACAAAAAGTCAGGAAATGTATTTAGAAATAGCATGTTGGAGAAGAGCTACAGGAGTCTCAGGACACCAGTCTCCACTCTTGCTGACTGCCAGGTAGCTCCCATCTGCTCCTTCTCCATCTTATAGACAGACCAGCTCTCACTTTATTGTGTAGACTCTGTCCTCCCTAGCACTAAGATTATGAGCAAAGTTTGTTTTGACTAAATGTGTGATAAACGATAATGAAACACAGAAGAGTCAATCTGGAATCAGACTGAAACAGAGCATTAGGGAAGGAAATGTTTTACAGTTTATCACTTTTTAAAAAAAAGATTTATTTATTATTTATACAGTATTCTGCCCACACGTGTGCCTGCCTACCTCAAGAAGGTACCAGATCTCACTACAGGTGTTTGTAAGCCACCATGAGGGTGCTGGGAATTGAACTCAGGACCTTCAGAAGAGGAGACAGTGCTCTTAACCTCTGAGCCATCTCTCCAGCCCCAGTTTATCACTTTTGTAATTCTATGTAACTACAATGTGAGTAACATGTATTTAATTTAAAAATGTATTTCTGTATGAGGCGTGGTGGTACACACCTGTAATCCCAGCAGATGGTCAATTAATTAATCAGGAGGCAGAGGCAGGTGGATCTCTACAAGTTTGAGGCCAGTCTGGTCTACATAGTAAGGTCCAAGGCAGCCAAGGCTACACAATGAGGCTGGAGAGGGGTGGCTGAGACTTCTGCTACACACTAAAATACTTTGTTACTAAACCTGAGTATAGGAACTGGAGAGATGGCTTAGCAGTTAAGAGCATTGTCTGCTCTTCCAGAGGTCCTGAGTTTAGCTCCCAGCAACCACATGGTGGCTCACAACATGTACACTGGGATCTGATGCTCTCTTCTGGCATGCAGGTGTAAAAGCAGATAGAGCACTCATCATATACATAAAATAAATAAATAAAATGTTTTAAAAACACCAAAACCAAAAACCTGAGCATGTCTATAGAGATGACTGAAACACCGATTCTAATATTTACATTGTAAGTAACCTGGGGGATGGGGGTGGAGGTGGGGGGATGGTGACATATACCCTTAATCCCTGTACTTGGGAGGCGGATTTCTATGAGTTTGAGGCCAGCCTGGTCTACAGAGCTAGTTCTAGTACAGCCAGGGCATACAAAGAAACCCTATCTTGAAAAACAAAACAAAAAAAAGCAAAGCACATCCAAATGTCAAGTCCAGTGATAAAACAAATAAAATGTACCAAGGGATTTCTACTTACACCTTCCTTTTCAAATCGGAGTCCCACCACCTTCTCTGTGTCAGCTTTTCCCTTTGAATACCTGAAGAGGAAACCATTACAGATTTACAGTGTTCTACTGTTTAACATGGTACATATTAGTTCCAGAAGATTCATAAAACTGGGGATAGTGGTGCACATCTATAATCCCAGAACCCAGGGAAGTGGAAGCAGCAAGATCAGTTGCTCAAGGCTACACAATAAGTTTGAGGCTCTCCTAGGCTAAATGAGACCCTGTCTCAAAAATTTTCGTAATTTTAAGATTAGAATTTATTAATCTCTAAACAGAGTGGCCATGAGAGTGCTGGCACTATCCTGTCTCACTGTCCTGTGCCATTCTAATGCCTTCCTCAGCATGAAGGACTGGCCTCTCTAAAACTATGAGGTAAAAGAAACCTTTCTGAAGCCGGGCGTGGTGGCGCACGCCTTTAATCCCAGCACTTGGGAGGCAGAGGCAGGCGGATTGCTGTGAGTTTGAGGCCAGCCTGGTCTACAAAGTGGGTCCAGGACAGCCAAGGCTACACAGGGAAACCCTGTCTCGAAAAACCAAAAAAAAAAAAAAGAAACCTTTCTGCCCTTAAATTAATTGTGTCAGACATTTACAGCCAACGGAAGGAAACTAACATGGAAGACTGGCGCCAGAGAAGTAAGTGGCCTTTCTGCTCTGACTAAACCTCTCTGTGGCTCTCACAATGCCGGAATATGGAAAAATGGAGACACAGGTTAGAGAGAGATGCTTTAGAATGCTTTAAGCAGAGATTCTGACAGGCGCTGAGAAGGCCAGACTGCCGAGAGAAATGCAGACACTGACTACACCGTACTCACTGGATTCCAACAGGGCAACCTGAAGCCTTATCTGAGGGTGATTTTAAAGAAGACAGAGTACAGGAAGAGGGGGTGCATGCCTGTAACGTCAGCTCAGGGGGCAGAGGCAGGAGGATCGTAAGTTTGAAAACAGTTTCACTTACATAGTAAGACTGTCTGAAGAGACTGGAAAAAGGGGCCGAGGCAGTGGATAAGTTAGTAAAGTACTGAGTTTGAGCCCAGGACCCATGTAAAAGCTGGGGCAACAGCACATGCTTGTAATCCCAGCTTTAGGGAGGTGGAGACAGGATGAGATTTGCTGGCCAGTCAGGTTATCCAGAGCAATCCCAGGTGCAGTGAGACACTGGACTCCAAAAAACAAACAAGCAGGAAACTGAAAATGGCTGAGGAAGACATCTAATGTCTCTACTTTTGACCTTTGTGTGTGCGCGTGCATGCAAGTCAGGATGTGGCATGGCTACTGCTGAAAGCTTTTAGCCAAGCTTATAGGAAAACTTGAAAGTAAATGCAGAGCAAAAGGACTTGAAAATGGCATACTGAAAGCAGTGGGCACGGATGATGCAATTATTAAAAAAGATTAGTACTGCTAAGGCTCACCCTAGCCATTCCTGCCCCCCAAAAAGCACTCATGTGCTCTTCCCTTGAATAAGAAACTATCCCCAGCCTTTAAAGCAAAAAGCGAATGGATGTTTTCATAAGAGGGTTTGTTGTTACTTGTTTGTTGTAATCTTGCACCTATTTATTTGAGGGGGGCAGCAAATGTTCTGTGTGATAGTTACACAAGTGTAAATAAGAGGGCAGCTCTGGAGGTTGGTTTGTCTACCCTGTGAGTTTGGGGATCAAACTCAGGTCGTTAGACCTGGTGGCAAGTGCTTGAGCCCTCTTGCTAGGCCTGTAAACGCATTTTAAAGATAGCCTTAAGAATAAAGGTACCCTCCTTACAGAAAGCTGCCTATAGTCATCTGCCTAAACACTCGGAGGCCTCGGCAGCTGTGTTCAAGCTGGTAGGAGACCTGCGTACTGTCAGGGTGGCACTGTTTCTGCAGGTGTGTAAAATGTAGGAGTTATAGGGTCATGGAGGTAGTCACCTGGAGACTAGGCAGTGTGTAACAGGGTCACCTCCCTGTGGGGTGTCTGGGAGGGGAAGAGTAAAGCTTAAGTGCCAATGCAGACTCAGGCGTGGTTGAGGAAAGCCAAATGTAATGCATAAACTCATGAGTGGCCATGTAGCCTCAGATGGCAAGGCCAAAGGGAAGGTCTGGCCAAACTCACAACCTGCCTGCATATATCTTAAGATTTTGGACATGGACTTACGGGATCTAATGTTTTCTCAGCTGAGCTATATGCAGTCTTGCTTTGGGGATATAGAAGAGCGTCATTTGCATCTCCATAGGGGCTCACAGCTAAGCGATGCCTGAAGTCTCTGAAGTCTTTCTGAAGAGCACTAGGCACTGCTGCAAAGTCTCCAGCATCCGCGTAGTGGCCCACGACCTTCTGTAACTCTAGTTCTAGCTCTAGGGGGTCTGCAGCCCTTTCTGGCCTCTATGGACATCAGGCATACAAGTGTTACACTTACATACACACCACATCAAATTAATCTTTTATGGGCTGGAGAGATGGCTCAGTAGTTAAGAAAACTCACTGCCTGCTCTTCCAGAGGTCCTGAGTTCAATTCCCAGCAACCGCATGGTGGCTCACAACCATCTATAATGTGATCTGATGCCCTCTTCTGGTCTGCACGTGTACACGCAGGCAAGGCTCTGTATACATAATAATAAATAAATTTTTTAAAAAATTACTCTTTTTAAAACCACTATGCCATCTCTCCAGCCCCTCTGAGGAACTTTTGAATGCTGAAACTGTTAAGACTATGGAGAACCTTAGAGATGGATGTAATTGCGTTTTGAACTATCAATTACAAACACAAACTTTTTAAAGGTTGGGTGGAGTACAGGGGCAGTAGTAGAATGTCAGGCTTAAAATCATCTATTGGTTGTCAAGTGATGAGTCACTTCTGATTTTTTTTTGGGGGGGGCGTTTCAAGACAAGGTTTCTCTGTGTAGCTTTGGCTGTCCTAGACTCACTCTGTAGACCAGGCTGGCCGCGAACTCACAGCGATCCACCTGCCTCTGCCTCCCAAGTGCTGGGATTAAAGGTGTGTGCCACCACACCTGGCAGTTCTGATTTTTAACCTGAATGAATCGAGAAGCATCTGGGGCATTGATGAGCAACACCACCAGTGTATCTCTGTGGGTATTTCCAGAGAGGCTTTAACTGAACAAGACTTTCACTGAATGTGGACAGTACCATCCCAGGTAGAATGAAAAGGGGAAAGGGAGAAATGAGTACAAGGATACATTTCTCTGTTTCCAAATCCATAAAAATATGAGTAATGGAAGTGTCTGCTTCACACTCTGAACTCCATCATGCTTTCAGCACCATCATGAACCACACTCTAAAACTGTAAACCAAATAAGCCCTCTTCCCTTGAGGTGTTGCTCATCAGGCATTTGGTCACAGCCGTTAGAAAAGTAACCAATACAGAAAACTGGCATCAGGAGCACCTGGGTAAACCTAGTGGGTCTCGGGCCTTTGGAAAAGTCCTAGACTGCTACTGACTTCTGGAGTGCTTCAAAGACCTAACGCGAGTAAAGCATACGCGAAGGCCTAGATTATGAGGCATCTATTAGGAGCAAGACTAGGGGCCACTCGTTTAGTATTCTGGCAAAGAATTAACTTTTACCTATCTATGTCTTACAACTTGAGTGAGGTTGAATTCAGAAGTAACGGGCTAAGTTGCTTGACACAGGACATTTTAGAGAGATAACATCCTGATTGTGGCATGGCTACTATTCACTGCCCTTAGGTTTGCAATGGGAGAAAATAATGTTATGAGAAATGTTCTGTTGGGCAAGGTAAGACACATGAGAGATTTAAAAAATATTACTGACAAGGAAGGCGTGGAGAAAACAGCTGTATATTGTTAAGAAATGAGTGCAACAAAAGAGAGACGTGGCCTTCTGCCTGGGATAGAAAAGGCCCTCGGGCCAAAGGTACTATTATAGTTCTTCTCTGTTACTATGACAAATGCTGAGAGAAGGGGCGTGAGATGGAAAGCGTTTATCGGCTTACGATCCCAGGGCACTGTCCATCTTCTTAGGGCAGTCAAGGCAGGAACTCCAGCACATCACATCCCGTCAATGTGGAGAGAGAATAGACACTCCCCTGCTTACTTGTCAACTAACATTTTCCTCCCTTATACTGTTAAGGGCCTGTGCCTAGGGAATGGTGCCACCCACAATGGTCTTGGCATTAATTACAAATCAAGACAACCCCCATGGACATATCTGCAGGTCAAACTGATCTAGATACTCCCTTATTAAGATTCATTTCTTGGGTGATCCTAGGTTGTGCCAAGTTATAGTTAAAACCAACCAGCCCAGCTCTAGTGAAAATGCAAGTTCATTTGGAATAAGAATGCCTGAACTAGAATGTTGCCAGAACCAATAACTGCTTATGAAAGTATTTTCCCAGGTTCAGTCACAAAAGCACAGTGGCCATCATAGTTGCAGTGGATGGGGTCAGATCACACAACAAAGTAGCAGACTAGGCATGGAAAAGAGAGGTATGGGGTTGTAGAGACTTGTGCCCATGTTCCAGAAAGCAGTCGAGCCAGGCAATGAATGTCAAGGTTAGCTCCCTGCAAGGAAGCCACAAGAGGCCATTGCATGAAGCTGTAAATGGAGACATCAGACTGTTGGAGATGCTAGGACTGTGTGGTGTTTGTGGATGAAAGCTGCAGGCACAGAGTGGAGGAAGAGACAGGATACACATACTGTATGCATAACTGGAGGGGCAGGACTACTCCTCGGGACCAGATAATACAACCAAGAGCCCCAGAAGCTGAACACGATGCTGCAAGCTTTGCTGCCTGCTCCAGTGGTTTGTTTTGTGTTAGTCCCATCTATCCTTGGGACGCCTACAATCTTCCCTTTCAGAGTAGGAATCTTCACTCAGTGTCACTATAAACTGATAACACATAACTTCTGTGTTGCCTTTATAGGAGCTCTCAGAAAAATCTTTGGCCATATCTGTCAAACGGCACAGGTGTGTGAAGGCAAAGGACAAGCATGACTGTCATTTTACATGAGATGTCTTTGGTTTTTGAAATAAGATCCTTGCCCATTGGCCCGGCTTTTGCCAAGTAGTTTAGTTTTAGCTGTCCGTTGAATCCCAGGGAACCACCTGCCTCTACCTCCCCAGACCTGTGATTGGAGTATGCACCACTGTGCCTGATTCAGGTTGACTTTTGAACAGTGAGACTATTAAAAATCAAGGAGATCTTTCAAGCTGGACTGAATCCATGCTGAGTTACAAGAGACCCCTCAGCTTACAGGGAACAGGGTCAGAATGCTATGGTTTACGTGTCTAGGTGGCATGTTGACTAGTGGTGAGCTTGTGGTGGATATCATGACTGCACTTAGAACCACCTAGTAGCTAGTAGACGAGCTGTGCCTACAAGGGCCTGTTAGGAGGAGACTGACTGAGGGCAAGGCCTGGGAACACAAGAGACCCCATTCCTAAGACTGAAAGCTGGGAGGAGGCAGGTTGGTTACAGGCTAACATTCCCTTTCTCTGCTTCCTCACCTACATTAACTCTGTCATGCTTGCCCTATCTCACTGGCCTGAACCTCTCAAACTGAGTCAAAAGAAATCCTTCTTCTGTGAAGTTGCTTTTGTAGGAACTGTGCTCACAGCAACAGTTGGTACCATTTACTTAATTTATCTGAGATGTTAAGTCCAATAAGCCTTTTAAAAAAGTTGTAAATGTCAACGGACTTTAAAAACTTTCCTACACAATGTCTGTGTAGATATTAAAATAGCCGATTCTTTCTACCTTTTTGAAGTACATCATGCGAACAACACTTACTGACTAAATGTGGTAAACGATACACAATTTCTACTCCATTGTAGGTTCTCTAAAGATGAAGTCTATGCCTTTATGAAACCTATCCTGGCACATCATTTATAATAATAAACATTCAAGTTTCCTTAAAATAGCTTTGAGTTTATATAGTCCTCTAAATCAATGGTCAACAAATCTTTCTGAGAAGGACCCAAGAATAAATAGTCCAGGTTTTGTAGCTTCATTCACAACTTCTTTACCTCTGTGGTTTACTTGACAAAAACAGACCAGATTTGGACCCTGAACAAGTCTGCTATAAGTAACAACCATTCAAAATCCTAAGGAAAGCAGAACCACCTCCACTGCTCCTACACTAGAGACAATGGCCACCGAAGATGGCACCCAACCCATACTCCTAACAGGCTCCTATTTCCCCAGCCCCAATGCCTAAGAGATAAGGGACAGCTTGAAGTGTCTGACTGAAGAACTGCTTGCCTCCTTATTGCAGTTGTAATAAAACTGTTTGTTTCTCTGTTTCTCTGTTAACCCCGCCATCACACAAATAACGAGACTTATCCTTGTTTAATAATAAGCTTCACAACATCATAGCAGTTACTACTCTATTCTAAGCTAACTTGGTTTCCTCCCAGCTTACATCCCAGAGATACTCACACTTTGTAGCTTTCCTGCTCCAGCTCCTTCCTGATGATCTCCCTCTGGACCTCTTCCTCTGGCTGAATCTCCTGGCCGAATCCCTACTTCCTATTCTCACTCCTCCTCCCCTATCTGACAGGAAGTCCAGCCCTATTCTCTTTCCTGCTCAGTGATTGGCTGTAAGCTGCTTTATTGTCATACAGGGGGACAATTGAGGAACAGAATTTATACAACATTGAGACAGGAGATTCTGAGAACAAGGCTTGCAACCAGATGTGGGGTACAGAAATCAGCATTTGAATTACACAATAACCTTAAGCTCACACCTGCTCCTAAGTGCTGAACAGCTACCAGCCTGAGAGACTCATGGTTCCTCATGGCTATTCATAAATGTAATTTGTAAAGTGAGAAAACTTATTCTAAACGAAGTCTTAGAATTAAATAAGTCATGTACCTCTTTTCACTTCTCATCGAACAGAGAGGTCCCCTTGTTTCAACAACTCTATCTGTGGGGATGGAAAGAAAAGATCCTTTACTAACCAATCACAGGTTGGAAGTTCAACAGACAGACTCAAAGTTTCAGGACATTTGTTTGCATTAACACAAATGTGAACTCCAAAGCCACTGGCTGCCTCACACACAAGCACCTAAAACACTTGTAATTTTCTTTCTTAAATATAATCTCGAGCACAAACTGATAGCAGTTCATTCTATAAGCTAAAGTAATTCAGTCAACAGTTATAATAGAGCTGTATCTGGAACTCACACTGTTTTGGAACAAAATGGGTTGTCCTGACTCCATGACTCTGCTCCTCCACCCAGCCTTTGGTCTTTAATGTGTCCACTTGACTTCTCTGAGAACTTAGAAAGACAAAAGTGAGGAAGATCAGATCAGGTATAAAAGGGAAGACCTTAGAGCAGAGAAAGTATTAATATTCTGATCCACAACAAGTGAAGAAAGACAACAAAAACCTATAATATGTAATAACTAAAGTTATGATTCCCAAGTAACAATCTGTTCTTTCTGCATTCAGTTAAGCTAGACAATCCTGTGACTCAACTTGATAGTTCCATACTTTATGGGATCCTGTGTATTTGTAATCACTTGTTAGAATTACCAGATGAACTCAAATTCTGAACTTACATTCCGGCCTCACTCTTCCAGATAAGTAAATGTAGGACTAAACATGACTTTGTTTTCTACTCTCATTTATATGTATTTAGTTAACAAGCAATGTCATAAGCAAAGTTCTTTTTTTTGGGGGGGGGGTAGGGTTTCTCTGTGTAGCCTTGGGTGTCCAGGACTCACTTTGTAGATCAGGCTTGCCACAAATTCACAGAGATCCACCTGCCTCTGCCTCCTGAGTGCTGGGAGGTGTGTACCACCACACCCCGCGTGAGTCCCTTTTTCTATGAGTAAGAGTTCATATGAGAGTACTGGAGAGATGGCTCAGCAGTTAAGAGCACTGACTGCTCTTCTAAAGGACTGGGGTTCAATTCTTAGCACCCACATGGCAGCTCACAACTGTCTGTAACTCCAAGATCTGACACCCTCACACAGACATACATGTAGGCAAAACATCAATGGACATAAAATAAAATTAAAAAAGAAAGAAAAAAGAGTTCACATGAGTTGGATGTGGCATCAAATGAATATAATCCCAGCAAAGGGAGGCTGAAGCAGGAGAATTAAAGAATTCAGGCAGCCTGTGCTAGACAGTTGAGATCCTGTCATGAAACAAAAACAAAAACAATAACAACAAAACCAGGCAGGTGGTGGAGCATGCCTTTAATTCCAGTAGGCAGAAGCAGGTGTATCTCTGTGAGTCCAAGGACAACCTGGTCTACTGAAGAGTTCCAGGACAGCCAGAAGGAAGGAAGGAGGGAGGGAGGAAGAGAGGGAGGGAAAGAAAGAAAGAAGGAAAACTTCATGTGGGCAAAGAACTCTAAAGCTACAAGGAAATTCCATTTGGAAGGCACTACACTACAGTGTCACACAAACTACACAGCTGGTTCTCTTTGCACCAATACCTCTCTCTATAAATAAGACAAGCACAGATACAATGCTAAGGAAAAGTGCTAGCAAAGCATTTTTTCATCAGCTCCTCTTACCTGTGATGTGAAGCTACTGGAGGGAGGGTGTTTCCATTCCCACTTTCTTTAAGTCGCTCCAATAACTTTCGATACTTTTCTCTTTCATCCCTCTGGACACCCTGAATAAAAAAGTCCGCGTAGTGAGTAGCAGCACCTGAAATCTCAACTCAGGTCTCACCAGACACTGTCCAGTGAAACACAGCCCACAGATGTACTTTATTTGGGGCACACTGTTCTTAAAGTTGCTTTAATTAAATACCAACTTTATTAATTTTTTAAAATGGCAAACCCTGACCCCTAGGGGGGAAAATGAGTCAACAAAGTTGAGCTATCCCCCTTACATGGGCCATTTGCTTCCCACCCTATTTCACTTGTTTACATTATCTGCTAGACCAGTGGTTCTCAACCTGTGGGCTGCGCCTCCTTTGGGAATCAAATGACCCTTCACAGGATTCCCATAAGACCACCAGAAAATAGCAAAATTATAGTTATAAAGTAGCAATGAAAATTGTATGGCTGAGAGTTACCACAGCAGAAGGGACTGCTTTAAAGGGTTGCAGGATTAGAAAGGTGAGAACCACAGTGCTAGGTCTTGGAGGCATTTGCATCTCTCACAGAACTATGTTGAACAAAACTGAGTTGATAAGAAAATGGCAACTGAGCTGGGCATGGTGGCACATGCCTTTAATCTAGCACTTGGGAGGCAGAGGCAGGCGGATCGCTGTGAGTTCAAGGCTAGCCTGGTCTACAAAGTGAGTCCAGGACAACCAAGGCTACAGAGAGTCCCTTTCTCAAAAAACCAAAAAGAAAGAAAGAAAGAAAGAACGAAAGAAAGAAAGAAAAGAAAAGAAAAGAAAAGAAAAGAAAATGGCAACTGAAATAATCCATTTGATAACAGAATTTGCAGCTTCCTGACTGGAACTGGTCTCCCCCATACTAGCCATGGTTATACAGCTGCACTGCTATGTGCTGTTCCAGCCTTTATGTTGTATGTCAGCCTTCAGTATCTCATCCAGCTGACCTCACTTGGCTCCTCCTGGCCAAGAAACTCTTCTCCTTGGTAAGTCTCACTGCCAATAACTCTATCTTCTGCATGCCACAAATGCCCTCATCTCTTCTCAGACTATATTCTTCCCCTTAATAATCTTTTTTTTTTTAAAGATTTATTTATTATGTATACAGTATGCATCAGATTACATTATAGATGGTTGTGAGCCACCATGTGGTTGCTGGGAATTGAACTCAGGACCTCTGGAAGAGCAGTCAAGGGCTCTTAACCACTGAGCCATCTCTCCAGCCCCCCCCCCCTTAATAATCTTATCAACTACCTTGAATTAAATCAATACACAGGAAATTCAAAACATGTCTGTAACTCTGCCTTCTTCTCAAAATTTGCATCACCTATATCCAAGAGTCTTCAGAAGAGTGTTTTCTTGTGTGTTTCATGGGCACTTCAAACAATGTCCAAAACTGAAGCCAGCATCTTCCCCCTAAACACATGGGCTATCTTGGTCAGTGATGGGTTTACTCAGAGCTGAAGTCTGGGCCTGAGGCCCTCTCTGTGTGCTCTATATTGCTATTCTCAATTAACAAGCACGGGCTCACAAACCCTGACTACCATCTGACCCAGAATCTACCCTGCTCAGTCCCATCACAGAGCTCCTAAAACACTCAAACTTTCTCTTCTTAAAACCTCCAGAGGAGCTGGGCTTGGTGCATGCCTGTGATCCCAGCACTCTGGAGGAAGAGGTAGGCCAGCTGGTCTACCAAGTGAGTCCAGGACAGCCAAGGCTACACAGAGGAAACCCTGTCTTGAAAACCAAACCAAACCAACAAAAACCATGCTAAAAACATTGGGCGATGCGTAGGGAGTACTGTGGGGTGGGGATGGAGAGATGGACCTAGAGGAGACAGGAGCTCCACAAGAAGACCAACAAGAGCAGCTTGCTGAGATTCAAGCATCACCCTGCATGGACTGGACCGAGACCCTATACACAGATGTAGCTGATGGGCAGCTCAGGCTTCATGTGGGTCCTCTAGTAAGGGGAGCTGGGGCTTTCCCTCACAGATGTAGCTGATGGGCAGCTCAGGCTTCATGTGGGTCCTCTAGTAAGGGGAGCTGGGGCTTTCCCTCACATGGACTCGTTGCCAGCTTTTTGATCACTTCCTCCTGGTGGGGCTGCCTCGCCAGGCCACAGGGGAAGAGGATGTGCTCAGTCCTGATCCAACTTCATGAGCTGGGGTAGACTGAAGTGGGGCTCCCCTTTTCTGAGGAATAGAGGAGAGGGAGGGGGTAGATGGAGGAAGGTGAGACTGGAAGGTGAGGAGGGATGGGGCTATGACCAGGATGTAAAGTGAATAAATAGATACATTTTTAAAAGAGAGTATCAGGCTAAAAGAGCTTACCTCCTCCACAGTGCAATGGGGACGCCTCACACCTTTGCCTCCCTCTTCAGAAATCATCTCTGTTACACCCTGTTCCTGAGGTTTCCATGCTAAGGAACTCTCTGGATTGCTTTTGCTATGGCGACGGCCACTTGGTCTTCTATTATAGCCTTCCGATTTCAATGTAAAACTGGAGAATAAAAGAAAAAAAAAAAAACACCGTATCATCGAATTGGGATTTAAGCTCCTGGTCATCCAATTACTCTGCTGCTCTAGTGTAAGACCATTAATTTCTAAACAATCATCATTTGTAAAGTTAGCCCAACATTCCACCATGGAACATTTGTTCCAGCCGCTAGAGCTGTCAAGTGAAAGCCTTCCTCGTCATAGCCACGTTTCCAACTCCAGCCCCAGATTTAGGTCCCCAACTGCACATACCTCTTTCCCAAATAGTATACTTTTTCTTTACTCACTAGGAACAGTGAACATTAGCTAACTACTAGCAGATTCTACGCTGGGACACTGCAGCATGCCTATAGTCCTAGCTACCCAGACTTCTGTAGAAGCATTGATTATTAATGGGATAGAAATCATAAACTCAGAACAGCAGTTTATCTTTAGGCAGCTATTTACCCAAGTAAGGACACACGGAGACTACGATTTACTAAACTAGCCTGGAGCATAATACTGTGCAATAATTTCCCCACCCTAACCCTCCAAGCTAGGCTAGCTCCTCCCAGCCAAATTTGCCATTATACTTGCACTTCTCTTTTTCTTTTGAGACAGGTTTCCCTGTGTAGCCATGGATGTCCTAGACACACTTTGTAGACCAGGCTGACCTCGAACACAGAGATCCACCTGCCTCTGCCTCCTTTCTCTGCCTCCTGAGTGCTGGGATTAAAGGTGTTAACCACTGTGCTCCACTATACTTGCATTTTTAATCATCTCTGGCTCTGGTTCATTTCTCCTGACGCTTCTTGGTCCTCTTCCAGTGACTCAATGCCCTACTTCCTCTCTCTCCCCTCCCCTTACTGGATCCAGAAGTTCCACCCTCTTCTCTTTATTGCTCTGCACTGGCTGGTTGGTGTTTTATTAGCAGAACAGAGAACAAATAGGGGGCATGTTTACACAAACTTGAGATAGGAAATACTTAGAATAAACATTACAATACCATGTGCAAATTGAAACCAGATAGTGGGGATAGAAAATTAGCATCTGAGTGAACAAAGGTAAACTTTGCACAGACCACACAACATACACACTGCCTCTTTGTTGCCGCTGGCCGTCTTTCATCTGAAACCTCTTCTAGCTCTACAATGTATCTCTCACCCAAATGCCCCACCTCTCCTTTTCCTTTTGAGACAAGGTTTCCCTATACAGCCCTGGCTGGGCCAGAACTGGCTTTGTAAAGCAGGCTGTCCTTGAATTTGACATCGGCCTCCTCTGCACAAATATTTATTGTTTTATGTTTAAGTGATTTGTCCATGCATAGCTGAGCACTGTGTGCATGTAGTTCCTGTGGAGGCCAGAAGAGACTATCAGAACCCTAGAACAGATGGAACAGAAAGCTAACATCCAAGTGCTGGGAACTGAACATGGCTGGTGCCTCTACAAGAGCAACAAGGGCTCTCAACCTCTGATTCAACTCTCCAGCACCCAGCTTTTAGTTTAAATTTAAGTACTTGGCCACACATCTTCAGGTTTGTGTATGTGTTCACACTTGTACGTATATACTTGTAACATGTGAAAGGGAAAGGCCAACATGGCGCCTACTTTAGCCCCTCTCCACCTGATTTTTTGAAGCAGGGTCTTACTGAACCTGGAAGCTCGTCAATTAAGCTAGACTGGCTGGACTATGAGCTCAGGCATTTGCCTAATTCTCCTACTGCTAGCACCTGGGGTTACAGATGTCTGCAGCTGTCAGAATGCTTTTACATGAGCGCTAAGAATCCAAATTTAGTCTATATAGCACTTTATTGATTTAACTATCTTATCAGGCCCAGAATTTTTAATAAAGACTCTAACTTGAAAGATAAGTCTAGGGCAGGGCTGGAGAGATGGCTCAGTGGTTAAGAGCACCACCTGCTCTTCCAGAGGTCCTGAGTTCAATTCCCAGTAATCACATGGTGGCTCACAACCATCTAAAATGAGAACTGGTGCCTTCTGGCATGCAGGTGTACATGCAGACAGAACGCTGTATATGTAATAAATAGATTTTTTAAAAAAGAAAAGAAAAAAGATAAGTCTAGGGCTGGAGAGATGGCTCAGAGGTTAAGAGAACTGGCTATTCTCCCAAAGGTCCAAAGTTCAATTCCCAGCAACCACATGGTGGCCCATAACTATCTATAATGAGATTTGGTGACCTCTTCATGCAGGCAGAATTCTGTATAAATAATAAATAAATCTTTTATTTTTAAAAAAAAGAAAGAAAGAAAGATAAGTATATTAAACCAAGGCAGTGGGCAGGCTCAAGGAAAGCACTAGGGCTCGGGGGAACAGAAAAAGCAGGGTCAAAGAAATTTAAAAATAATAAACAGCTATTGACATAAGAAAAGGTGCTTTACATTTGTAACTGAAACAAGATAGAGAAAAAAATTCATGCAGAGTGGAAATTTAAAAACCATGAGAGTGATCTCTATGAGTTCGAGGCCAGCCTGGTCTACAAAGCGAGTCTAAGACAGCCAAGGCTACACAGAGAAACCCTGTCTCAAAAACCAAAACCAAAACAACAACAACAACAACAACAAAAAATAAAACAAAAACCCACAACCATGAGAGAGTTAAATTGGGAGCTCAAAGCCCATTTGACTTACATAGTGAGTTCAGGACAGCCTGAGTGGACTATGTGGTTGAGAACCTAGCTAAAACAAAACATATCACAAAACAAAACTACTAACAAACAAATAAAAAAACCCTACAAACAACAACAAAAGTCAAACTTTTACTTGGGGTTTTGTTGTGTTTGTTTTTGTTTGAGGCAGGTTCTCTTTACGTAGTAACCTTGGGTGTCTTGGAATTCACTAAGTAGATGCGGCTGGAGTTGAACTCAGGTCTGCCTGTCCTGGCTCCCAGTGCTGGCATTAAAGATCTTCAACACAACTGACAAACATGGTTTTTAAAGGAACAAGGCAAAAGAAGAGTCTATGAAGTTAGATATCCAAGCAATAGGAATTCTAGATGGTGACAATTACAAAGAAGACAATTGACAAGATGGCTCAGCGGGTACAGGAGCTTGTTACCATGCTGATGACTACAATTTGATGCCTGGAACCCACATGATGCAAAGACAGGATCAATTCTTATAAACTGTCCTTGAACTTATACACACATACTTACTAAATATTAAGAAGAAGAAAAAAACAAACAAACAAAAACCAAGAGGGCCAGGCATGGTGGCACTTGCCTATAATCTCAGCATTCAGGGAGGCAGAGGCAGGTGGATCTCTATGAGTTCAAGGCCAGCCTGGTCTACAAAGTGAGTCCAGGACAGCCAAGGCTACACAAAGAAACCCTGTCTCAAAACAAACAAAACAAAACAAAAAGAAAAAAGAAAAATTAGGCCGGGCGTGGTGGCGCACGCCTTTAATCCCAGCACTCGAGAGGCAGAGG
Source organism: Acomys percivali (assembly GCA_907169655.1). NCBI lineage: Eukaryota > Metazoa > Chordata > Mammalia > Rodentia > Muridae > Acomys > Acomys percivali. Next base: position 76,377,084 of record OU015745.1, on the reverse strand, counting down.
TGGGCGGATCGCTGTGAGTTCGAGGCCAGCCTGGTCTACAAAGTGAGTCCAGGACAGCCAAAGCTAACACAGAGAGACCCTGTCTCGAAAAACCAAAAAAAAAAAAAAAGAAAAGAAAAGAAAAGAAAAATTAAGAGGAACAATTACTAAAAAAAAAATATTTTGTTCAGTGTAGAAAATTTATCCAGCTATATTTAAGATTTCTATACTTTTGGGAGCTGGAGAGATAGCTCAGAGGTGAAGAGGTCCTGAGTTCAATTCCCTGCAACCACACGGCGGCTCACAACCATCTATAATGAGATCTGGTGCCCTCTTCTGGCATGCAGGCACACACACAGGCAGAACACAGTATATGTAATAAATAAATAAATAAATAAATAAATCTTTAAAAAAATATTTCTATACTTTTTTGTATTTATACAACACACAGTTTGAAAGAAGTGAGCATCAATTCTATTAAAAATGGTTTTCAAGAAGTGTGGAGTTGCTCAGTGAGGAAGAACACTTGCTATTCCTGCAGAGAACTGGGGTTCAGTTCCTAGCATCACAATGTCTAATAACTATCTGTAATTCCTGGGGTTCTAACACCCTCTTCTGGCCTCCATGAGCAAAACACTAACACATAAAGTAAACATAGATATTGTGGGTTTTGGGTTTTTTTTTTTTTTTTTGGTTTTTCCAGACAGGGTTTCTCTGTCTACCCTTGGCTGTCTTAAGACTCACTATGTAGAGCAGGCTGGCCTCGAACTCACAATGACCCACCAGGCTCTACCTCCAGAGTGCTAGGATTAAAGGTGTGTGCCACTGTAATCTTGCCTTAGGGTGGGCCCAAAGTGAAAACAGTTTAGGGATGCCACCCCACTGAGACTTTGTCTCTACAAACTGATAAACATCTTAGCATAGACTGAGGAGGAAGTATCACCCCAAGGCAAAAGCTACTAGCAGGGGGCTATTGTATTGCAAGAAGGACCATAGATGGGATGGGAGGAGGGAACCAGGGAGAGAGATAGGAGATTCCTGCCCAGCATGCGAAGAGTTGGAGGGATACCTCCAAGTTAGGGCCTTGACGGTGAGGTTGCTTCTGTCAGATGCTCTGCAAGACTCCTGAGAATTACGCCATGTGAATTGCCACATGGAACTGATACCCAGAAGGTTTAATTCTCGTTCTCTTTAATCTCCTTTCCCTCCTACTTAGGGTAGTCAGGTTGTGAGGGAGGTACATGCCTTTAATAAATTCTTACTAAAGTAGAATCATTAAGGAATCAGAGCCACCACGCCAGATATTGTTTTCATTTTTACTTAATTATAGATGGTTTTTATATCCCTTTAGATTTCTCCCTTAACCCCACTGTCATTCAGTAGTATGCTGTTTAGTTTCCACGAGTCTGGGTGCTTATTGCTGTTGATATCCAGCTTTATTCCTTTGTGGCCATAGGATGCCGGATGTGATTTCCATTTTCCTACATTTGTACTGAGACTTGTCTTATGTTCTAATACTTGGTCAGTTTTGGAAGAAATCACAATAGCTGCTGAGAATAAAGTGTATTCCCTATATGGACACCACACACTACCTATAAAATCCCCAGTACCAGGAATGGGCTACCTCTTCGAGCTGTCAGCTAACAGCTAACAGACACCCCCTACACATTACAGGCTATTGGTTACCCTCCAGAACTTGAGCATAATACCTTACTCCTGAAAAACACCATATATGTGAGTCACAGAACATAGAGAAATCTAGCTGGTACCTAACAGAAAGCTTAAACCATATTAGCTAGGTTTCACAGTGCTAAATGGTACTACTATGTACACTGCCAAAGGAAAAAGTAATCATATTCACCCAGCTATGAACCCAGCAAGCTACAATAACGGTGCAGGAAGTAACCAACCAATTCAGATTGGATTTAAGCCCGCTTCATGAGATGAAACCCACACCTGACACCGTCAGTAAGACCAAGAACATATGGCTAGACAGGTCGTTGGGCTCTAAGGGGAAACCTACTGCTATTACTCTGCTAAATGGACATAGTAATCCTCATCAGACCAGCTTCTCCTGGTGATGGCTATTAACCCACAGCAGGCCAGGGTGCAGAGAGTAAGCGACTTTGGAATGATCAGCCCTCAGTGGGCTCCTGTATCACACCCTATTCTCTCTAGGCTCAGGGATCTACATGAGAGGGGACAGAAAGGCTGTGAGAAGAGGAAGCAGTAGGTGATCAAGAAAACAGTATTTTCCACACATAACAGGCAGATGCACTTATGAATTCACAATGAGACTGACAGCATGCACAAAAGCTGTGTAAACTAAAGCCAGGAAAAAAAAAAACAGCATGGCAGTAGGTACAAAGCTCCATCCCTAGCTGAGGAGCTGTTTGGTATTGACTGCTTCTAGGAAAAAGAAAGTCAGTTTTATCAAGTATATCTGTAATATTCGAGGACAGGTCCCATACTCTCGAGTAGCTGGCACCACAAACTGGACTTGTTGGGGGGATGGGGGAGGGAGACACAGGACTACAACATGGAGTTGTTGGGGGATGGGGGAGGGAGACACGGGACTACAACATGGAGTTGTTGGGGGATGGGGGAGGGAGACACGGGACTACAACATGGAGTTATGTAGGCAAGTAGGTGAGGGAGGGCCTGGGAGTGGTTGGAGGTAGGAAAATGAACATGATCAAATTTTGTGTGAAATCTAAAAAAATAAATAAATAAATACAAATATTATTTAAAAAAATAAAGCAGGGGGCTGTAGACATGGCTCAGCGATTAAGAGTACTGGCTGCTTTCCCAGAGGACCAGGGTTGGGGGTTCAATACACTCTTCTGGCTTCCTCAGACACCAGCTATGAAAGTGGTACACAGATACCTATTTAGGCAAAATACTCACATACGTACAATTATTAAAAACTAAAAATCTTAAAATGAGCCAGGTGGTGACGGTACACACCTTTAATCCCAGCACTTGGAAGGCAGAGGCAGGCAGACCTCTGTGGGTTCGAGGCCAGCCTGGTCTACAAAGTGAGCCCAGGACAGCCAGGGCTACACAGAGAAACTCTGTCTCGGGGGGGGGGGGGGGGGGGGGGGGGGGGGGGGGGGGGATGTAAAATG
>OU015745.1:76311143-76323792 GCA_907169655.1 Acomys percivali | reverse complement strand
GCCTTCACCTTCTCCCAGCATCCTTCAGTCCCTACTTGAACTTTCTAGCTCAGGAGCTGGGCTTCCTCTCCCTCAGAGGCTCCTCACTATATAATCCTGACATTTTGGTTCTCTCTCTCTCTCTCTCTCTCTCTCTCTCTCTCTCTCTCTCTCTCTCTCTCTCTCTCTCTCCTCTCTCTCTCTCTCTCTCTCTGTGGGTTTTCTCTCTCTGCCTGCCCCCCTTCCCTTTCTGTCTCCCTCTGCATGACAACTTCCTGGGCCCCATTCCTTTGGGACCGATGATGATTCTGTTGGTGGAGAATACCTATCAATACTTTTGACGTCCCCCCTCCCCCAGGCGGGAAAATCCAGAGTTTGAAGTCTGCCTAGGGTATACAGAAGGTCACAACCTCAAAAACAAAACAAACACAGAAAAGCAGTGCATTCGCATATCTTGAATAGTCACAGGGTGTAACAAAGAAATTCTGAGGGTTGTGAAACCAAAAGAGGCAAAGGCAAACTGCTCTTTCTTATTAAAAGTTTTAAAACAAGCCGGGTGTGGTTTTAATCCCAACATTTGGGAGGCAGAGACAGATCTCTGAGTTCAAGGCCAGCCTGGTCTACAAAGCAAGTCTAGGACAGCCAAGGGCTACACAGAGAAACCTTGTCTTGAGGAAAAAAAAAGTTTTAAAATAAAAACTATAATAAAGTTTAAGAAATGCTCAATATCTTTTGGTACCATGTACTTTAGATTCTAGATTCATTTGGATATTTATTTATTTATTTATTTTTTAGGTTTTCAAGACAGGGTTTCTCTGTGTAGCCTCTGCATCCTGAGTGCTGGGATTACAAGCATGGTCCACTGCACCTGGCCATGTGTGTACTTTATGAGACGAGGTCTCAGAGAACCTACGGCTAGACTGTCTGGCAAGCCCCAGGGATCCTCCTGTCTCCCCATTTCTAGTGCTGGGGTTACAGGTCCCACCACACCTAGCTTCCTTTTTTTTTTTTTTTTTTAATGATGTATTTATTATTATGTATACAGTGCTGTCTGCATGTACACCTGCAGGCCAGAAGAGGGCATCAGATCACATGATAGATGGTTGTGAGCCACCATGTGGTTGCTGGGACTTGAACTCATGACCTTTGGAAGGACAGTCAGTGCTCTTAACCACTGAGCCATCTCTCCAGCCCCCACATCCAGCTTCTTGTGTAGGTTGTGGGACTTTTTACATGGATGCTAGGAATCTGAACTCAGGTCTTCGTGTTCCCGTGGCACCAGTCCACTGACCCGTGGCACCAGTCCACTGACCCGTGGCACCAGTCCACTGACGGAGCCATCTACCCCCAGCTCCAGCTGGTGCAACTTAGTAATGTTATGTCTCCAAGTAAAGTTTGAAAAGGGCTGAGAGTCTTAGCTCACTGGTGCAGCAGTGTCTTGCAACCTCCAGGGCTTAGGCTCAGTTTGCAGTACAGCAAGGGGGAGTGTTCTTAGTGGTAGAACGCCTGTTGAGCCCACTCAAGGCCTCGGCTTCAGTCTGTGGCACTGCAAAAATGAACACTAAAGTAAAACAAAATTACATTAAATACAACTCTAAACTATTATTCAGGGGCAGGCCTCAGTAATAGCAAACAAAACAAAACGGGGGGGGGGGGAATTCAAGAACTGAAAACTATTTAAAAAGGAAGGGAAGGAGAGAGAAAGGAGCAAGGGAGGGAGAGAAATGTATGGTTTTGGGGACCATAAATCTAATCTTTGTTGGATATGAGTTGAGGGAACTGACTCATCTTTCTGAACTTGTATTCCAAGGAAGAGATAGCAGGTTGCCAAAGGGTGTCACACAACAGTGAGTCACACAGCAGCAAGTCCCTAGACCAGGATGGGTGGGGACACAGGTCACCTTTCCTGGTTGTCAAAAGAGAAAATAGTAAAACCACCTCTCCCCTGATTCCCTCACACCTCCAAACCTGCCTTTCCAGTCCACATAGTAGAAGGCAGCAGCCTGAGCTTTTCTACTCTGCTCTTTGTCTTAAGTGGTGAAGACAGGAAAAACAAAACAAAACAAAAACAAAAAGTGACTGCACAGTATACACTATAGGTTGCAGAGGCAGACATGATTTACACACATAGTCCCAGCCCTTTAGAGGCTGAGGAACGAGGGTTGGGAAGTTCAGTGCCAGCTTTGGCCGCACAGCAAGTTCGAAGCCACTATAGGCTACGTAAGGCCTTGTGTCAGAAAACTAAACTAAATAACGATGGCGATGATGACAGACCGGACAGAGGAGAATAGCGACATTTGTGAGTTGTCCCTTAATAGGGCCACAGGACCGAGAGATGAAGATAAAGACAGAATACCTTTAAGTTAATGTTCTTCCAGTGACCGGAAGAGCTGGTACACATATGTAAGCTTTAAAAACACATCTTACTTTGAAATAATTATTGGTTGACAGGAAATTGCAAAAGCAATGGGAGAGGGTCCTCGTGTACCCACTGGGCTTCCTATCTCTGCAACATCACGGAAGTAGCGACGTTCTATCACAACCTGAACATGGATGTTGTTACAACCCGGAGACCTAATTTAGACTCTGTCAGCACAACACGCACATGTGTGCCCGTGTGCGTGTGCCTCTGCAATCTCAATGCATGGATGTCTGTAGTCAGTACACAAGTATTCCTCCATTAAAAGGGCCATGCAAGGCTTACTCAGTGGTCGAGCGCCTGTTTAGTGAGCACCTTCTGCTTCTACTGGCACATCCTCTGTTTTCCTTCCCCGCCCCCCCTTGGGATGTTGTGTTTTCCTATTACACAGTTGATATTTCTTTTCTTTCTTTCTTTCTTTTTTCTTTTTTTTGGTTTTTCGAGACAGGGTTTCTCTGTGTCGCCTTGGCTGTCCTGGACCCGCTTTGTAGACCAGGCTGGCCTCGAACTCACAGTGATCCGCCTGCCTCTGCCTCCCAAGTGCTGGGATTATAGGCGTGAGCCACCACGCCCAGCTCTTTTCTTTTTTTTAAAGCAACATTATTTTTTTTTAATTAATTTATTCTTGTTACATCTTATATTTCTTATTACTGAGTCACTATTTCTTAGTAATCTAAGAAAGAAAGAACAGGTTCCTTCATTGGTTCTTTGCTGTTTTTCTGGACGCAGGAAGGAAAAAATGGAACAGCCAGCCATGAAGTTAGGGGAACTTCTGTGTCCTAACCATTAGTAACACACAGAAGACCACTCAGCAGGAAGCCCTTATTTCTATAATTGATGGTTGGCTAGTTTCCCCCCAAAAGTACATTGGCTAGGTCCAGATAAGCACTTAAAAGATGTCAGGAACTCAACTAGTACTTATCAGTAAGTACACTGACCTGGTAGGGAGCGGTGCATTCCAGGGCAGGTTCCTTAAAGAGACAGAACAGTTCTCTGTTCCAGGGAGTCCTTGTTTTCAGCTGAGCAAGGTTTAGAGCAAGTGCAAAGTAGAAAAGCTGCCTGGCGTTGATTTGAGTTTCCTTTTATTCATTGATCCAGTTCCAAACAGGACAGAAAAGCATAGCAACACTGTAGTGTGTCCAGGCAGTGTTCACGAAAGGACTTGAAGGAGGCCCCCCCCATTCCTCAAGTCTGTCCTGAAGCCCCTCTCAACTCTGCAGTGTGCTTTCCGGAGGTACAGAGCGGGGTCAGCTGTAAAACCAGGAAGATTACCAAGTGCCGGGGAGCAAGTACCTTAGCGGCAGGCCCGGTGCCCCGGAAGACTTCAGCGGCAACGCCTTATTTAATCTGGGTGACAATCTTGTGAGTCATGTGATCTTATCTTCATTTCATGGTTGAGAAAGTTGAGACATACGGAACGGCGGTGTTTTATTTATTAAGGCCATACACCTACGTGAAGAAGCGCTCAGACGGACAATGCTAAATGACTGATGTTGGGGTGAAGATGTTTTTGTTGTGTGTGTGTGTGTGTTTTTTAATTTTTATTTTTACTATTTCTAAGCTTATAAAAACAACCAGAAGCTTAGTGTTAGGAGAATTTTCTCCAGGATGAGGATTACATCACTTTACTTTACGTCGAGTCTGTCATTAGTGACCTTCCTCCCCAACTGCACTACTGAAGTTCCCTCACCCGTCACCTCACAGAGCACGGTCAGTTACTTCTAGCGCAGCGGTTAGAAAGGTTAGGAAGGTGTAGGTGCGTTCTTTCCCCTTAAAAAGGGAAGAACTGGGTGGGTGAGACGGCGCAGTGGAAGGTGCTTGTCCCCAGGCCCGAGGAGGAAGAGGAGCGCTGCATCCTCAAGATCTCCAGGATGGAAAGAGAGAACCAAGCGAGTCCTCCTCTGACCTCCACCGGGGAGGACAGGGACCACAGCCCACATTCACCTGCCATCCCTAATAAATAAAACATAAAAGCTCGGCTACGAGAGCGACTGGATGGAAAGAAATGAAAAATAATGTTCAGTACAAAAGGTCTCCCTCTAGTCTGAGGCATAGATGATATTTGTAAACACAGAAAGAAGTGTTCTTAATAAAAGTCTAAAGTCTGATCTGTGGAGGATGCGGATGTAAATTAACATAGAAAGTGGTTTTGTATACACAGCCGGAGGAGGAATACTGACCGGATTTGTCATTTCATTCATAAGGGAGAAGAAGGATCTCAAATTAGGTTGATTTCAACACACCCGGACCACCTGCTAGTAAACCGCCCACGGAGAGCGAAACTTTTTACCGTCATTCTCCAAATGCAAATGAACATTAACATATGCACTCCCGTGTAAGCAGAAAGTCCCCGGCCTTTTATTGCGAAGAGGAGGAGACAAAGAGTCTGACAGGACTAACAGGGCTGCAGTCACTCCCTTGGGAACTTCCTGTTGTCACCGACTCCGCTCGGGACTAGCCCAGCGCTCGCCGGCCTGCCCGCCCGGAGGACAGCCGGACAGCAGGGTGGGAACGCTAAGGCTCTGCGGAGCGGGCCACATCCCTGTGTTTGGGACTCAGGCTCTCTTCAGGCTCCCTATGCTGAGGTTGTGTTTTCTCATCAGTGTGTTGTGCTTGGTGAAATCAGGTAGGTCATCTAGGCAAAGCTTTTAAAAATTACTAGTGTAGAAAATTACAGAGTTCTGCGTGAGCCTTTCTGAAGACAGGAGCTGTGGGTAAAATGAACTTTCTTAGATTGAATTTTCCCCCTCAATCATACATCAAACTTATTTCTTTGAATTGACTTGAAAAAGCTAAGGTAGTATTAATTTCTTTCATAGCTAAATTATGTCTTTCCACTTATATGAAATTAAATCATTTACTTTTTGAAACTGTAAATTTTTATTGTATGATGTAGAGAAGGTAAGCTTTCTCTCTTTTTTTTCTTTTCATATTTTTAACAAGGGCAAATTTTTATACGTTTATGTATCTAGGTATATTTAAATCAGTATTACAAAATCATAATTTTATATACATAAATTCCTTATAATGATGCATGATATATTTATAACAAAAATTATTGATTTCCAGGCTGAAGCTGTAGTAGTTCAGGCATAGAATATGCGCCCAGCATGAATGAGGTTCCAAGTTCAGTTTCCAATTCAAGAAATCTCCAATACAAGATGATAAAATCAAAATGAAAATATTAATCTCAACAGTGAGATAACAAAAATGAAGTGAAATGCAGTTCTCAGGCCTTCTCAGGACCTGCTTCCTTTTCACACAAAGCTTGTGACTGTGAATTCTGACATAACTTTTGTTTATTTTGTTTTTTGAGACAAAATTTCTCTGTGTAGCCTTTGTAGACTAGGCTGGTCTTGAACTCGGTGGGAGAAAGGTGCGCACCACTACATCCATCCTTGACGTACAACTTTGTAAAAATTTTTTTGGATGTACAACTTTTTAAAGGGCTCGTAAAAGCGGTACAGGCAATGTGTTTTGAGGAAATGACCTTCGGTCGGGGCAGCAGCTGATAATGCTAGGGTTTTAAACCTAGGGGCTTAACACTTACTGGGCAAATACTCAGCTACTTTCCCAACCCCAAGAATAATGTTAAAAATGAAAAGGCAAACTAACAGGAAACCTCAAACGCAGATGAGATATAGCAGAAGTGTTTCCACTCCAGGATCGGATAAGGTTCCAAATATGAAACCATTTTCTATCACATGTGTTTACACAAGCCACAATACACATGTGGAGGTCAGAGTACAGCTTGTAGGAGTTGGCTTTCTACTTCCGCTGCGTGGGTACTAGTGAGAACTCAGGTTGTCAGGCTTGGGATCAGTGGCATTCCCCCATGGAGTCAACTCACTGGTGCCAACATTTAACTGCTTCAAAAAAAGAAAAAAGAAAGAAAGAAAGAAAGAAAGAAAGAAAGAAAGAAAGAAAGAAAAGAAGGAAAATGATCTTTGGGGCCAAGAAAATGGCCCAATAGATAAAGCACTTGACAGACAAGTATGACTCGTATAAATGCCTAAGAGGTATGGAGGCCCACTTAAACCTCAGAGCTCTGCGGGCAGGAACAGATGATCCCTAAGCAAGCTAGCCAGCTGGACCAGGGAGCTCTGGGTTCCAAGGAGAGCTCCTGCCTCCATTTCTAAGGTGGAAGTGATTGAGGAAGAAGACACCTGCCAACCTCTGGCTTCCATATGCATAAGCCCACTCACCCATGTGCACACACACATGTGAACGTGCACACACATATGCGTGCCGGAAAGAGGGAAAGGAAAAATAATCCTTAAGATAATTCTGATGCGTTTCAGAAATGCCCAAATGTGTTTTAAAAGTAATTCAAAGGGGGCTGGCGAGATGGGTGCATGGGTAAAAACGCCTGCTGCATAAGTGTAGCAAGCTGAGCTGGATCCCCCAAACCTGTGGAAAGGCAGGAGGGGAGCACCAACTCCTCCCCATGTGTGAGCTGTGGCATGTAAGGGCACATGCATGCACACACACAATAATAATAAAGATGTTTTAAAAGTTCAAAAGTAAAATAATGCAAAGGATTAAGACAGTAGAACTCAGTTCTCTAAACTGATTGCAAGTGTTAAAAATCATATAAGCATGCTAATAAATGAAGCTTAGAATCAAACTGGAAGATTTATAATAACTATATTAGGATTTATTTCCAGTCCACCTTGACTATAGTGATTCAAGTCTTTGTACAACCCTAGGTGGTAAATACTATTTTCCCAGTCTATCGTCAACATCAACAGTTGCTAAATTTTTAGCATCTACCATGTGCCAAGGTTCTGGAAACCTCATAAAGCATCATTTAAAATTCTTAGAACGATCCTGACAGTCTGGGGGTTAGGGTAAAGTGAGGGAGGAGGACAATATTCCTCAGAAAAACATCTAAGAAGAGGGACATCAAAACTTAAACCTCAAGCCGGGCGTGGTGGCGCACGCTTTTAATCCCAGCACTCGGGAGGCAGAGGCAGGCGGATCGCTGTGAGTTTGAGGCCAGCCTGGACTACAAAGTGAGACCAGGACAGTCAAGGCTACACAGAGAAACCCTGTCTTGAAAAACAAAACAAACAAACAAAACCCAAAACAAAGAAACATTAAAAAAAAAAACCCAACCAAAACCAAACAAACCCCTCAGACATCAAAATAAGTAATTTAATTTAAGGTTTTTTTTGTTTTTGTTTTTTGCGATCTTACTTGGTGTGCGAGTGTTTTCCTGAACGTATTCTGTGTACCATGTGCATTTGGTATCCGTAGCAGCCAGGAGAGGATGTCTAAGTCTTCTGGGCCTGGAGTTACAGATAGCTGTGAGCTGCCATGTGGGTGCTGGGAATCACACCCCTGTCCTTGGGAAAAGGAGCCAGTGACCTTAACTGATGGACCATCTCTCCAGCCCCACTTTTTTAATTTAAAAAAAAAATTGCACTTAGTTAACTAGTTTATCTATTTATATTCGTTTGCTTGGGTGTGCATGTGCACACACCACAAAGTGCTGGTGGAATTCAGAGAACGGGCTGAAGTTCAGTTCTCTCCACACACTGAGGAGTCTGCAGTCAGGTCTTTAGGCCCAGCAGCAGTGGTCCTCACCACTGAGCCAGCTAGCTGGCCTGAAAGGGGTGCTCCAGCGTCGGAAGTATTGCAGATGCGCATCTAGTGGACAGAATGCCAACATTTTTCTTTTTCTTTTTTTCTTTTTGGTTTTTTGAGACAGGGCTTCTCTGTGTAGCCTTGGCTGTCCTGGACCCGCTTTGTAGACCAGGCTGGCCTCGAACTCACAGCGATCCACCTGCCTCTGCCTCCCGAGTGCTGGGATTATAGGCATGAGCCACCACGCCCAGCTAACATTTTTCTTAAAGACAGGCAAGCTGCTTTTGGGTTTCATCACCTATTCTGCATGGTAAAACAAGTCATTTTCAATCAGCAACCTGTTCCTTGGTTTGAGACAGGGTTTCTCAGTGTAGCCCTGGCCTCACTTTGTAGACCAGGCTCAGGCTGCCCTTGAACTCACAGAGATCACCTGCCTTTGCCTCCCTTGTGCTGAGATTAAAGGCATGTGCCACTACCTCCTGGCCCACTTCTTTTTCTTTATGGTAGAGTGTTGATGAATTGTTTTCAGTTGGTTCAAAATACCAAAGCCCCGCGCGCGTGGGTGTGCACAGGTGTATGGTGCTGAGGGTTGAGCCCAGGGCCTCACAAGTGCTATGCACCCCCACTGAGCCATACATCAGCTCTTTAAAGAGCAGTTTGAATTAATCCCTCTGTTGCTGTTACCAAAATACCTAGCAGAAGCAATTAAGGGAGGCAGGGCTTCTTTGGCTTGTTTCGTTTTTTCTTTGTTTGTGTGGTTTTTTGTTTGTTTGTTTTTGTTGGCTGGTTTGTAAGAGGACACAGCCCAGGCAAGAATCTTTGTTGGCCTGGCCCTGGGGGGGGGCCATTTTTTTCAGCTAGGACCCACTTCGCAGGGATTCTACCGCCCTTTAAAACAATGCCACTTTCCCCAACACATGACCCAGTGGGAGATGGTTTACATTCATATCATTAGATCTGTGTAGGGACACATGTTTTTGGCTTCGAATACAACCTACTTTTGGGTAGCACTGCCTGAGAGTTTAGCGTTGTCAGGGGGTCGTCTTATAAATGCAAGATGGGCATTCAAGGAGGTGAGGCAATTGGTTGTGTCAGTTTCCATAACTAATGGGTAATGGGTCCAACTCTCAAACCTGGGGCTGACTCTCGAGCCCATGCTTTTTCCAAAACTGGCTTGTGTTTTTTATTTAAGACACTGGAACAGAGTGGACTAATGTTGTCTTTAAGGAACCAAATGGCAAGTACTTTCAGTTTTGTGAGCTGAAACTCACAATGGTTGAACCCCGTGAGTGCAGCAGGAGAGCGTCCGTAGCTATATGTAGACATGACCCCTGTTATAGGACAGGGCCTCAGGGAAGAGCGATGTAGCTCAGTGCACAGAGAGTTCGCCTGGGCTTGACCTGCAGCACTGCATAAATTGGTGTGCTGTGCACACCCGTAATCCGAGCACACGAGAAGTGGAGGCAGCTCAGCTCAAGGCCAGCCCGAGCTACGCAGGGTAGAAAGGTCACTAATGGTTATCCTGTTCTTCAACCAGGGTTTCTCTCTGTAGCCCTGGCTGTTCTGGACTCAATTTGTAGACCAGGCTGGCCTCGAACTCACAGAGATCCTCCTGCCTCTGCCTCCTGTGTGCTGGGAGAATCTGCTTCTCTTAATGCAAGAAAGAATATCATAAATAATAATTACGCGACCTCTGAACAGAATCCAGATTCTCCCTCAAAGGGTGTTGCATACAGAGTCCATTTTGTTGTAATTTTCCAGGTGTCTGTAAGAAATGTTATTTCAGGGTAAGTAGCCAAAAAGCATGGGTATAATTTCTCTTGTTTCAGTGAACTACGGGGAGGCAAGGTTAGACTTGAAAAACCAGTTTACTATGCTCTGTGAGTACTTCATTGTACTTGGAGTAATCTTGGCTTTGTAAGAAACCAGTAAAAGAGTCCAAAAGTTGTTTGTCTTTGGGAAGCATAAGGTAGTTCTCAACCTTAAATATACCAGCGCAAATTAAAACACGCAGAGCTCCATATGTGAAGCCCTTGAACACATTTGTCTCTCACACTGTCTTGCCTTCGTATGCTCTCCAAATTGCTGAGAATTTTGACACCAGAAAAGTTTCCATGCTAAGAACACATTTGATACAAGAGCAGCAGCAACACAGTACCTGAGGCCAAGTAGCTTAAGCTAATTTGTAACGTGGCCCCAATTCAGTGTTTCCTTTTTAAGATGTTTAGTTCTAGGGGGGCTGGAGAGATGGCTCAGAGGTTAAGAACACTGAGTGTTATTCCACAGGTCATGAGTTCAATTCCCAGCAATCACATGGTGGCTCACAACCATCTCTAATGTGATCTCATGCCCTCCTCTGGCCTGCAGATGTACATGCAGGCAGAGCACTGTACACATAATAATAAATAAATCTTTTTTTCCTATAATAAATAAATCTTAAAAAAAAAAGATGTTCAGTTCTAGGAACCACTGGTTGTTGCTCTTCCAGAGGACCAGGATTTGACTTCCATCGTCCACATGGCAGCTCATAATCATGTGTTACTCCAGTTTCAGGGGGTCTGATGCCCCTTTCTGGCCTCTGTGGGTACAAAGCATGTACAGGACCAATTCATAGAATATTTTTTATTTTTTATTTTTTATTTTTTTGGTTTTTCAAGACAGGGTTTCTCTGTGTAGCCTTGGCTGTCCTGGACTCACTTTATAGACCAGGCTGGCCTCGAACTCACAGCGATCCACCTGCCTCTGCCTCCCGAGTGCTGGGATTAAAGACGTGAGCCACCACACCCGGCTTCATAGAATATTTTTTAATTAGGAAAAAAATAAACAGTAAGTTTACTTTTGCACCAGGCGTGGTGTTACAAGGAGCCAGGTGACTGTGTGGCTTCTGACCCATAGGCCTGCTAAGGTGAACAAACCTAGTAATTAAGTAAGGAGACATCTAGCTCCCCCAGTGTGACCTCATTCAGGATTAACCCCAGCCAAATCCCTCTCTTGGACATGTAGGGAGCTTGTGAAAAATGACAAGCTTTCCCCAGGCCATCTGGAGAGTAGGTTACACAGACTGGACCAAAGCTTAGCTTTATGGATGGATAAGGACCCAAAGGGCTCGGCCTCACGCCAGCACCTCCTGTTGTAGAAGATGACAAGTTAGACAGTGAGTTATTGCTCTGGGATGGGCTCTCCAAGCAGGCACGCAGGTGCAATGCATGTTCTCCAAGGGCATTTCTTCTCCCGGAAGAGGAAGTAAAGGGGTGGCATGGAAGTGTTGGCCGGCTACAGGAGCCGTGCCTCATGGTACCAGGCTGAATGCAGGGTGCAGAGCGCGGTGGATCGCTTTGGTTACTATTACTGTGGTAAAACTTAGGGCCGACAGTGACTCGCTTTGTAGACCAGGCTGGCCTCGAACTCACAGCCATCCGCCTGCCTCTGCCTCCCGAGTGCTGGGGTTAAAGACGTGGGCCACCACCACCCTCCCTGCTGAAAGCAGTCTTAAAACACTGTCCCATTGAGTGGCATTCATGGTAAGGGCATAGCTATACTCCTAGAACTTAGGAGGTGGGAGAGTCGGACTGCAGGTTTGAGGTTTGACTGGGTTTCGTAGTAAGTCTGAAGCCGGTCTGGATCTCATATTAAGATCCTGTCTCAGACAACAATAAAAAAAATCTTCCAGGGCTGTCTCTCTCTTGAGTCCACCTTTCTTCCAAGGCTGTTCTGCGGGGCTAAGGCTCAACAGAAGACCTTGAGGAGATGAGGAGGAAAGGGTCCAGCACCACCTGACATGGTGTGCATTCTCAGACAGCTCAGGGCAGGGCACACCCCCCTCTGACCACCATCCCAGCCGAGGGCCCTCCCCAAGAGACTGAGAAGACTCCGTTGCTGCCTCTTCTGCTGTGTTCTGTTTCTTTGAGGACACACAGGTTAGAAATTACCATTGCAGGAGCGTGGTGTCTCACAGGACAGACACACCCATGCCCAACACCCATAATGCATCCCCCGAAAGAGAATATGCTGTGAGTGAGGCTCCCACAGGTGCTTGGGGAGTTGAGTGAGGATTTGCTTGTGGCTGAGTGCATTGCAAAAGGCCACACTGGGCTAACTTGTGACTTTGACCTTGAGAGAGCCTGGAAAAAGATGTCTCGAGAAACCAGGTACCAGTACTTTGGCATACTGGGTTAAGTATGACTGTTCAGCTTCATTCAACTAGATCGGGCCTCTTGCGAGGTGCCCTGAGGAGTGTGAGTGCACCAAGGGGTGGATTCCAGCATTTAACCCTCGTGATGATGTTTCGCTCTTATTTCCAGACACGGATGAAACATGCCCGTCCTTCACCAAACTGAGCTTCCACAGCGCAGTGGTCGGTACAGGGCTAAATGTGAGGCTGATGCTCTACACACGGAGAGACCGCACCTGTGCACAAGTCATCAACTCCACAGCTCTGGGGAGCTTAAACGTGACCATGAGAACCACCTTTATTATCCACGGCTTCCGGCCAACAGGCTCCCCTCCGGTTTGGATGGAGGAGTTGGTACAGAGTTTGCTTGATGTTCAGGAGATGAATGTGGTGGTTGTTGATTGGAACCGGGGAGCTGCGACCGTGATATACAGCCATGCTTCTAGCAACACCAGAAAAGTCGCTCTGATTTTGAAGGAATTTATCGACCA
>OU015745.1:76300937-76311133 GCA_907169655.1 Acomys percivali | reverse complement strand
CACACACACACACACACACACACACACACACACACACACACACTCACACCCTGAGCAATTTCACAGAGACTCCCACACGGTTACCACTGTGGCTGGTGGTGACATGAGTTTTATAGCAAGCCAGTTAACATTTGGGGTGCTCAGAGCATGCTGTCCAGCAGCCTGTGATCAGTGTGGTCTGCCCTCCCCCATATTTTCCCCCTGGCATGGAGACTCTGTCAAAATGCTTTATCACTCCCTCCTCAATCTGGAAGCCCTAGAGATGTCTTTGGTTGGCAACCAGGGGAGAGTCAAGAGTGGAGGCACCAAGACACAAATCTGAGGCTAGCAGGTTGGCTTGAATCCTGCTCTGCGTCCTGTCCTCCAGGACTGCTTTGCCTGGGCCAGAGGACCTCAACTTGGGGCTTCATTTCCCTTTTAAAAAAATTAAATATATTTTTTAAAGATTTATTTATTATTTTTATATACAGTGCTCTTCCTGCATGTACACCTGCACACCAGAAGAAGGCATCATATCATGTTATAGATGGCTGGGAGCTACCATGTGGTTGCTGGGAATCGAACTCAGGACCTCTGGAAGAGCAGCCAGTATTCTTAACCCTTGATCCATCTCACCAGTCCCCTTAATTAAATATTTTTACATACACATTTATATTATTACACATATATACAATAAACTACCTACAGCAAGAAGAACCACGAAACAGGAATTATATATATGTTACATTCATAGTGTTTTGGCTGTTTGTATTTGGCAACCTTGAAGAAAACATCTTTCCTATTTTGGTGTGTCTAAAATTCTGAATGTAAATCAATATCTATCATATCTCGTCATTATCAACTTAAAACATCTATCTAGACCTAAAAACATCTTAACCCCTAAACAACTAAACTTAATTGTAAAACTAAACTATCTGATCTTTAACCCTATCAGAGACTTGAGAAGCAATAAAATTGATTACCTGAGTATATAGGGAGTTCAGGTTAGCAGCTTCCCAGATGAGAAGAGCACAGAAACAGTTTTATACATAGATGAAAAATAAGTTTAATTTTAGACACATTGGTATAGAATTCATTTTGCTTATTTGTATTTGAAAATAGTGGTAGCAGCATCAGCACCAGCGACCTTGCAGGATGCTTTAACTTGAACTCTTTTCCTGCCACACTTATAACATTGGAGGCACGTGCAGTACAGCTGAGCTACTGCTCCAGGCCTCTTATGACATTTCCACGAGACAACAAAGGCTAAGGAGTTGGCTCAGGTGACAAACACTTGGTGTGCAAGCATGAAGATCTGAGCTCAACCCCAAGCACCTATATAAAAAAATCTGGGCACAGCAGTGCACGACTCACACCTGTAATCCCGGACCCAGGGAAGACCTAAGAGAATCCCTGGGGCTTGCTGGTCAGTCTCACCACATCAGCTAACCCTGAACTGCGTGAGAGACCTTGTCTCAAAAAACAAGGTGGAGAGCAACTGAGGGAGACAGCTAATTTCAAAAGGAAGAGTTATTTACTTGTTTTTATGTATATGAGTGTTTTGCCTGCACGTATATATGCGCACCATGTTGCTGCCACTGTGCAGAAGTCAGAAGGCGGCATTGGAGACCCCTGGAACTGAGTTACATCCACTCATGAGCTGCTATGTGGGTGCTGAGAATCGAACCTGGCTCCTCTGCAAGAGCGACAAGTCTTCCTGACCACTGAGCTATTCTCTCCACCCTGATACCTGACTTTTGACCTTTGGCCTCGACGCATAAATGTAGAGATGAGCATGCCTGTCTATGCACACACAAAATAGCCCAAGTGAGACAATAGCTACAAAGTACTTAGTACTCCAAAGTAAATAGGAAACCTCTGCAAGGGTGGTCAATTTCTTGAATGCTCACAATTTGTTAATGAACTTCTAGGACAACGGAGCTTCGCTGGACAGCATCTATATGGTTGGCGTAAGCCTAGGAGCCCACATAGCTGGATTTGTTGGAGAAATGTACAAAGGGAAGCTGGGGAGAATCACAGGTGAGGTTTCTGTCCATGACCGGGGCGGGGGGGTGGTCTCACCTGGCCAGGTATTTTCTGGGAGAGCACCCCCACAGGTAATACTGACCTCAGCCTCTGACTTAGTAAAATATATGTAGGACATTTTGCAAATTGTGTATGTCACAAAAAAGCTTGGTGGTGACCTTATTCTTCTTATGGTAACCCCCTAGCAGTATCCCATGGGGAATTTTTCTGTTCCCAGAGAGCCTTTTCCCTTTGGGCTAATTCAGGCTGGCTTGAACTACATAGCTGGCGCTCACCAGGCTCGGCTAGAGACCCAGGGAAGGAAGAGATGGGAAATTCGGCGGCTCGGCCTGGCTGTCTGAATATCAGCTTTCTAGCAAACTCAGAAGGAGGACACCCTGAGGTGCAGAGGGTCGAACCATAAAGGACAAAGACCCTTTCTGGATCTCTTGCCTAGAGCCTAAGAATTTCCCAGGGCTGCTCCCAGGGCTGAGGGCGGGGCCCCAGCTTGCAAAGAGCTTGTCACTCACCTTTCCCAGGCTTCATTGTCACACCTGGGTTTTAAATTTAGGGAGTCTGTAGGACAGAAGTGTGTGGAAGGAGAGGAAATGTACATGACCCAAAACCTAACAGCCCCAAGTACCCCTTCCCCAGCCCTATTGGCTGGCACTGCTTCCTATGTTTGTCCTGGATGGTTTTAAAGCCAGCGCAGTTATCTAATTAACTACCTTCCTAGGGAAACAAAGTAATTTTAAAAGTTAAGTATGTAGTGTGTGTGTGTGTGTGTGTGTGTGTGTGTGTGTGTGTGTATAATTTATTTATTTATTTAGAGACAAGGTTTCCTCTGTGTGAGCTTCGGCTGTTTTGCTTTGTAGACTCAGCGGGTCTCAAACTCACAGAGATCCACCTGCCTCTGCCTCCCACCGTGCAGGGGTTACAGGTATGCATCACAGTGCCCAGCATTATCACTCTATTAAAAAATATGTGTCTTTACGAGACAGACAGACACAGAGGCACATACAGAGAGAGAGAGAGAGAGAGAGAGAGACAGACAGACAGACAGACAGACAGACAGACAGACAGACAGACCGACCGACCAAAAGAATCCTCACACTTAGAACAGATGGCTTGCATTTACCTCTCTGGTTGATGGCCTGTGTCTTTTCAGGGATGTGTTGTTGTACTGGGGCGCAGTGGTCAGTGCTGACTTATACAATTTCCAGGTTCTATGTTGATTTCTTTGGCAGTGACTAATCTCAAGCTGCCGGCTTGGTGTCACAGAGCTAGGAAGAAATGGGCCAAGCCTACCCTTGAGCCAAGTGTTTCATTCTACCCAAGTGTCATGTTCTCTCCCATGCCTCTTGACAGACAAATCTGCCCTCCTGACTGTGGGGAACTGCAGTGTACCTAGCTTTCAATCACGGGAATTCCCCAAGCCAGGCTTTCTGCTAGGCCTGTGTGACCTGCCCTGAGACTTGAACTCAACTTCAGTTCCTCAGGTCAATTGTCTACCTCTGTGGATGTCCTCGGTTCTCTCCTCATCACCCCTGAGCCTCAAATTTAGTCCCAGCTGTCTCAGGAGAATACTCTGTCCCTGTGTCTTTGCTTGGGTGTACTCACTGGGTCACGGGGTGGGAATGTGATCTGTCACCCAGGGACAAAAGTCACTGTTATTTCCTGAGACCAGGGTAGGGCAGCCTGGCCCCTGTTTGGCCCTTCACCCTGCTGTCTCTTTGCCACTTTCCTCTCTTCTACTCTTCTTCTCTAGGCATATCTCTTGGTTTGACTTCTCATTAGCTTCACTCATTCATTCACTCATTCACTCATTCACTCATTCATTGATTCATTCACTCATTCACTGATTCATTCACTCATTGATTCACTCACTCATTCATTCACCCATTCATTCATTCACCTATTCATTCATTCACCCATTCACTCATTCATTCATTCACTCACTCATTCATTCACCTATTCACTCATTCATTCATTCACTCACTCATTCATTCACCCATTCACTCACTCATTAATTCACTCATTCACTCATTCACTCATCCATTCATTCACTCATTCACTCACTCATTAATTCACTCATTCATTCATTCATTCACTCACTCATTCATCCATCCATTCATTCATGCATACATTTGGTGCTGGGGTGAATCTAGAAACTTATATATGCCAGGCCCAGGTTTTGCCAGGAATTTTTCCATGCTAAGGAGCCTGAGTTCTCAACCAGAAGATACAGGTAGTCTGGCGACCATCCTTTGAGAAACAATACAGTAGCTGTTAGCTACATGTAGCCGCTGGACTGGTGAAATGCAGCCAGTGCAAACTGAGATAGAATGCAGGTGCAGGGCCTGCATTGGCTTGAATACTGAGATTCAGAAAAGATTTAAAACAAAACAAAGCAAATCTTACATTTATTATTGTGATTACATTGACATGACAATTTTTAGATATGATGGGTTAAGTATGATGCATTAATTTTCTTTGTTTGTTTTGTTCTGTTGAGACAGGATTTCGGTCTGTAGCCCAGGTTGGCCTAGAAACTCTCTAAGATCAGGCTGGCCTTAAGTTTATGGCAGTCCTCCTGCCTCATACTCCTAAATACTGGATTACAAGTGCAATTTACCATCTATCATAACTGGCTGGTTTTGTTTTGTCTTTTTTCCCCTGAGACAGTGTTTCTCTGTGTATCCCTGGCTGTCCTGGAACTTACTCTGTAGACCAGGCTGGATTTGAACTCAGAGATCTGCCTGCCTTTGCCTCCCTAGTGCTGGGATTAAAGGTGTGTGCCACCATCATCTGGCCTATTTTATCTATTTTAAATTTTGAAATACTATTTTATATTTTTGTAATTAAATATTAAATAATTTAAAGTATAAAATATAAAGTATTTCTATTTAAAAATTTTGTTCTATATATTTTATGTCTGTACATGTGTGTGTGGCACAACACGTATATGAAAGTTAGAGGCCAGTTTGTGTGGCACAACACGTATATGAAAGTTAGAGGCCAGTTTACAGGATTTGGGTTTCTCCTTACACTGCACAGGTCCTGGGATTGTACTCAAGCTGTCAGGCTTGGTGCCAAGTGCCCTTACCCACTGAGCCATCAACGACCCACTTTTGTCATTTTGAGACAGGATGTGGCTCTATAGCCCAGGTTAGTTTTGAATTCATTTGTACCCTGACCTGGCCTTGAATTTGAGATATTCCTGTCTTAGCCCCCTAAATTCTGGGGTTATAGGCCTGCACCACCACACCCTGCTAAAATGTATTCTTTTGTTTGTTTGTTTGGTTTGGTTTGGTTTTCAATACAAGGTCTCTCTGTGTAGCCTTAGTTGTCCTGGACTTGCTTTGTAGACCAGGCTGGCCTCAAACTCACAGCGATCCACCTGCCTCTGTCTCCCAAGTGCTTGGGATTAAAGGCGTGCACCACCACCACCTGGCTAAAATGCATTCTTAAAATTATTTTTTTTCCTTTTTCAAGATAGG
Source organism: Acomys percivali (assembly GCA_907169655.1). NCBI lineage: Eukaryota > Metazoa > Chordata > Mammalia > Rodentia > Muridae > Acomys > Acomys percivali. Next base: position 76,305,629 of record OU015745.1, on the reverse strand, counting down.
GTTTCTCTGTGTATCCCTGGATGTCCTGGAACTCACTCTGTAGACCAGGCTGGCCTCGAACTCAGAGATCCGCCTACCTCTGCCCCTTATGCTCCACGCCCCCCGCCCCTGCCCCAAGTACCCAGCTAAAATTTTAAAATTTTCTTTACTATATTGTGTGCTGGGAACAGAACCCTGAGTATTAATGCATGCAAGGCAAACACTCTATGATCTGAGCTATATCTCAAGACTTACATTAAAAAAAAAAGATTGTTTTTAATTTGTGTGTGTGTGTGTGTGTGTGTGTGTGAGAGAGAGAGAGAGAGAGAGAGAGAGAGAGAGAGAGAGAGAGAGAGAGAGAGAGAGAGAGAACCGTGGATGTGCAGGTACCTGCAGAAGCCAGAAGAGGGCATCAGATCCCCCGGTTGTGTGCTGGGAATTGAACCTGGGCCCTCTAGAGGAACAGCATTCTGCAAAGGTATCACTCCAGCCCCTTAGTCCTCATGTTCTTAAAAACAATTCCCATTTGTTTGCAAAACATTTTCCACTGGGAGATGGCTCAGCAGATAGAAGCATTTGCCATGCAAATATGAGGACAAGAGTTTGGATCCCGGCACCTACATAAATGCTGCTGCTGGTGGTGGTGGCTCACCTGTATCCCAGCACTGGGGTGGCAGAGACAGAGGGTCCTTGGAGCAAGCTGGCAAGCTGGGTGAGCTTGGGATCAAGTCAGAGACCCCCACCTTAATATAAAATGTGGAGTATAGTGACAAGTTTGGATTCTTTAAAAAAAAAAAAGCTTCATTTAAATCCAAGGTGTGGCGATATGGCACTGTTTCACAGCAGCTATGATTTGCCTTGTGTTCTGGTGGGGGGGGGGTGCGGTTTTGCCAGCTGCAGATAGTTTCTGTGATTGTGTGACATTTGGAATTCTGGGAACTTTTTAGACAGTATATAAATGCCAGGGCCCCAAGAGATGGCGTTGCTGTTGGATTGGTTTTGGTTGGTTCCTGCTGTTGAGGTTTGCTAAGTAGTCGTGTGCAAAGACGGAACAACAGCGAAAAGAAATTAAATCTGATGGTGAAGCTCAGACCTGCCCCAAGGAACTCAACACCCCTAATCAGCAGGAAGTAGTCTAAAGATAATGTTGCTTCCCTTACTCTCTATCTAGTGTTAGGGGGCTGAAAGGAAGGAAAAGAAGTGGAAAGGATGGGAAAAAATAAGAACACACAAAGTAGCAAATGCTGGTCACATGGGGGAGATGGAGGAAGACACCCTTGGACACTATGTATATATGCATACACATGTGTGCTCACATACTTGGTAATACACATGTACACATGCATGTAACACACACATTTTATGTGACTGCTAGACGCTTTTCACTCCAAATATGTATTCAGGTTATGGACCATAAATTTACCTCCATTTTATATATACTGGTGTTTGGGTAGCACCCTCAGCCCTCTCAACACCCTCTCTGGTGTAAGTGTTTTATCTAGATCTACTAGGGGTTCTAAGCCAGGGTGCTCCCTTTTCTTTTCTTTCTTTCTTTCTTTCTTTCTTTCTTTCTTTTTTTTCTTTTCTTCCTCCTGCCTTCCCCCCCTCCCCCCAGGAAGTGGTTGGTGTTGTTGGATGTGAGGAAGGGGAGGTTTCTGGGTAAATTCTTTCCAAGGCTGTGGAGTTTTTTCCTACTGTGCTGAGACCTGTAGTGTTGGGGCCACCTGTTGGCCTTGAGTGACTGGGCGTTGCCACACCCTCCCACACCAGTTTCAGTTGGAGAGGACAGGAGAAGACAGCTGGGGGTGGAGGGATAAGGAAAGGAGGGCGGTAGACAAAGACACGCAGGAAACAGGAAACAGAAGCAAATGATGCTGTCTCTTGAGTGTATCTGGAACATGGGGAGGGGAGATGTCCTCCCCAGAAAGGTATCCCGAGGGACTAGGAGAGGAGCTGTGTGGTAGCACTTGCTGAGCATGCCTGAGGTCCTGGCTTCAATCTCCAGCACCTAAAACAGGAACGAGATTAATTTAAACATACGATGATAGTCATATTTTCTTTTTTGGTTATTTATTTATTATGTATACAGTGCACATCAGATCATACTATAGATGGTTGTGAGTCACCATGTGGTTGCTGGGAATTGAACTCAGGTCCTCTGGAAGAGCAGTTGGTGCTCTTAACCACTGAGCCATCTCTCCAGCCCCCAAGGAAGACATCCTTAAAACCCTTTTTGCACAGGGCTCTAGTAGGTGGCGACTTTGTCACACTCAGCTTTCTAAGTTCTCGGTGTTGTGGTTCTAGATTCCCAAGCACAATTTTCCAGGTGTTTCTTTGCTCTGATAATAAAGCCCAGTTAACCCTGACTGAGACGGAGAAGTCAGTTCAGGCATTATGGGATGCATTTGATCCGCCTCATCTGCAGTGTGATATACCCTTGCGGAGGAGCATCACAACTTCCTGCTGAGTTGGCTCAACTGGGTGCTGAAAGGCTGTGAGCAGATGGAGGGGGGCTGTGGCCAGGATGGTTGAGCCCTCTGGGCCTCAGGAGCAGGCACGGGTAGGATGGAATCAGATCGGCCTCCTGGCTTTGTGATGTGGACTTAGTAAATGGGTGAAAGTGGAGTGGAGAGGGGCTTCTGAAATCCCTAAAGTGGGGAAGATCTGAGAGGTGATGGATGCCTTTAATCCTGACACACAGGAGACCCAGGCCGACGGAGATTCAGTTAGAGGCTGCATAGCTAATTCAAGCCAGTCTGAGCTGTATGATGGGGCTTTGTAGCTGGGCCTAGCTTCATGTATAAGGTCCTGGGTTTAATTCCCAGCCCTCTCTGAGGGTTTTCGCCAGAAGAGCCCTTCTACCCTGCTGACCTCACCTGCGTGACTCCCTGCTGTGGGACTCTTTCCCAGCTGGGCTTCCTCATGGAGCCTGCCTGCTTTTCTCAGAGCCACTGCTAGGGTAGCCATCCACACTGTGGGAAAGAGCTACAGGCTGTGGACAAGAGGCCTGACTGCACGCTGGGACACAAGCGATTACTCACCAAAGCACGCCAGGCAGCCTGTGAGCCAACCTCTCCCGGAGGGATCAAAGACAGATTGCAGTGACTCATGGCGTGGGGCTTCCAAGACGCTCTGCTTTTCTCTCAGGTCTTGATCCTGCGGGCCCTTTATTCAACGGGAGACCGCCTGAGGACAGATTAGATCCCAGCGATGCACAGTTCGTCGACGTCATCCACTCCGACACTGACGGTAACACTCCTCCTATCTTTGTGGGTTAGAAGCCCCAAGATGCTCAGTCTTCCCAGAGGATCCTTTGATGCGGTCTTCTCGCCCCTGCCCCCAGCCCACCTGGGAAGAGGGGGCGGGTCCAGCAGCACTGAAGGAGACTTAAGCCCTGGTGATGGAGCAGGCATGACTTACCTTTCTGTCACCTTGTGTTTTCCAAGTGATCATAAAGTCCAATCAAGAACAGGCTGGCTTGTCTACCACGTGGACAGCTGGCTTCAGATGAGCTTAGCTTGATCACTGCAATCTCTCCGATGCCAGGAGAGACCCGATTCTCCCAGCTTGTCCTTAGACCTCCAAGCTTATGCTAGCACATGTGTGCCAAACACAGACACTAGAATTAAAAAAAAAAAAAAAAAAGATTTATTTATTTATTATTATTTAGAGTGCTCTGCCTGCATGTACACATGCATGCCAGAAGAGGGCATCAGATCACACTATAGATGGTTGTGAGCCCTGTGCTTGCTGGGAATTGAACTCAGGACCTCTGGAAGAACAGTCAGTACTCTTAACCTTTGGGCCAAATCTCTAGCCCCCAAGGTTTTTTTTTTTGGTTTTTTTTTTTTTTTTTGATTTTTCGAGACAGGGTTTCTCTGTGTAGCCTTGGCTGTCCTGGACCTGCTTTGTAGACCAGGCTGGCCTCGAACTCACAGCGATCCACCTGCCTCTGCCTCCCGAGTGCTGGGATTATAGGCGTGCGCCACCACTCCCGGCTTTTGTTTTTGTTTTAATTACCCCTGCCCCTGTATCACAGGCACTCCTGTGTGACAATCGGTGACTGTTTAACTTTGGGGAGGAAATATCTTTTTGTGGATAGCTGCCTGGTCACTGTGACCTTTACAATGTAGTTCCTTGCTTAAGTGGAGGCCTTCAGTGCCTCTTCTAAGATGGGCAGAATAAGACAGCTTGCTTTTTATTCCTGCGAAATGAATTTTGAAGGAAAGAATACAAGCTCTGCAGCGGGGCAGACCCTAGGTTTTGCTCTTTCTACCAGCCTCTGACCTTCATCTGAGTTACTTCCACTAATTTCCCCACAGCTGTGTTACAGATGTTGTGAAAGTGGGAAGAAGGGTGTGTGAGACGCCCAGCTGACACCCCAAGTCTCACGATATGAAAGCTGTTGTTATGATTACTGTAATAGGCTGTACATAACATATACACATGCATATGTAAGCATTTTCTTTTGTTTATTTATTTTTTTCTGAGATTGCTATGTATCCCAGGCTGGCCTGTCACCGCGCAGCCAAGGTTGGTTATACAATGTCAGCTTTCTTATCCCAGCCCACTGACTGCTGGGTTATAAGTGTGCGCCACCACACCTGGTTCTACATTAACCTCTTCCCGCCCCCCACCCCCAAGAAAGATAGCCTTGGCTGTCCTGGACTTGCTTTGTAAATCAGGCTGATCTCAAAGTCAGAGATCCACCTG
>OU015745.1:76260146-76286989 GCA_907169655.1 Acomys percivali | reverse complement strand
CCAGGGTCTCTCTGTGTAGCCTTGACTGTCCTGGACTCGCTTTGTAGACCAGGCTGGCCTCGAACTCACAGCAACCCACCTGCCTCTGCCTCCCGAGTGCTGGGATTAAAGGCTCGTGCCACCACCGCCCAGCCGCACCCCACTTTCTTGTGTATGACAGCCTTCCCTAGCCATTTGCCTGTTGCATTAGAAACAACTGCTCTACAAGTCCCTCCTGTCAGGAAGTGACGAGACTTACCTGAATAGACTGGGGGGTTTGTGCTAGTTCACTGACGTGGGTCTTTGGTTTCCCCAGGCCTCACTTGTGTCGCTATGATCTCGTCCTTTTGGAAAATGTTGAGACGTTCTTCCAGCCTATTCTGTGCTCGAGGCAGCCAGCATAGCTGCTGTTAGGTCATGTGGGCAGCAATGACGTCAGGATCTCTACAGCTACAGGCTCATCCTGAAGGCTCCAAAAGCAGGGGTGGGGGGCAAAAAAAAAATCCAACGTTATTTTCGGCTGTGTTCCACGGATGTCACATCACAAAATGTCAAACGACTTGTGATTATGAAACAGCGCTGGGAGGGGAACCCTGAACTAGGGCGAGACAGAAATAGCCCGGCTCTCAACAGCAGAGTGCTTTGTCTGGCCGCATCCCGAGGCCTTGCGTGTTCCGAACTGTCAGTTCTGCTACCTGTCTCATCACACCCCGAGGGCCATGGGTCAAGCATCTTAAGAGTGAAGACTGGAGGCCTCAGTGGAATTCTGTGTTCCTTGTGCCCGATCTGCCACCATCCTGGCAAGAAGTGGAGAATGAAGCGCACTACCTCACGGGAACTGTGGGCTGTGAAGGCCAATCTCTGAAGGGTTTGTGAAATCCCTTGGGTCTGCATCTGTGGGATGCGGACTAATGTGAATGTGTTTTATCTCCATAGGGCTTAGCGCTCATGTATAGACACACAACCTCTCCTCTCTCTCTCTCTTTTTTTTTTTGGTTTTTCGAAACAGGGTTTCTCTGTGTAGCCCTGGCTGTCCTGGACTCGCTTTGTAGACCAGGCTGGCCTACAGAGATCCCCCTCCCCAGTGCTGGGATTACTGTCATGACTTTTTATAAAAATGTAATCCTTTTGACAGGACATTCTCCACAGTTGAGTGGAGAGTGAAGACTGACTCTGACATGATCTCTGGTGTCCCATATTTGACCACTTCTCCTTGGTGAGGAGGCCTGGTGGCACTCAGAGAAAGAATAAGCAGGCTACCAAGATGAGACTTGATAGTCTATGACCATATGGTGGGGGAGGAGGTCCCCTTCGGTCACAGACATAGGGGAGGGGAATAGGGTGAAAAGCAGGAGGGAGGGAGGAACGGGAGGAGACAAGTGAGGGGAAAACAATTGAGATGTAATCTGAATAAATTAATTAAATAAAAAATGCAATCCTTAAGAATGTTTTCTTTAAAAAAAAAAAAAAGCTGGGAGGGGTGGCGCACACCTTTAATCCCAGCACTTTGGAGGGAGACGCAGGCAGATCTCTGTGAGTTTGAGGCCAGTCTGGTCTACAGACTGAGTTCTATGCTAGACAGGACTACATAGAGAAACTCTCATCTTGGGGGAAAAAAAGTCGTTTTTCCTTTCTACTGGTGTGGTCCATAATTATTTCAGGAAATTCTTTGAGGTGCAGAGGTGTGTTGGTATAAGGTTATTGTATAATTCAAATGCTGATTTCTGTATCCCCCACATACCTGGTTGCAAGTTATGGGAATCTCTCAATGTTGTGTAAACTCTCCTCCCCACTTGTCTTCTTGTCTGTCAATAACACAGCTTATGCCAATCCCTGGGCAGGGCAGATAATAGGGTGGGACTTCCTGCCAGACAGGGGAAGAGGAGTTAGGAGATGAAGTAGGGGATTCAGCCAGAGGCAGAAGTGCAGCAGAAGATTCAGCTTCAGTAAAGAAAGAACTAAAAAGCAATAACTTGGGGAGTTTGGCAAAGATGGAGTCAGGGTGACACGGGGTCAAGAACTGCTTAAACTGCTCAAGATTGTGTTGTAAATCTTTATAAACAAATACAGGGTCTCCGTTATTGTGTGAGAGCCAGATTAGGAGAGAAACTAAGAGAAACAAACACAGTCATATAAAAAAAAATAACTTCAACAGAGGTGAGAAATAAAAATAAGCTGTGCACAGTCCCACCTGTTAGAGGGATTATTGCTAACTTGTAGACAGGATTCTCTCACTTGTGGGGGCTAATGCAAATTCAAAGCATAACCCAGTTCTTGGTGCATGAAACCTTCGAGAGGCCTCCCTGGAGGCAGATGTGACCTCTGAGTGACAGCTGCAGACAAATTAAGAGGTCCCAGAGGGCCAGGGACAGAGAGGCTAAAATGAAAGCAGGGCAGTCAGAGGGTCCATGTGCCTGGCGTGAAGGAGTGTACCACCTACTCCACAGCTGTAATCACTTCGGGAAGGTGTCACGGCCGAGTACCCTCCTCTTCATGGAATCGGCCCAGCAGCTGTAAAGAGACAGAGATCGTGAGCAAATGGGTAGAAATCCGCAGGGTGTTAGGTTGTTTTCCTGTTCCTATGACAAAATACAATGAAAAACCCAACTTGACAGAGAAAGGCCTTGTTTCGGCTTATAGCTCAAGGTACCGTCCACCAGGAAGGCCCTGTGGCACTCTTCCTTACAGGAGCACCCTGCCACACTCCTTTTCAGATTTCTTCAACCACCGTGGACAATGAGAGAATTGTGAGAGGGAATCAGGGTAGCGTGGCCTTGAAAGCAGCTGGTCATATCCCAGCCCCACTCAGGAAACCGTGTGTGAGTGCCTGCTTGCTAGTATTCAGCTCAGTCTCCCGACACATTAAAAAGGTGATTGCATCTTATTGATATACATTGCACGTGTATTTATTTGTGCACACATGTACATACGTCACAGTACATACGTGGAGGTCAGAAGACAACCCGTGGGAGTCAGTTCCCTCCTTCTAATGTGTGGGTCCCACTTAATCGGGTCAATAGGCTTAGAGGAAAGCATGTTCATCCCATGATGCATCTCTCTGGACCAGTTTCTCAGCTCTTATACATCCCAGATCTCCTGACTAGGGAATGGTGCCACCTACAGTGGGCAGGGGCCTCAACACCCCAATAACTCCCCATAGACATGCCCAGAGGCCCATTACCCTAGTGACTTTAACCTCTGTTAAGCTGACAGTTAATACTAACCATCATGGTAGGTTTATTAGTCAGAGTTCTCTAGAGGAACAGAGAGTCTTAGAACCCAGGAGTTGTTCAGTCCACGAGGCTGGATGTCTCAGCTAGTCTTCTGAATACAACAGAACCTGGAAGTAATAGACCGTAACGCCAGCGAAGGAAACGGACTTGCCTTTGAGAGCAAGCATGTAAAGAAAGCAAACTTCCTTCCTCCGTGTCCTGTATATAGGCTGGGCAGAAGGTGTGGCCCAGATTACAGGTGGATCTTCCCATGTCAAAGATCCAAATTAAAAGTTGGTCTCCCCACTTCAAAATATTTAATTGAGGGGGGAAAATCCCCCACAGGTGTGCCCAGCCATTTTGGTTTTAGTTAATTCCAGATGTAGTCAAGTTGGCAACCAAAGTAGCTATTACGATACTACACATCTTCCAGGCTCTTCCAGACTCTTCCAGAAGAGTCACTCTGGATGGAGGAAGGCTCCGTGACACTCTTCTTTATAGCAGCACCCTGCCACACTCCTTTTAAGGAGTTTTTTTTTCAACCACCTCAGACAATGAATGTGATGAGAGGCTTTGATTCCCGAGATTTATTTATTTATTTATTTATTTATTTATTTATTTATTTATTTATTTATTTTTGGTTTTTCGAGACAGGGTTTCTCCATGTTGTCTTGTCTGTCCTGGACTCGCTTTGTAGACCAGGCTGGCTTTGAACTCACAGCTATCCACCTGCCTCTGCCTCTCGAGTGCTGGGATTAAAGGCGTGTGCACCACCACCGCCAGGCTGATTCCCGATATTTTTATGGGTTCTATATTAGCATAGACACTGTCCTCTGTCCCTTGTCCCCAGAGGGTCAGAATAACAGTGTGCAAATATCGAGAGTGGAAATTTCTGTCAAGTCACAAACTCTTTGCGCCCCTGGGTTGGTGGCATAGTCCTGAGCTTTTGTAGCCACTATGGAGTGCGTGGATGAGTGGATGGGGGCATGCATGGATGAGAAAGAAAGCCTGTTGTGGAGTGGAGATGGGTTTCAGTGACTTTAAGATAACGGCAAAGGGCAGGTGAAGGCATCCAGAGGGGTGGCAGCTCTCTTCTCCAAGCCTTTCTCTTCTCCCTGGCAGCATTTGTTTTCCTGGATCAGGGTTTTGCTATGAAGCTCGGGCTGGGTTTGAACTTGCGATCTTTTTACCTCAGCCTCCCCGGCCCTGGGATTATACAGGTATGGGCCACCGTGCCTGCATCGAGGAGCTTTGGCCATCTGTGCTGGTCTTTGTCTCTCCTTCTTTGTCTGTATATCTGTCTTGAGTCCCAAATCTATGACCCTGTTGAAAGCAAGTGTTCTCTTAGCTCCTGGGGTTCTCTGCTCTCCTCGGGTAATCCAGATCTTTGCTCGGGTGTCCCTTCTTCAAGGAGACTGCTCAGACCTTGTTGCCAGTCATGGCATAAGCTGTCTCTTTCACTCTCTTCCACTGCTTTCTGCATCCACTGATGCACGTGTACTCTTGGGAGGTAGCAGAGCCTTTAGGGAGTGGAAACTACAGACAGGTCCTCAGATCATTGGGGACTTACCTCTAGAAGCACCGTGGAACCCTAGGTTCTGCCTGTCTTTGCTTCCTGGTCCACAGCATGCTCCGTGTATACCACCATCACCAAGGGCTACCTCCCTAGAGGCCCAAGGCCATGGTTCTATCTGACATAGGGTTGGCCCCACCTCAGAACTGTGAGCACACAACAGGACTATTTATTTGCTCTTTCCTTTAATGTACATGGTTAAGTTATATCCTCAGAAGGAATTTTGCATGGATAGATACAGGTGTATGTGTTCATGGTTGTGTGTGCATGCTTATGTACTTGTGATCCATGTGTGTGCATGTGGAGACCCGAAGACAACTTTGGTGTCATTCTTCCTCCTGAGCCAACTTGTGGCTTAAAAAAAAAAAGCTTTTTTTCTTTATTTTTAATTAAGTGTATGGTGTCAGATCCTCTGGAGCTGGAGTTACAGGTGGTTTTGAGCTACCCAACCTGGGTGCTGAGAACTGAACTCGGGTCCTCTGTAAGAGTAGCACACACTCTTAGCTGATGAACCATCTCTCCAGCCCCTTTGTCTGACACCTGACGCTCACCAATTAGGCTGGCTGGCTGGCCAGTGATCCCTAAAAGTGCTCCTCTCTCATGCTCTGGGGTGTATGTGTGTGCTTTTTACCATGATGATCATGAACTGAACCTTGGAAAATGCAATTAAGCCCCCAGTTAAGTGATTTTATAAGATGCCTTGGCTACAGTGTCTCTTCACAGCAATAAAGTAGTGACTAAGACAGAGTCTTGCTGTGTTTTGTTCCAAGCTAGCCTCAAATTGCCCCTACGCTTTGCTGTACTTCAGTATCTTGAAAAGACAAAGCACACCCCTTTTTCCTTTTTATGAGCATCTTCATCCCTTTCAGAATTCACGCAGTGTGAGGACCACACTAGTTTTGGATATTTGAATCTGGGTTTTCTTTTGGGAGATGCTGTCCTCATTACCCTCCTACCCTGTCCCTTTCTGTTTTTTTGCATAGCGCTTAAGGATGACGGAATTTCGGGCCCTCCTCCTCCTCCTCAAGTGCTGGGATCAGTCACATGACCACCATGTCCAGCATCACAGAATCTGAGACTCAGATGTATATGTGTGTGTTATTTGTTTGTACATGCTAGCTCCTAGACAAGAGTTATAGCGCTGAGATTTTTCTTTTTTCTTTTTTTAATTTTATTAATTTATTCTTGTTACATCTCTATGGTTATCCCATCCCTTGTATCCTCCCATTCTTCCCTCCCTCCCATTTTCCCCTTATTCCCCTCCCCTATGACGGTTCCTGAGAGGGATTACCTCCCCCTGTATATGCTCATAGGGTATCAAGTCTCTTCTCGGTGAGCGCTGAGATTTTTCATCCCTTAAGACACATACTGAAATGTGTTTATGAGGCCTGGGGGTAGTGAGCACACATTACGTGCGGAATAGAAGGCAAGTGTAATTATTTATTTCTATGGCGGCCATTGCCTTCTCGCCACAAGTTCTGCACCAGTTCTACATTTGTTTTGTGTGACAGACTGTGGACAAGACTGCAAGCTGGCTGTGGCAGGCTAACGACTCATCCCTGTTATCTCCCAGCTCTGACACAGTGGCAGTCGCTCATACACAAACAGGCTCGAAGTCCCTGGCGGGGGCGGGGCCTGCGGCGGAGCGAGGGGCGGGGCCTTGCCAGGGCCACACCCCCTCCCGTCGACGAACGCCTTCCGCACGCCCAGTCGGCGCGTGGTGGGGGCTCGGCGCAGCCACGCGGGGAGCGCGCTCTCCGGCACGGCCGCGGCATGCGCGCGCTGCTCGGCCTGTTCCTGGTATTCGGCTGCTGCACCTTCGCGCTGTACCTGCTGTCCACGCGGCTGCCCTTGGGGCCGAGGCTGGCGGCGGCCGGGGAGCCCGAAGGCCGGTGAGTGCGAAGATGCGGGGCGGCGGCCGGGGCGGAGGTCGGAGAGTTGGCGGTGATGCCGCGGGGCCCCTGCGCTTCTCTGCGCGCGCGGTCGCCTTCTAGCCCCAGCCATCTCGGCCACCGTGGCTCTCCTTCCTCAACCCGCTTTACCACAGCAGCCGGTCTTCAGAACTGAAGCCCGGACTGCGGGTTACGAGATTGATCCGGTCTGTCCTCTTCCTGCCTGACTCTGCTCCCCGTGACAGCTGGGCGAGCCCGGGAGGCAGAAGACTTGCTGGGCGGGGTTCCCCCCGGATTGCTGCTCACTACTTAAAAAGTGCATGAAGTATGCCTGGCACGTTGCCACGTTACCAACAGGCTTGAACTAGTATTTGAGTATCGGGACAGCTGTTTCAGTTACCATTGTCTTTTACTGGAGCTAAAAAAGCTCCCTTGTGGATGTCAGAGGTACCAGGAGGGGTTGCTCATAGTTTATCAATGACTGAGCAAAGAAATGTTGAGATGGCAGGGGCAGGGTAGTCTTTGTACTGTGACCCTTGGACGGGACTCACAACGCAGCAGACCGATAGCAGAGTGAAAAGGAAGGCTCTTGGAAAGGGTTGGCATCAGGCCTGCCATGTCATCAAGAAAGCTGCATTTATGATGCGAGATAGATATATTCCCTGGGGAATCTTTTTAAATGATGAAACTGTTGTTTTGCCTAGTACAGCAGAGGCAGCAGTGTCTAAACTGTTATGGGTTTGCTGGGGAGGGGGTCTACTTGAAAGGAAGGCAATTTATGACGTTCAGTAATTGCCTGGAGATGAATATATTTGCGTCTTTGGAGTAGATTTAAAAAGGGGCTGGGGATGTAAATCAGTGCTGGGGTCCATACTTGGCATGGTGGGTTCCATCTTATACCCCCTAAATAAGTAAGGAGGGAATTTAGTGCTTATCCAGCCATCAGACCCTTTTTAGGCAAGGAAAATAGGGCTCATGGCCACTCCAAGGTCACAGAACTGGAACATAGCCGAGTGAGGCTGCCAGGCCAGGTCTCCTGCTCCCAAGCCAGGGCTGGTCTATCTGCCTCTGTGTGGTATTGGGTCACCTGCCATCTTGAGTTCGTCCTATGTATGTGTTCTCACACAGCCATGTGGTGTGTTTATAAACTTACTTTGGGGAAGAAGACACACCGAGTAATGTTCTGAGGCACCAGGCCTCTCTGGAGTTCGTGTTTCCACCTGGTTTCCCCAATCCCCAGGTCCCTGTGGTTCCCCTCGGATCTAGCAGAGCTGAGGGAGCTCTCCGAGGTCCTTCGAGAGTACCGGAAAGAGCACCAGGCCTACGTGTACCTGCTCTTCTGCAGTGCATACCTCTACAAGCAGGGCTTTGCTATCCCTGGCTCCAGCTTCCTGGTTAGTATCCTGCCCTCCTTCCACCCTGGTCTCCTTCTGCTGTAAAATGCGGCCGCTCCTCCGGAAACCCCTCTAGTGGTGTCGGGGGGATGAAGGAAACGTGAGGGTGGAGAGGTGGGCGCATGCGCGGGCTTCCGACACTTATCCACACTCCGAACTTCCTACTTTCCCACTTCTCCTCCCCTAGTACCAGATTTGGCTTCAAGCCCCCCCAAACAGATTGGGGTTCTAGAAACTGCAAGAAACGGAGACCCGTCTGAGAGAGGGAGCTGGATGCTGTGGGAGGTCAGGGCCGAGTCTATTGGGCTGACCCTGGGGTGACTTCTCCCTTCAGCCGATTCTGTTTCAGGGCAAAGAGCCAGCTGCTACCTGGTGCTGTGTAGCCTCGGCTGGTGAGGGCGGGACACCTAGAATTGGGGTGCTTAGGACTCAGGGTCAAGCGTGTGCAGCAACCCCAGCCTCACTACCGAGGTCCACTTTTGCCTGTTGGGCTACCTTGGCATGCTCATTTGTTCGTGCCTTTAAAAAGACTTACTTGTGTGTACGCATGCGCCTGTGTCCCTGCGTATGGGCACCTGTGGAGGTCAGGAGCCAGCACCAGATGCCCCAGGGCCTGGACTTCTAGGTGGTTGGCAGCCGCCCAGGCTGGGTGCTGGGAACCAAACCTCCACCATGGCAGGACGCACGCTTAGCTGCCGAGCCACCAAACACGTTTTAACATGAGCTCTAGCTCTGCAGCAGACTGGTCTGGACTTCATTTTCTAGCTCAGGCTGGCTTTGAATTCAAAGCAATCCTCCTGCCTCAGCCTCCCAGGTGCTGCTAAGGTCAGTTAGGACTGTGGCCAACATGGAAGGCCAGCGTGAGTGTACTAATCAAGTGAAAAAATAGAGAAAGCGTTTTAAATGGATTACCGAAGGCACACTCATGGTTTGTACAATAGTGAGGACAGCCTGTAAGCCTCATTCATTTGGTGCCCCAGTGACTGCAGGGTAACTATAGCTCTTGCCACAGCCAGGTGATGTCACTTGCAGTCTCCTTTGTAACGTGCCAGTGCCCACTGAGCTCTAGGCTTAGACCTTGTAAAGGTCAGAGGCTCGAGGCTAGCCTTATAGTTTCATGTTTTCATTCACCTCTTTAAAACGCACCTTGGGTTTTGGCTGGGAAAACCAATAAAAGCCAGGGAGCCACTGCACAGGCCTCAGGACAAGCCTGCTGGCAGTGGCTAGGCCCTCGTGGCTGAGGGGTCGCTCTCTCCCTGCAGAATGTTCTGGCTGGTGCCTTGTTTGGGCCATGGCTGGGACTTGTGCTGTGCTGTGTGCTGACATCAGTGGGGGCCACATGCTGCTACCTGCTTTCCAGTGCTTTCGGCAAACAGCTGGTCGTCTCCTACTTTCCCGATAAAGTGGCCATGCTGCAGAGAAAGGTAAGGTGGGGGTACACCTGAGCTCATGGGTGAGAGGAGCAGAGAGCGGGGATTTCCCACAGTGCTCTTCACCCTCTCTGGGAGCTGGGAAGGGTTCTTCTGATGCCTTTAGGAAGTATAGACCTGTGACCAAATCCTACTTCTTGTCCTTACTGCTCTGTGGCTTTGAGTTAAGTTTCTGATTCCTCTGATTCCTGGGCACTATGTTCTTATTTGTTACTTTATTTTATTTAGTTACTTTTGTGTGTGTGTGTGTGTGTGTGTGTGTGTGTGTGTGTGTGTGTGTGTGTGCACATGTAGAAGCCTGAAGCCCACTGATTTGGCAACAGTAGCTGCTCAGCAAGCCTTACAGATCCCCTGTCTCTGCCTCTCAGCACTGGGATTCCAGGTTTGTGCTGCTATCCCAGGTGTAGGTGCTGGCGACCAAACGCAGATCCTTATGCTGACATGGCCGGCGCTTTACTTCTGAGCTTTTCCCCCAGCCCAGTTGTTGTTTTTGTTTTGTTTTGTTTGCTGTGTTCTGTTGGCCTCAAACTTGTGGGAGTCCTCCTGTTTTCCGCCTCCTGAATTCCCAAGTGTGTGAGCCACCAGGCCAGCTGGTACCTGTGGGTCAGGGAGGAGCTGTCCAGCCTCAGACCTAGCTGGAGAGCCGGTTCCGCTCCTGACGCTGGGCTTTCTCTGCAGGTGGAGGAGAACAGAAACGGCCTGTTCTTTTTCCTGCTGTTTCTCAGACTCTTCCCCATGACGCCCAACTGGTTCTTGAACCTCTCGGCCCCGATTCTGAACATCCCCATCGTGCAGTTTTTCTTCTCAGTGCTTATTGGTAAGATGGGGGCAGGGTGGCGCTACCCTCGGGCAGGGCACCTGCAACCAGGGCATGTGCTTGCCTTCCAACAGCACCCTCAAGTCTGGGCTCCACATAGTTGTCTCTCTTATCTCAAACTTCCGCTGGCTTGAAAAGAAACCCGTGCAAATGCTCTTGGGACAACTAAGGATTGCTCCTTCCGTGGCCACATTTGGTGGTGTTGCTTGTGTGCCTAGCATGTGCTGCGCACTGTGGTTGAACAGGATGTCTCTGTAAAGCACATGTGGCTTGGCTCCAAGAAGTGACAGCAGGCTGAAGGGCTGGATGGCGCAGAGCGAGGGGCTTCCAGCTCCTTTGACTAAGGGGCCTCATGGAGGGCTGGCATCAGGGAGGCCCCTGTCTGCCTTCTGAGGACTGCATGGTCATTAGCAAGCCACTTTCCTGCAGGGAATCACGTAACAGGATTAGAGCTGTGGTTCAGAGCAGTGTTTCCTGAAGTGTGGGCTTCGGGGCCTCCTTTACCGGCAAGTTAAAATGATAACACCCTGCCCATCGTGAGCGTCACCCTTTTCCTGCACTCAACCCCCACCCTCCTGAAAGCATAGGCAAAGGTGCTCAGGCCTCCTTAGAGTGAGGCGGGAACTGCGTTCAGGGGTTTATGTCCAAGTTAATAAGCGTGCCCTGGGGCACGTGCTGTTAATAGGGATGGCGGAGAGGAGTGGAAGGAGGCTGATCACAGCCAGTTCCCATTATGGCAGCTTGCTGAGCACCTCAGCGCCTCCGCTAATGGGACCTAACAGCTTGTCATTACCCAAGTGGCCCCAGCTTAGGAAGACTCTGGAGACAGAATTCCTTCCTGAGGGCCGAGCTGTGTGACCTTGAATGGTCCAGTCATCCTCTCCCATATACATCTTCAATACAGTAAGGGACGGGTAAGCAGGCTCCCAGGCAACCAGGAGCTCAGGAGTGGGGCCGGGGACGAGGCTTCTGGCTCCCGCACGGATGTTACTCCAGGAGCAAGGAACTGGGGTCTCTGAGGTGGAGCCTGCAAATATATTTTGTCTCATTATTTGTCCTGTTTGCAATATGGCTGTGTTATATAGCCTAGGCTGGCCCCAAACCTTCAGTGCTTTTGCCTAGGCCTCCCGTGTGCAGGAACTATAGGCATCTACCACACGTGGCTTAAGAGTTCTTTGAGACAGAGTCACACCAGGGTGCGTCAGAACTCACCGAGCCGCATCAGCCTCCGCCTCCCAGGTGCTGTGCCCCTTTCGCCTGACTTGGGTGTTGTTTGCTTTTTTCTTTTTCTTTTGGTTTTTCAAGACAGGGTTTCTCTGTGTAGCCTTGGCTGTCCTGGACTCGCTTTGTAGACCAGGCTGGCCTTGAACTCACAGCGATCTACCTGCCTCTGCCGCCTGCGGGCTGGGATTAAAGGTGTGCGCCACCACTGCCTGGCTGCTTTTTTTCTTACACATTACAGGGTTCTTTGGTGGTGGTTTCTGATTTTGAGCATGTAGTCCAGGCTAGCTTTGGGTTGTTTGCTGTTCCCCTGCCTTGGCCTCCTGGTGCCACCAAGCCTGACCCTAAGGAACTGTCATGCCATCTGCTGTGTCCAGATACCATCTAAACCTTGAAGTCCAGTGCCATCCTGAGTTCCCAGAGTGCAGAACATACAAAGTTGTACTCCGAAGAAACTTGTTTTGTTTGTTGGGTATTGAGACACTTTAATGCACACTATTTTATGTTGCTGAGCACCTCTCCCCATGTGGGTCGTGCCTTCAGCAGGTGTACAGACTTAGCATTTCTCTCTCGCTTACTCTTTGAGTTATTTTTTTCTTCTATGTGTTAATTTTCCTTTTTGTTACATAATACACAGTTGAATGGCCCATCTTACGGGCTTTTGTCGGATGAGGCAGGTGTGTGTAGGAAGGTGGGAAGAAAAGGAAGGAGGTAGAATGCTGAGGGGTTAAGTGTTGGATAGACAGGCTGGGCATGGTGGCGCAGGCCTTTAATCCCAGCACTCGGGAAGCAGAGGCAGGCGGATCTCTGTGAGTTCGAGGCCAGCCTGGTCTACATAGTAAATCTAGGACAGCCTTGGCCTGTTACACAGAGAAACCCTGACTCGAAAAACCAGAAACAAACAAACAAACAAGAAACAAAGAGTTGGACAGACAGCTGGAGTCACCGTTCTGAATTCATACTGGCCATCTAGTGCTGTTTCCCACCATGCTGCCCCACTAACGGACTATTTCCCCTTTCCGCTTTCCAGGTTTGATCCCGTACAACTTCATCTGTGTGCAGACAGGCTCCATCCTGTCCACCCTCACGTCTCTGGATGCTCTCTTCTCCTGGGAGACTGTCCTGAAGCTGTTAGCCATGGCCCTGGTTGCTTTGGTGCCTGGAACCCTCATCAAAAAGTTCAGCCAGAAGCACTTGGCGCTGAGCGAAGCAAGCAACGCTCACCTTCTAGATCGCAGGAAGGACGCGTGACATGGGTCCCGGGTGTACCACAGCCCTGGACTGTGCTGCCGGTCCTGTGATGGGTGTCGTCCTTTCATTGTGCTCATTGTATTTAGTCACCCTCAAAAGGTGGTGTGCACAGTGTTCTAGTGCGTGCAGAGGCCTAGTAGAAGGGCGCTCCGTGCTTGAGTCCTGTTTACAGGAATGGGAAATGGACCGCTGTCTAGTCAGTCTTGTCCAGTAACAGTGGACTCAGTCTGTCAGGCTGGCCTCTTGCCAGTCCCTGAGATGTCTTGGGAGAAGATGCTGGTGGCCTTTTTGGGCAGGCTATGTGACATGTGTGTTCTTGTTAAGTCCCTGTGGGATCTGTTCCTCTCTCTCTCTCTCTCTCTCTCTCTCTCTCTCTCTCTCTCTCTCTCTCTCTCTCTCTCGTGTGTGTGTCTCTCTGTCTCTTGGTTTTTCGAGACAGGGTTTCTCTGTGTAGCCTTGGCTGTCCTGGACTCACTTTGTAGACCAGGCTGGCCTCGAACTCACAGAGACCCACCTGCCTCTGCCTCCCGAATGCTGGATTAAAGCCGTGCGCCACCGTGGCCCAGCTCTCTGTTAGTCTCTTGAAGCGTGTGTTCTCTACCTTTTTGATGATGATCTACCTCTCCATAAGCCAAGGGAAACGTGATGACCTGCCTAAGACGTACACGCACGGCTTCAGTGCAGTGACCCCCACAATGGCCCTGTCCACACCGATCCTTCTAGCCATGCTTAAGCTCCTGTGGTTGTGTGTCTTAACAGTTAAGCTGATTCAAACATGATTAAATATGAACGGAGCCCGCTTTGAATGTTCTGAGTGTGTTCTGTGGAAATTCTTCCCCATCCGAAGGCCCCGCCTCATCTCAAATGACCATCTCTATCTTCCACCTGGGAATCCCTTTGACACCTCCTCCTGCTGAGAGCATGGCGCCAGGACACAAGGCTGTCAGCCAGCGCTTCCTTTGAGTGTTTTTTTTGTTTTGTTTTTTGGTTTTTTTTTTTGCCATTTGCTAAGAACAGCTGAGGAGTGGTTGTACTTTTTAATTCAGAAAGGAGACGGCGGTGTGATTGCCTGCCTGTTTCCCAGTCACGTACAGCTGTCATTGCATCTTCTAGCTGGGGCACAGGGCTGTGGACCTTGGCACCTGAGCTGATGGCTCTATGGTTGGCCTTGTGGGAAGAGCTCATGACTGAGACTCCTGAGGCATCCCCTGTGGCCTGCTGTGTTTGTCTCCAGCCTGGGCTCAGCGGAGAGTCCTGCCAAGGCTCTCATCTAGGCTGGCTGTGCTGTGTGAGGTCGTGGGTCTTCTCAGTTTCCACAGTAAGAGTGGATTGCCACTTCACCGCTGTTTAAAAAGGCTTTCATTAAAGGAAGAGGTGTTTCTTTTTTAAAAGAGGCCTTTCTAATGAGGGGGTGAGGAGGTGGAGACTGCGCTTTGAAGCCAGTGGTTCCATGCCATGTTGGAAAAGGGAAAGAGAGAAAGGGCGTTTGCTCCCCCTTTGTATGTGTGCCCTTCCCCCCTTCAGGCTCCCCAGAAGTGTGTTCCCAACAGGGTTTTGCACAAGTGTGCCTTATCAGGTATATAAACATACACAGGCGAAGAGAGTCCCCAGATCTGTGGGGACGACAGAACAGAAGAGCATGTCTGTGCATATTGTGGACACACAACTGCTCTCACCAAAGGGGCCAGAATTGGCTGAAAATCTCAATCCAAAAGGCTGGCTGGGCTCTCCACTCCCAGGAGGCTTCTGACCAAATTATACCACTTCCTAGTTCCCTCTCTAGCTTCCTTCAAGAGTGACGTCACCAGTAACAGTTCCCCTTCGGAAAGGGCAGTGGAATGGCTCTAGAAGGACAGAGTGCCTTCCTCGGCCTTTAAGGGAACCCTCCAGACAAAATCGAGCCCACAACTGTAGTGGTTGTCTCTGAAGTGTACGCTCCTGGTTGCAGAACCCAGTGTGCCTTTCTCTGACATCCCGGGGAGGGGCAGTTTGTAGGCCACAAACATCACCTTTAGGAAAAGACAGGACCAGGAAACAAGGTCTACTTTTTGTTTAATGTCATGCATTGGTTTGTTTTCATAATCATTCTTGCTCCCACTGCTGTTCAGTACAAAGCCAGAGCCAGTAGTATTTGAGAGTGACACGGAGCAGGGGACCCGCAAGGTTGGGGGCGAGAGATGACAGAGTTCATTTTGAGACCTAAGTGTTAGAGATCCATTTGCTCTAAGTCTATAGGAACTCAAATTACTGTAATAAATAATTAGACAAGTCCAGAACAGCCAAGGCTACACAGAGAAACCCTATCTTGAAAACCAAACAACAACAACAACAACAAAAAAGAGACAGAGAGGAGAGGGAGGGAGAGGGAGAGGGAGGGAGAGGGAAGGCAGGCGACCCAAAGGGTTTCCCTATCCTCTAGGAAGGGGAACTCTAGAGGTGGACAGCCACTGCGGTGGGTTGGTCATGATACATTCCTCACCCCTGCCCTTCCATCCTCCACCCCCCGCCCCCCCATGTGGCTGGGCCCTCTAGCTTATAGCAGTGGGAGGACCTGGGGCCAGAGGCCAGCTGTACAGTGGCCTTAGAAAGCAGGACTGTGGTTTTGCTGGAAGCTTCTTTACATCGGTCTTGCCATCTGCCGAGGGTGTGGCACTGACTGAAATCCTTCCATCACACCTTTGCCACGTGGTGCTCCCCAAAGCCTAAGCCAACTCTTCTCCTGTTTCTGAGAGCTGCCCGTCCCTGAGAAGTGCTCTGGGTTCCACAGGGCCCTCCACTTAGCAACCCAGTTCAGCTCATTCTTGTTTGAATGGGTATTCCAAAAGAACGGATCCAGAGGGCCAGTCTAAAGGGAGGCCAGGATATTGGGACACTTGTTCTATGACATCAGCAAAGAAAAAACTTGCTGCCAGGAAAGGCACTGAATCCATACTGACAGTTGAAGAAAAGTCTTGACAAAAGTGTCACATTATTCTCACAGCATCTCAGGGGAAGCAAGTAACGGACTGCACACCTGAACCTTCCGTCCAGACGGGAGAGTGTGCTTGCTTGGTAGTGTCAGTAAAGAGATGCAAGTGCTGGCCAGTCCATTGGGTTGCAGTCCTAAGGAGAGAATAAAGACAAGTGGCCTTTGCCTGCGGGGGCAGGCCCTGCCAGCTTTGGAGGTCTCTAAGGAGACCACTGGCATGGTCCTGCACTTGTCCATCAGGCAACTCAAGGTCTCGGAAGGTCTGTAGGGACCAATTAGGAAGCCAGGGCTGGGTTAATAAATACCTCGCACACCAATTCAAGCAAATGGTGACTGATGCTCTGCTCTGGGGGTGTAGCAAGGCTAACAGGGAGCAGTATGGTGCTCAGTAAATGACATAGGCTGTGGTGTTTAATGCAGTAGGTGCTGCATGATGGCATACGGTAGTGTTTTGGTTCCAAGATAAATAAACATGGTATATGTGGAACAGGGAAGGAATTCCTTGGGTTCCCCCCCCCCTCCCCGAGCCCAAGGCCTTGTGCTTACTAGGCAAGTGCTCTACCATGGAGCTAAATCCCCAACCCTATTTTTTAAAAAATGAGTTATTTATTTATTATGCATATAGTGTACACCTGCAGGCCAGAAGAGGGCATGAGATCTCATTCTAGATGGTTGTGAGGCACCATGTGGTGGTTGGGAACTGAGCTCAGGACCTCTGGAAGAGCAGACAGTGCTTCTAACCTCTGAGCCATCTCCCCAGCCCCCAACCCCATTTTTTAAAAAAGAGAATTTGATGTGGGAAGGAGATCTCCAGGCCTTACCCCTATGGAGCTATTGACTGTTGATTTTTTTTTTTTTGTGTGTGGAAGTGGTCAGCTGTTAGTTTCCATGTGCCAGTAAATGATCTCAAATTGATGCACACATGGGTACCACTAACTGGCTTAGTGTGTTACCAAAACAACAATCCCAAAACAAAAGCCCTTGCCCCACCAAATGTAAGTATGAAGTTGGGAGGAGGATGTTTTAGGTGGGATACAGAAGGGGCAATGGACTGAGCATGATCATATTTCATTGTAGACATGTATAAAATTTTCAAAGAATTAAAAAATTGTATAATTAAAAACATTTGAGCCGGGCATGGTGGCACACACCTTTATTCCCAGCACTTGGGAGGCAGAGGCAGGCAGATCACTGTGAGTTCGAGGCCAGCCTGGTCTACAAAGTGAGTCTAGGACAGCCAAGGCTACACAGAGAAACCCTGTCTAAACAAAACAAAACAAAACAAAACAACAACAAAACCATTTGAGACATAAATGCATGAGAAAAATCTGTAAGCCACTGAGTTAATAGGAACACGTTCCCACTGAGAGGATGTCAGGGGTACCTTGTGGGAAGTATGGACAAGCCTGTGTTAGTAACAAGGAATTCAAACACCATTACCTTTGTCACCTAGAATAAGTTAGGGCAATAATTTAGCACAACGGGGCCTTGCATAAATACTAGACAGTACTTATTCAAAATGACTTCAATTCCAGGATTAACTTGGTGGAACCAAAGGCTTAAAATACTCAATCTTCAAGCAAGCCACCCAAGTCACCTTACAATGTCATCTCCATTGTCCTGGGCAGGATCTCCCACAGTCCTGCAGCTAGCTCTAACCTTAGTGGCAGTGGGGGGATGTTTTTCAAGTGCACACAGGTTCTCCATTCCCGTGCTAAGCAATTTTAAGAGGGCTTGTTCCCCCTTTCAGGGACATGATCTAGAAAAAAGAAAGAAAAATCCAATGCTTGATTGCAGTACAAAGGGAAACTCATCCTGGTAGTCAGTCAAAACCAGCTGGCCAGAGAATGTAGACATTTGTCCTGCAGTCAGTGATGGAGCTTGAAATCAGCCTGCCAAGGCTTCTCAAAGCCCCAGCATGTGGTGGCCGCTAACAACACTGAAGAACTGGCTCTGACCTTTTCTGAGCCTTCCACTCAATGTTCTGGTGACTATGATGTTCTTAAGGAAACACACATGCTTTGAGCTTCTCGACTCTCACAAGGCAGGCTGTGGAGGAAATGTGGGTAGAGACACTTTTTCCTTTTAGCTTTGTTTAGAACCATTCTTTTCTGAAACATCCTTAATTCCGCTAAAAAAAAAAGTGTTGACTTTATTCCCATCCCGATGCTACAGTGACTGGAGACAGCACCACATCCCTGGCATGCCTAGATGAGGTGACACAGAGGCAGGGGGTGGGGGGGATTTAGAATGCCAACGAAGGCTGAGGTATCAGGTGGGTTTTCTGGGAGGACCGACACAGAAAGAAGACACAGACAGAAGTTGGCCTTCTAAAGGTGTGCATGCAATGTGGCAAACACCTGGCTCTGCTTTGTGTTGGACCGAAAGAGCCTCAGTCCCAAGGAATAAGGGGCCTGGGGCTGGAGGGTGAGGAACACTGCCTCTGTCACCATTCTCCAGCCCTGTGACCCCCCAGTGCCTATCCTCTTAGAATGCCGTGTCTGCCACAGAAGCACATGACAGCTGGCACTGTACACAGCTGGTCTTTTTGCTCCTCCCAATCTGTGGGACTCGGCGGGAAGGAGACGCCTTGCTTTGCTGTCCACTCTTGAAACTACCTCACGGGTCCCTGAGGAAACACTTTGTCTTGCTCTCTGAGCATTGAATCTCTTTTTGCCTCTATTACAAGTCCCATGGTTTTATTTCTAAGACATTTTATAAAGTTTATAGCTTTTGAACTACTTGTTCATCTACTTAGTCACCTGCATATTCAGGAGCATGTACAATCAAGTAAAAAAAAAAATCACAGTGTACCCATTGAGTGTCAGGGCCGTGCACACCTCCTCGGGAGAGTGGAGAATACACGGAGGAATGTCAGGCGCTCAAGGGCAGCGCCATCCCCAGGCCTTCACGTAGGACCACAGACGCTCATAAAAGCTCAACGCTGGCAATGAACAACCATTGTGCTACATCATAAGCCACACCTTCTGATCAACAGAAAACTATGACAATATAAAACAAAATAAGGACGACAATGCATAACTTAGGCTCTTCCTCGTAGTCCTGCTACGGCTCATACAAAATGGAATAATTTAATAAGACAATACTGCTTTCTAAGGACGTGTTCCTTCATTTTTCCTATGAGCTAAAAATGATAGACTAAATCTCAAAATCAATGTCTTAACATAAAGTGTAAACAAAAAGGGATCAAACAGAAGACCGGCTCCAAGTCCCCTCCTGGGTTTCATTTTTTGGCTGATGCAATCAGTGGCACCTGGCCCAGGGACACTGTTTCCATTTGGGTTGGAATGTCTTCATACCTAACATCCTTACAGGATGCAACGTCAGAACCAGCCAGTGCAGGAAGTCGTTTGGCAGAAGCCTGCATTGGAGACATAGGAATCAGGCCAATGTGCATATATATAAGTTCTAGATAAAGCATCTTTAAGCCAGGCATGGTGGTGCTCCCCTGTGGTCCAGCCCTCAGGGGGCTGCGAGACCTTTCCTGCTTCCAGCCAAAACTCCGCAAAGTACCAGGGGTACCCTTCACAGCCCAGGACTGTGGACACAGGAACAATCACATGCTTTTGAGAAGCTAAAGTAATTCTAATTCCTGCTTAGCATCAGCTGTTCCTTCTACAAATTTCCTAGTCCAAGTAAACAAAACTGCAGTGATTCAGAATAACAATAATGATAATAATAATAAAAAATGTAGCTTACAAGTAGCAATTAACAAAAATGTGGTGAGAGGGGTCACCTTTTGCAAGCTGCTTAACTTTGTCTTTTACAGCTATCAAAGCTCCCAAGCAAGACTTAAGATCATGAGCAAAAATAAAGATGCTTTGGGGTTGGACGCTGGTTGCACACGTCCTAGCTGCTGTCTGTGTGAATCAATACGATTCCAGTAAACCACCTGGGAGAGGGGTTGCACCATCTTGCCTATATAGCTGAACAGAGCCACCCGGAGAAGGGACTTCTACAGGCTTGTTTTCCTGACATTACAGACGTTCTTTTCTCCTTTATCCCCCTCAGGAACCCCTTTTCTTTCCTAAAAGAAACGGCCAACAGGTGGAAAGAAAGGCAGCTACTTGGGAGAAACGGTGCTGGTCAAGGTTGTGACAGTGGTAGCATCAGAAAGGAAACATTTGTTTAAGGGCCAGACCTGATGCTGCCGGAGCCCTGGCTGCCAGCCGATGCCCCCGGAGCCCTGGCTACCAGCCGATGCCCCCGGAGCCCTGGCTACCAGTTTCTACTTAAGCTTCAGATGAAATGGCTTCCAGATGTGCAGCTGCCGTTCTGCCTGTGTTTTCCTCCAAGGCGCTGGTGCTATGAGAGCTCTCAGCTTCCAGGTCATCCCCACCGCTCACACGGACAAGCTGGCTGAGTTTAACGTGGCTGCATTCCCTTTGCCTTGTGTTTTAAATGTTCGGTGTATCTGCTTACTACTCTCCAAGCATGGAAGAAAAGACCTGGTCTTGTGTTCAAGCGGCAGTGACATCTCCTAGCCCCACAAATTCCAAATATTGCTCCTAAACAGCAACCTTTCCTTTTTTTTTTTTTTTTTGTAAAGAAATTATTGTGTCTGTGTATCATATATAGTTCACTCTTTACAATACAAAGTGTTAAAATGTCCAACAAAAATAAATATCAATGTTACAGTAGCTGGAGTATTCGGTACAATAGATCCCTGCCATGCTTGATTGAAATGCTCAGCGAAGACGTAATTCCATTTGGGTATTTCCCCAGAGATTTGACAAGTCTCATGTCCCTGCCACTAAGGCTTGTTTCTGGGATTGGGGCCACTCCTCCCAGGCAGATGCAGGAGGGAGGAGTCTAGCGCTGGAGAGGAGTTGCGATGTCAAGGTCTCCAGACCTGATGGAGAGCCTTTGTCACCAAGTGGCGGAGCTGTAGTTCTTGCTGGTCCTAACTGTGGAGTCGGAACACTCCCCTTCCGAGGAGTCGCAGTCTGAGTCTCCAAACTGCACAGGGTTCTGCAAAGTTCAGACAAGAGCTCTTAGTTCTCGGCGTGAATGCTTCCCCGTGTCACAGCCCTCCCTCAAGGTGAGCACTTCCCATGTTATAGGCGCTGACAATGATAATAAATGAGACTGGGCCCTGCTCTCGGGGGAGCTTATGGAGCTATATAAAGTTGGCGATGCTGGTGGTGTCCGTGGCCTTGTACCAGTGCCTCCACATCCTCATTTCCATAGCATTCCAGTGTCCCAGGTACCACTTACTGTAAGTCCAGTCTACTTACCTGCTGAAATAGATCATTTCTTATAGACTCGATAGAAATTACACCTTTTACTGGTAAGGAAACTGACCTTCAGAGAAGGTAAGCAATGGGCCCAAGGTTACATGGCGGGCAGAGTGGCTGGGGCTTGCTTGCGTCTAGGCAGCCTGAATCTAGGGCTTACACTTATGAGTGCCACACACTTCTGGCTCTCCAAAGGCTGGACTAGTCTACATAAGAAACAGCATCTGGGGCTGGAGAGATGGCTCAGTGGTTGGGAGCACTAACTGTTCTTCCAAAGGACCCAGGTTCAATTCCCAGCACCCACGTGGCATCTTACAACCGTCTGTAACTCCAAAATCTAACACCCGTAGACATACAATGCACATAAAATAAAAAGAAATAATTAAAAAAAAAAAAGAAAGAAACATCATCTGGGCTGGAGAGATGGCTCAGAGGTTAAGAACACTGGCTGCTCTTCCAGAAGCCTTGAGTTCAAGTCCCAACAACCACATGGTGGCTCACAACCATCTACAATGTGATCTAATGCCCTCTTCTGGCCTGCAGGTGTACATGCAGGCAGAGCACTGTATACATAATAAATAAATACATACTTTAAAAAAAAGAAAAAGAACAAACAGCATCTTCTGTGCTGTAGCAGTGTCTTCCAGAGTGGAGGGAGGGACACTCAGTCGCTTTAATAGGATTGGGAGGTGAGGAGAAGATAGGGGATCCTGAACATTTCATGTCTCTGCTTCATCTGGGAGACACTGTCCTTATTCAGGGCACCCGTGGCTATTTATTTACTTTGTGGAGGCAGCATATATGTCATCTACTGAGCAAAAGTTATAAAGGCCCCGAGGCATGAAAATACTTGTGTTGACTAGACTTTTCATGGACTTGATACAATAGCTAGAGTCATTTGAGGAGAGGAGATCTCAGTTGAGAAACATGCCTTCGTCAGACCCGCCCATAGGCACGTCTGTGGTCTGTCTTTTTGACTAAAGACTGATGTGGGAGGACCCAGCTCACTGTGGGTGGTACCATCCCTGGGCGGGTGGGCTTGGGTTGTTTAAAAAAAAAAAAAGCAGGCTGAGCAAACCATGGAAACAAGGCAGTAAGCAGCCGTCTCCTATGGCCGCTGCTACAGTTTCTGCCTTGGCTTCTCTCAGAGATGGACTGTGAGCTGTAAGCTGAAATAAACCTTTCTTCCCTAGGTTGCTTCAGTGACAGAGAACAACCGAGGAAAATATTTTAAGCCTAGAAGAGCCAGGAAGGGTGGCATGGGGTGAGGAGGAGGAGGAGGGAGGGGTGCCCACCTCGTAGCCGCCGCGCTCCTCGGCGGCGCACAGCTTGCCCAGGGACATCTGTGTCTTCACTCGCCTGACTGCACACTCCTTGTCAGACAGCCCATCGGAGTGGGAGGAGATCTCGATGGGGGCCTCGGGTGTCTGCGACAGCAGGTCATCCAGTGTCTCCGCCAGGCGCTCTCCCCGTCTGTCGGCTGAGTCGTCGGGGCTGTTTGAGTGGTCACTGGTGTTTCCTTCCTCCCCATCAGACACAGAGAAGTTCTCGGAGCTGAGTGTGGAGTACGACTGGCAACTGCTAATGCAGCGGTGAGGCCTGGAAACAGAAAACGCATGGACTTAGCCAGAGGAGGGGTGCCTCCCTGCCTCGTCTGTCAGCAGAGTGACGGGAGTGCTGCCATCTCCTGCCATCTTCCAGGGGAAGACCAAAGTCCAGATAGGTAGAAAACATTTATGGAAGAAGACAGGAGTTATGGACTGAGCTGTGTCCTCCCCAAATTCTTTAGAATTTATCCATCTCTCTCACGCGAGGGCACAGGAAGAGAGTGGCTGTCTGCAAGCTAGGAAGAAAGCTGTGGCAAGGAACAGAATGACCTGTCACTGTGAGCTTGGGTTTTCAGTTTCCACCACTGGGAGAAATATATGTTGTTCCATAAGCCCCCCCCTCCCCCGATCTGTGATACTTGACTACGGCCGCACGAATACACTATCTCAGGGCAGTTCACTGGAAACCAGCAGTCACCGCAAACAAGCCCCGCTCCTCTCAAACCAGATGCTGTGCTCTGCAGTGGGACTGGATCTGTACTCATGCTCTCGCTGTGAAACTCTCTGGAAGTGAATCTGATGACCTGTATGAGCTGCTGCACAGAGAGGCAGCGTTCAGACACGGTGGCGGGAAGGCATCAGCACTTAGTTGAGTTTGTTTCCCTGTGCAGTGGTTCTGATGGGCCTCCGCCTGAGCCATGGGTAGCACGCTGGAGGAAATCACAGGCTTGTATGGGCCTTACCTCTGTCTTCGAGGAAATTCCACTTCACTGTCCACTTCCCCTTCTTCTTCCGAGGAGTCATCTCCACTCTGAGGAGGACACGGAGAAAAGGCCTTTATTGATTTTAGAATCTCCCTCTTCCCCATCTCTACTGGCCTCTGACAGGTTTAGTTTTCATCGAAAGGGGCTTAGTGAGAGCCTGTGGACAGTCTCTTTAACCTGTCCATCCCCATATGCACAGGGGAGCTCCTAACTGGAACCCTACCACTCTAGAGGCCAAGACAGGTGGATAGCGAGGACAGCCCAGATACACAGTGAGTTCCGGGTCATCCTGGGCTAAATTAGGCGTTGTCTCAAAAACAAATGACAAAAAAAAAAAAATCCAAACAAAACAACAAAAACCCAAAGCATCTCCCAAATAAAACAAACAACTCAATACAAAACCAGAGCAGCTCAGACCAACACAACACACACACACACACACACACACACACACACACACACACACACACACACCCTCCCTTCAGCATCAGTGTGCTCTGTTTCCATGACAACAGGCTCTTTGCCAGGTGCTAGAAGACATACAACTTTCCCTTTGCCTCCAGGAGGGGGTTAGCCACATGCAAGTGTCCAGGGAACAGTGAGCAAGAGGAAGTAGGTGAGCTCTGGGATTCGGGACTCTGTCTTGTCACTGCTGCCACAAGGGGCTGTGGGGCTTTTCATAGGAACCCCACCTGATGGAGCTTCCAGCTCTGCCAAGGCCAGCAAGGGCTTACTGTGGCTATGCTAAGCCATATGGTGTGTAGATGTCTGATCGTCCTGTATTGCTACTCAACTCCAGTGATGGTGCAGTCACACAAATGCATATGCCGTTACTTTCCTATTATTATTATTATTATTATCATTATTATCAGTTTGTTTTTTGAAACAGGGTTTCTCTGTGTAGCCTTGGCTGTCCTGGACTCACTTTGTAGACCAGGCTGGCCTCGAACTCACAGAGATCCGCCTCCCTCTGTCTCCTGAGTGCTGGGATTAAAGGCGTGCACCACCATGCCCGGCCTACTTTCCAATTTTTAAAAAAGGCTGTCCCGGCATTTTCACCAAGTCCACATGTTGGCAGGCACAAGGGTGCTCTGGCTGGGACTGAGAGGATCACTTGGTTCTTTGGCTGATGTGAAAGGCTGTGCATGTGCATGCCTGACAGCTAATCTTCCCCAGGGCACCAAGGACAGAAAGTCAGCCACAGGTAAGAGCAACTGTCCTTACCCCAGCACCACAGTACCCTGGACTACAGAGTCTCCTGGGAGCTTAGATGGTCCCACCACTGATCCAGTGGAAGGATCCAAAGGCTGGGGGGCAATTTACATTTTAAAAACCAGTTCTAAAACATCACAATTTTATTCATTGTATTTTATTTTTGACATGCATTTTTTCTTAAATAAGAAAGACAGTGCTGGAGTTAGTTGTCCTAATTGCCAAGATGAGCGGCTATTTTTAGGAACACCCACTGAACTGCATCTTGGGAAAGAGAAACTGGGCTGCTGTGGGGTGTGCAGTGAATGTGCTGTGTGCTCTGGGGTCCTGCAGAGCCAGAGGTGGCATCAAAATGGCAGTAAGGATGCTCAAAGGTACATGTGGCGTGGTGTGACTGAGAAAAGGTGTGGGTTTCTTTTGGGGTTGGTTAGCCAGGCCAAGGCTGGTGAGCTGGCTGGGGGCGAAGGCATCTGCCATCAAACAAAAGAGGCTAATGTCAGCAGGCTGCCTTCCAGGTGCCATGCGAGACGCTTTAATTCACGTAGTCTTCAAATCGACCAGCATGGCTGACTCCACTATTGGGCTCTCTGTGCACGGCAACAGATTCACAGAGGTGCTAGGTGGATGACCTGGCTTTGAACTGCCTGAGTCCCAAGCTTAGAATGTCCAACACCACAGAGGACTACCAGGCAGCCCGTGGAGGAGACAGAGAGTTCGCAATTCAGAATCAGTTGGGTCAAGGTGGTTGCTAGTGTTTTCTAAAGAATAACATAAAGAACATTAACGCGGGTTGCGGGGGGGAGGGGGGAGGAGGAAGTGGTGTAGAAGCACAGGCTTTAAAAAGCTATGTAGTCTGGGCCTGGAGAGATGGCTCAGTGGTTAAGAGCACTGTCTGCTCTTCCAGAGGTCATGAGTTCAATTCCCAACAACCACATGGTGGCTCACAACCATCTATAATGTGATGCCCTCCTCTGTCTGCAGATGTACATGCAGACAGAACACTGTATACATAATAATAAATAAATAAATCTTTTTTTTTAAAAGCTATGTAGTCAAACGGATGCAGGAAATGCTGGATGACACAGTTCACTATGCGGCTTCTACAAGACCATGTTTGCTATCGCACACCAGCAATCTCCATTTCCTGAACTTCCTTGTGACGCCCCTCAGGACTGGAGTCCTAGGGCAACAGTTGGCAGACATTTTGACCATGTGCCCTTAATATATAGTTATGCCAGGCTCCCAGTTCAGTAACCCCCCCCCTCAAATGTACTCCCTGGCCCACCGCTGAACCACTGTGGAGGGGATCTTTAGAGTAAAAGAAACCTCTGTGTTTTGTTGGCTCGCTCTTTCCCCAAATGCACACCTTTAAATGTCCAATTTTATACCGTGCATCACGTGATTGATGCTGCCATCCTCTGATGGCAGCGACAGGCTACTTTAGCCATACCTTACCTTCTGAAGGGGCCGCGGCTTTTGAGGTAGCATAGGGGGTGTGAAACGATGAGAAACACCAGATTGACAGCCATTAAATCCATTTGTCTCCTTTCTCTCGGAGCTTTGGGCGGTTCCCCAAAGAGGATTGTGTGCTGGTGAACTGGGCCGCTCTGGGCTCCTCCCCACTGGCTCAGGCGTGGGAACATCTAAAGACCCAGAATGCTCCGGCCTGCACTGGAAACAGGGATCATAAGGTTCCGCCTGGCAACAGCCCCAGGGTCCGACTTGGTCCCGGTCAAGTTCCGAATTTCTCCAGCAATCTGCTGCCATGGCTGTGGAGATGAGGTCCGGGCTGGAGCCAGGCATCTGTCTCTGCGCATGGTTGCTGAGTGGACTCCGCAGGGCTGCCGCCGGGCCAAAGTACCTCAGGTTATTGGCGCAGGTTGCAATGTCCTGACCATGACTGTTGAGTCTGGGATGGCGGCTCTGCGGCAGGGCGGGAGGGAGTTGCTGGTGTTGCTGCTGAAGAGGATCATGCTGAAGGACGGGCGGGCACTGAGCCTGAGCGTGGTGCAGGTAGCTGGGGTGTGGAGAGTTTTCCTGGGCTGGCTGGCTTTTCAAGATGGCTGCAAAGTCACTATGGCTGCCCCTACTAGTCCCACGGCGGTGACGCGGTTTGCTTCGGTATCTGCTCTTGGTGCTTGAGGCGCCCATTTTGGGACTTGCAGACAGAGGGGATGCATTGGGAACCACTTCTGTACTGGGGATGCTTTCGGATCGCAACAGGTCTGGCCTGGGAAGGAGAGCAGATCTGTTTCAGACGCATCAAAAAACTTGTTCAACATTGGATAAAATATGCTAAGCTTTACAGTACACTCTTGGGTTATA
>OU015745.1:76242367-76260136 GCA_907169655.1 Acomys percivali | reverse complement strand
GTGTGTGTGTGTGTGTGTGTGTGTGTGTGTGTGTGTGTGTGTGTTTCACAGTGCATGTATAAAGACCAGAGAACAATGCTGGGGGAATTGGTCGTCTCCTTCCACCATGGGATTTTGGGACTGAACTCGGGTTCTCTGATTTGCTTACTTTTACCAGGTGAGCTCTCTCACTGGCAGCTTTTATTTCTCTGTGCTCTGGGTCACTAACTTACACACCTGTTCTTTCTAGTTCTGTTCCACAGGGTCCTTACTGTGTTCCCTGTGATCCCGGCTGTCAGCTCGGCACCCTCGGGCCGAGCTACGGGCTCGGGAGCTTGCTCACATCAGCCATCAGTCTAATGATGCACCTGGGCGAGCTGTCCGTCACAAAGGAAACGGATATCTCACTCTGTGGCCCAGGCTAGTCTCACACTCGTGGCAATCTTCCTGCTGCAGCCTCCTGAGTAGGTACCACAGAACAAGCCTCAGGCTCAGTAGGCAAGATTTAAAATGTCCGAAGAGTTTGCCCTAGACATGGTCTCTTGCAAAGATGAGGCTGTGTGTTATCCATGCTTCTTTAAGATGGGTCCTAGCAAGGAGTCTAATTACAGCAGGTACTCAATGAATCCTAAGGGCAGGTGGGAAAGAAGGGGCCAGAGAGGGTAAAAAGCCCAGGAGGTTAGGCAAAGGCAGCAAGAAAGGGCTAGGGAGAAGCGACAGTGGATTTCCACTCTTCCCTCCCTCTTTGAGACAGGGTCCCTAGCCCAAGCTGGCCTTGAACTTTGCTGAGATGACCTTGAGCTAATTACCCTGCCTCTACTTCCTGAGCGCTGCTACTGCTGCTGCGACTGCAGGTGCATGTCACCAGGACCTGTTTATACCATGCTGGGAACGGAACCCGGGCCGTTGTGCGTGTTGTAAGAGTACTCCACCATACGGCCTATGCCCCCAAGCTAACATTCCGCTTTTATCCTAATAGAGGGAGCCTCGCTCAGCTGTGCTCCAGTGCCTACAGGGCCAGTGGGAGGGTCACACGCAGGGGGAAGACGGAGCATCAAAGTACAGCCCAGCTCACATGTGACAAGCAGTTCCTGAGCTGATCAACAGGTTCCTGCAGGCCAGCTGTGCCCCATGTTCGGGACCAGACAAGACACCCAGCAGGAGGAGGTTTCAGAGCTCGAGGGGCTACACATTCCTTTTTAAATTTTTATTTATTTTTATTTTTTAAAAGAATTATTTATTTATAGCATATATACAGTGTTCTGTTTTCATGTATGCCTGTACACCAGAGGAGGGCACCAGATTTCATTATAGATGGTCATGAGCCACCATGTGGTTGCTGGGAACTGAACTCAGGACCTCTGGAAGAGCAGACAGTGATCTCAATCACTGAGCCATCTCTCCAGCCCCCACATTCCTTTTTAAAAAAATAAAACAGCAGAAACACTCTCTCAGCTAATTCTGAGGCAGCCAGATGCAGTGGCCCTGGTTGGAAGAGGGCATGCAGCAAACAGTCCCCTCTGCATGCTGTCCCGGCCCCTCCCAACTCAGCTGCGGCATCTGACACACCACCATGCAAGCCCCGGAATCCTGCAGACACTGCTGCTGGTCAGCTTGTACTGTAGAGAGGACCTGGGCAGAAGAGGTTCAAGGGCACTGCAGGGTTGGGTTAGCATATACTTGCATGGTAACAGGCTGTGGGGCACCCAAGGGAGAGTTGAGGACAAAGCGTCCCAAGTTAGGTGATGGGCAGACCCCACAGAGTGACCTTGCTCAACCGCTTCGCAGCCTGCAACACGCCTCATGATTTGCAAAGTGCCTGGCTCTGACTGTCACATCGGTACTTCATTAAGGGCATTGAGTATCACGGGTGGTGGCGGTGGTGGCAGTGGTGGCTTGGCATCACCAAGCAGAGTGATCCTTTGACCTGGAGTCTTTTACTCTAGAGCACAGTTCTTTCCCACTCAGATGTCTCCTATGGAAAACAGGCTGGGAGGACCTACATGAAACTCCGATGGCCAAGAGGGACTCTTGACTGAAGGACTCCATCAGATTTGCCTGCGGGTATAACTGTGAGGGGTCTTCTTCATGGTTAACGTAGGAGAGCCTAGCCTGCTGCGGGCTGGGCATTCCTAGACATGTGGCCTGGGCTGTAAAAGAAAGGTAGTTGAGGGCTGGAGAGATGGCTCAGAGGTTAAGGGCGCTGACTGCTCTTCAAAGGACCTGAGTTCAATTCCCAGCAACCACATGGTGGCTCACAACCATCTATAGTGAGATCTGGTGCCCTTGGCCTGCAGGTGTACATGCAGGCAGAGTGCTGTATACATAATAAATAAATCTTAAAAAAAAAAAAAAAGAAAGGAAAGGTATTGAAGGTGAGCAGTGCTCCTCCACGGTCTCTGCTTCAGTTCCTCTCTCTCCCCAGGTTCCATCTTGAGATCCCGCTCTCCTTGCCTGAACTATGGGCTGTAACCTGTAAGTCAAACAAATCTCTTCCCTCCCCAAGCTGGTTTTGGTCAATGTGTTAACATAGCAACGGAAAGCAAGTGGAAGCCAGCAGCACCCTTCCGGCTGTTGACTGGGCCTGAGGCTTCAGGTGGCGGCTGGCTTCTCTGCTCTCCGGCCTCTCCCAAGGTCTCTGAATCTAGGACTGAACTGCCTAAACGATCTAACATTTCCACTCTTGATGGTGACGGGCAGGACAGTGTCCGGCAGGCTGCCCGCCTTGGGTTCGGCTCTTCGGCTCACTCACGACATCAACTCCTACTTTTGAGTTGCACGGCTCCCTTTGCTTCCTGGGTGCACTTGGTCTTAAAACGGTGGGCAGAGAAGAGTCAGTGAGTGGATCAGTACAAGAGACGAAAGCAAGGCTTGGGCAGGCTGCTGCTGAGAAGCGGTTCTCAGCTCTCCACCAGAAGATGGTTGGGGCAGTAAGTAAACAGAAGCCTGGAATCAGCTTGTGGTGTGGTCGTTAGGAGTTAGGACTGTAGCAGTTGTTTCATGCTAGAATGTCCACTGTTTGCGCAGCCTTCTAAAACCGTTCTCGGTGCTCAGGAGAGATAAGGGAACGACTGACAAGTGTGACCTCGTGAAGTTAAGGAGTGTCTCCTCAATGAAGGAATCAAGTTTACTGAATGAAGGGACAGCCTCCGGAACAGGATGAAAATCCTTGCCAGCTGCCCATCGGACGGGCATCAAGATGGAGAAAAAC
Source organism: Acomys percivali (assembly GCA_907169655.1). Lineage (NCBI taxonomy): Eukaryota > Metazoa > Chordata > Mammalia > Rodentia > Muridae > Acomys > Acomys percivali. Next base: position 76,256,946 of record OU015745.1, on the reverse strand, counting down.
AAAGAGCGCCCCCTTGCTGCCAAAGGAAGTGGCCAACTCACATGGTGGCTCCTAAAGATCCACAGTGAGATCTGGTGCCCTCTTCTGGTATACAGGTGTACAAGCAGGCAGGAGACTGTATACATAATAAATAAAAAAAAAAAAAAAAAAAAAAAAAGGCAGGCTAAGGAATTGAACAGAATATCTTCAGCAGAAGAATTACAAATGGCCACTAACACTCTCAAGTGTCCAACAGGTCTGGGGAGGCGGCTCAGTCAGCAAGGTGCTCGCCACATAAGCCTGAAGGAATGAGTTTGATTGCCATTGTCCATGTGTATAAAAAGAAGCCAGGTGTGGTGGTGTGCTGGAGTGGGGCTGAGTCGGGGGAGGGGAAGGGGAGGCAGAGGCAGAGAGATTCATGGGACCCGCTGGCCAGCCAGCCCAGCCTACTTAGTTTCAAAACAAAACAAAAACAAACAAACAAACAAACAAATGATGTGGATGTCATCTGAGGAACAACAGTTAAGAATGACCTCTTCTCTCCAGATGTACATATGTACATACATACATGTGCACACCTATGTGTATATACACACACAAACTGAAAAAAAAACCCAGTGTTTCACACCTCTAGCCATCAAGGAAATGCAAATTAAAACTACTTTGAAATTCCTTCTCACCTCAGTTAGTGACTCTCATCAAGAAAACAAGTGACTACAAATGCTGGCAGGACGTCAAGGGAACTTGTTCACTGCTGGTGTGGGTGTAAACTGGTGCGTCTGGAAGTCAAGAGGCTCCCCCAAGAAGCTAGAGCTAGAATCAGCTCGTGACCAGTCTTACCACTCTTGTGGACACCCCTGATGGACTGCGGGCCCTAATAGGCAGAGTCATGCACACACATGTTTACTGCAGCTGTACTCACAACAGACAGGAAATGGAAGCAGCCTAGTTACCCACCACAGAAGAGTGGATAATGGGGATGAGGTACATATGCACAACGGATTTTTTTAGTCAGCTGTAAATGAAAAATATTATGAATAACAATTATGAAAATTGACAGATCTGAAAAATATTATAAAGTAAGGTAACCCAGGCTCAAAGACAAACACCCCGTGTTCTTTGTCATATGTGGATCCTAGCTTCAAATGTAGGCGCATGCATTTACGTGTGAGTGAGCAATATGTGGGGGGGTCAGGAAACTAGCAAGGGCCCCTGAGAGTCAGGGGAAGAGCTTTAGTGGAGAGGAATGGGAGGATTACAGAATATACTTGCTATGGGTGGGGAGGAATACTAGGGGTGAAAGGGTTTGAGCAGGGATATGGGGGGAGGGGGGCAAGAGAGACACGAGTTGCATGGAGGGTCAAGGGAATCTAAGCAAGTATGGAAATGCCATAAAACTCTGCTACTTTACAAGTTAATGAAATGTAAAAAGACAAACGTGCTTCCTTGGCTTGCGTTTTCTCCTTCCTATTTTCCCACTGCATTTGGTTCAAGTCTTACAGGGCCAGGCTTGGCACGGTCTCTGGCATGTGGGAATTAGAAGGCTCACAGATTTTGGTACTTCTGAAAGGATGAAAAGTATTCTAAGATGTTTTTGAAGATGCTAGGCATCAAAGCCTAGCTCTACATCGAAGCCCACCCTCTCTAAAGATGTATCTCTCTACTCGCTAATGCTGAGATGAGACCAATATAAAGCAAGTACAATAAAAGGGGAAAGAAGCCGGGCGGTGGTGGTGCATGTCTTTAACGCCACCACTTGGGAGGCAGAGGCAGGTGAATTTCTGTGAGTTGGAGGCTAGCCTGATCTATAGAGTGAGTTCTAGGACAGCCAGGGCTACACAGAGAAACCCTGTCTCAAAAAAAACAAACCAACCAAACAAACAAATAAATGGGGAAAGAATGATTTCTTAAAAGTTAAACCCTGGGGGGCTGGAGGGATGGCTCAGGGCTTAAGAACACTATCTGCCCTTCCAGAGGTCCTGAGTTCAGTGCCCAGCAACCACATGGTGATTTATACTCTATAATGTGATCTGATGCCCTCTTCTAGTGTGCAGGTGTATATGCAGATGGAGCACTCATTTACATAAAATAAATAAATCTTTAAGATTGAGTTTTAGGCCAGTTTGGACGACTGCCTAACAAACAAACAAACAAAAAGTCATAAAGTTTACCTCCATTTAGAGGTGAAGTAAGGGAGTTACTTACTTGGTTAAGTGTATGTAATCATCAATGGCCAGTTCTCTAAGTAAACATATTGATGATGTATGCACAGACCACTGTGTCAAAAATCAAGAGTTACGATGAACTCAGTTCTGTTTCTTAGGGTTGTAAGAATAGAAAGAAATTCCGTGTGCCATGATGATACAACCGTTTACCCATGAACATACTGGTGTTGAGAGAGGCCAGGTGACATGGCCCAAGGTGCACACTTCCAAAGCATGGCCGGAGTTTCAACCCAGATCTGGCATATACTTTTCTTTCCTGTGTCTGGGCTAAGATAAGGTGCCTCAGATAGTGAGAAATGAGACTGCTAGGGTCTAAGCCATGCTTTCTCCCGTCTTCCTTCTTGGTTTCAGCTACAGAGGTGGCCACACCCACCACACTCAGGGAAGGCCTTTTTACGGGTGTCCTTGTCTATCTAGCTGTCTGATGGATGGACACGGTTGTCTCACCGCTTAGTCTGTACTCCGGCCTTGTGAGGCACACCCTTCCTTTTCATGAGCTTCTCCATGGCGTTGGGGTGGATTATTGGACGGACAGGGTGTCGTTTGTAGGTCCCAGGGTACTTCTTTTCCACGGCTTGCTCTCGCCTGTGGGACAGAAAAAAAAACAAAACAGAATAAAACACTCCTTGGTTTTGGTAGACAGAAGGCAGGATGGAAGATGGTGACTGTGGAACTAGAAAATAGAAAACACCCTCCTACTCTCCTGCTTACAGAAGAGTAAAAGACAGGACCTAATCAGGGGGCTAACCCGAGCACTAGGTAAAGCATCCTCCACCTAACAGGTGCGCACTGGGGAGATGGCTCAGTGGTTAAGAGCGCTTGCTGTTCTTCCAGAGGACCTGAGTTTGATTCCTGGCGCCCTTGTCAGATAGTTCACAGCTGTCTGTAACTGCAGACTCAGTGGGGGCGTAGAACTAAACAGAGTTCTCAAGAGAGGAAACACAAGTGGATGAGAAACGTGTTTAAGAAACGTTTACTGTCCTGGGACATTAGGGAAATGCAAATAAAAACTGCTTTGAAATGTCATCTTATCTTCTTAATTAGAACAGTTGAGATTAAAAACAACAAACAAACAACACCCCGAAACAAATGATGAGGAATGCTGGCATGGGTGTGGGGAGGGAGAACCCTGATTCGGTGCTGGTGGGGTGCAACCAGGTGCAGGCACTATGGAAATTGGTGTGGAGGCTCCTCAGAAAGCTCGAACTAGATCAAGCACACCATTGAGCTATGCTTCTCCTGGTCACACACAAGAAGCACTGCATATCCGACTACAGAGATACCCGCTTGTGCCTGCTCACTGTTGTGCTAGTCACAACAACTAGGAAGTGGAAATGGCCTGGATAGTCAGGAATTGATGAAGGAAAAGGTGATATATTTACACAGCGGAATACTGTTCAACTACTTAAAAAAAATCAAAATGGGGCTGGAGAGATGGCTGAGCAGTTAAGACCAGTGGCTGCTCTACAGATCTGGGTTCGATTCCCAGCACCCACTCCCATGAATCTGACACCCACTTCTGTCCTTTATGGGCACTGTATGCGCATGCTGCACAGACACCATATTATACATATAATTTTTGGCTACAATTTTTAAAAAAAGAAAACAAAATAGAAAGATTTCAAAAAAGAAGAACAACTATGGAATTGGCAGGTAAGTGGTTGGACCTGGAAACAATCATTCTGAGTGAGGTAACTAGCCTTTCACTTGCAGATATTAGCTCTGAAATTTCCGATAGGTACGTTTCATTTGGAATATCCATAGCGGTCAGGGCCATACTAAGGGGTGCAGCATGATGGGGGGGGCTTAAAGGGGAAGGAGATATAACACAGTGGTATAAAAGCTCAAAGAGGAGGAATGTAACAGGAAGGGGAATGGGAGAGCAGGCTAGAAGAGGGGAAATGGAAAGGAATAAATGACTCTAGAAACTTTTCAAAACAATTAAATGGAAACCCACTTACTATTGTAGAAGCTTACACACACACACACACACACACAGAGAGAGAGAGAGAGAGAGAGAGAGAGACAGAGAGAGACAGAGAGAGACAGAGACAGAGAGAGAGAGACAGAGAGAGAGAGAGAGAGACAGAGAGAGAGAGAGAGAGAGAGAGAGAGGTGGTCAGTGCGGAGTATTTTCATTTGCCTACAAGTTCTGACCACACTTACCAGACACCAGCTTGTTGTATCTGAAGGCTGCCATTGAACAAGCGGAAGGGACTGAGTCTAAGTTACCTCAACTCTGTTCTGTTCTCACCTCAAACACCTGCATGACCTTTCTCTTCCCCAACACGATCAAGCATGGAAGCTTTGCTACCACCAGGGATCCCTTTGCACGGTGCTTTACTTTCCTAGGTCAGTGAGTCTCTGAGTGTCCACGTTAAGTTCTTTTGGAAAGGAAGCCCCTCTCTGAACCACGTGGCAGAGTTAAGTGGTCGCATATCAGCCCTGCAGCAATGCTAACAAGCTGGACTGCCTTACCCTGGCAGGGACCTGGGGACAGCGAGTGCTTAAGGAGAGCTGACTGAATAACGAACACATCTGCATATTCACTGCAGTGGCACCATGCTTGCAGAGCAGCTCATCCAGCTGACTGACTGACAGAGTGGCGAGCAGAGCGTCACGGGGCTCAGTACGTACTTGAGGAGCTCCTTCTCCCGCATTTCCAGCTGCAGCATGATGGCGCTCAGCTCCATGTACAGATTGTTAGCCCGTTCAAGCTTTCTCTCATAGTGCTCTCGAATATCCAGGGCGTGCCTGTGAATGAAAACACAGGGTGAGCAGAGACGAGACAACGGGTGAGCTCTGATGAGACATGTGCAGTGGCTGACTTCAAAGCACTAGCTCCAGGGGCCTCTGTTTTTACATTAAAAAAAAAAAAGTTGGTTTTTTGTTTTTCATGACAGGGTTTCTCTGTGTAGCCTTGGCTGTCCTAGACAGCTTTGTAGACCAGGCTGGTCTCGAACTCAGAGATCCACCTGCCTCTGTCTCCCGAGTGCTGGGAATAAAGGTGTGCGCCACCATGCCCAGCTCAAAATTTTCTTAACACAAGGAGTCAGACAAGGAGGAGTGGGAGATGGGGAGTCTGAGCTGTGTGTTTTATCCTAAGCCTACCCACCCCAACCCCCACCCTCACCCCCTGCCACACAGAGAGCCGGGCAGGCCACAGATAGAGTAAGAACACACTGTATGTGCATTTTACGCTCTTCATACAACACATTCACACGTGAATGGAGAGAGTATAAAGTTAACACCAAGATCACACTCTTATCCACGGCACAGGCTTATCTGCCTAGTGTGGTCTCGATGCTCCCCCTCAGATCCAAATGTAAACCTTCACCCATAAGGTGACGGTGCTGGAGGAGTTGGCACGGAGGTAGTAGAGGGAGCCCTTGTGTAGAGGGAGCCACTGGATGAGGACACATGCCGTGCCATGAGGTGATAAAGGGTCTTCACCAGATACTGACTTTGCTACTGGTTTAACGTTGAACTACCCCACTTCCAGAATCATGTGCAGTGCATGTCTTCCATTTATAAACTGCTAAATCAAAGGCATTTTTGATATAGAGGCCTAACTGCCCAGTACAGTGGTTGTCTGGAGGCGGGGAAGTGGAGTTTATAAATCCCTGCCCTCCAATGCACCGAGAACAGCGGACGTGCCCTACAAATCTCTGTTGCAAAGGGTCATAAGGGAGGGAAACAGAGGAGAGGGTCAAAGTTATACACGAAGGAAGCCATGTGTGCGTGGGTGTACACATACCACGCTATGTGTGTGGAGGTCCGAGGCCGGAGGCTCTGTTTGCCTCTGCACTGAACACCCCAGGCTGGCTATCCATCAGCTTCTGGGGAGTCTCCTGCCACTGCTTTCTCTCTTGTCCCGGGAGCTCATGGGTCACAGAGAGCTGCCACAGGAAGCCAGGCTTTCTATGGGCTCTGGGAATTTGAACTTGGGTGTTCATACTCCTGTGGCAAGATCTTTACTCTCTGAGCTACCTCTCTAACCACGGGGTAACTTTTTATTGTTCAAACGTTAATGATTAAAAAAAAACCAAACTGATAGCAAGTTGCCCATATGTACCAAGTGGTACTTTGATACATGTGTTCGCTGTATAGTGTTCAGATCAGGAGCTGGAGAGGCGGTTCAGCAGCCAAATGCACGCACGCACTGCTCTTCTAGAGGACTGGAGTGCAATTCCCGGCATCCATTTAAGGTGCCCACAACCAGTTGTAACTTTGGCTCCAGGGGATCTGATGCCCCTGGCCTCTGTGGGCATCTGCACCCATGGGCTCATACTCATACACAGACACACAATTATAATTCAAAATAAGAAATGAACGAAAAGATCAGAGTAAGCATGGCAATTTCCTCCAACAATGATCGTTTCTTTATGTTGGAAACATTTAAAATTCTTTCTTCTTACTTTTTAAAAAAAAAAAAGGAAAAAAAAAAAAAAAAAAAAAAAAGAAAAGAAACTCCAAAGTTAGGGTGGTGGCTCAGGCCTACAATCCTTGTACCCTGTGATTTTTAGGCCAGCATGATCTGTCTGATCTACATACTAAGATCCAAGCCACCAATGACCTTGACTCAAGCAAGCAAGCCACTCTGAGCAGGGGAGAAAGGGAGCTGAGCAATCCAGTAAGCTGTGTTACCTGTCGTCACCCTAGTGTGCAGGAGAAATGGAGAATTTCTTTCTTCTGTCTAATTATAACAGCATCAGTTAGTTGGCATTTCCCGCCCCATCTCTCTGCACGCCCTCCCAGCCTAGAGTAAACACCATCCTACTCTCTGTTTCTCTGAAACCAGCCTTTCTAGACTCCCCCGTAGAGTTAACTCAGAGCAACAATGGAAAGATGCAGAAGGGGCGGTTCAACAGTGTTTGATTCCTGCTCCTTTCGCAACACCGACAGGTGGGGCCAGGAGAGGGGCGGGGCAGCGGGGCGGGGCGAGGAGAGGGGCGGGGTCATCTGACCTGAGCTCTTCCCTGCGCCGGCGAATCAGTTCTTCATCTAATCGGTGTATACAGGTCCCTTCACTTTTGATTTTCTCAAAGTGTTTTTTCACTTCTTCTCTCCATTCAGCCTGAGTGAGGAAAGTTTAATTTTGTTAACGCTGTCGTTTCCTTCCCAGATGTGTCCATGGGACCACGTACAAGCCTCTGTCCCTCTGCCTGCTTCCCGCAAACTTCCAACAAGAATGTCTTCAGGTTAAGTGCTCAGGAAGCACTGCCGAATCAACAAGACATCCCCCAAGGCTGTAACTGCAAGCCCCACCCACTGTCCTGAACATAGTGCTGTCTGTTTTTCAGTTTCCCCAAAGCAATGGCCACTAGAAACAGCACAGGGCACAGTGAGCATCCCTTCTGGGACAGAAGTGCTCAGCTGAAGTCAAGGGAGTATGTGTGGAGGCAGAAAGAACGCAGTGATGACTGAGGTTCACATGCCTGGGAGTTATCTTCACTCCCGCCGTCTCATGGGCTTTGCTTAGGACAAAAGCCTGAGAGAAGATCTGGACATCCCAGAGAAAGAGCACAGCACAACAGGGCACTGCACAGGAATGTGGACTGAAGGAGAAAGGGCAAGGAGGGAGGAGGGAGGAGGGAGAAGGGGGAGGGGGAGGAGGGGGAAGAAGGAGGGGGAGGAGAGTAATTCAGAATTATGGTTGACTGAAGCGCCTTCATTCAGTGAACTCTCTTAACATTCCTTTGGCTTAAGATGAGGTGAAGTGGGTTTTTTTGTTTGTTTGTTTGTTTGTTTTTGATTTTTAATACAGGGTTGCTCTGTGTAACCCTGGCTATCCTGGAACTCACTCTGTAGACTAGGCTGGCCTCCAACTCACAGAGACCCGCTTGCCTCTGCCTCCTGAGTGCTGGGATTACAGGCGTGTACACTACCTCTTGGCTGAGTTGAGAGGCTTATTTTTGTTGTTGTTTTTCTTAAATTCACTTAAAAAGAATCAAGAAAGGGGCTGAATTTCACATTTGGGTCAGCAACAGGACAACCAGGCAGTGGCAGAAGTTGGGGTGAAGAATTTTAGGGAGAATACCAGGCAGTGGTGGTACACCCCTTTAGTCCCAGCAGAGGCAGAGGCAGAGGCAGGCAGATCTCTGTGAGTTCGAGGCCGGCCTGGTCTACAGAGCAAGTTCCAGGACAGCCAGTGCTGCACAGAGAAACCCTGTCTCAGAACTGCCTCTCCCTGCCAAAAAAAAGAGCGTTTGGGAGGAGATCCAGAGTGGCTATGAAATCACACATCTGCCACAAGCTCACAAACCAAGAGAGGCACTGCACCCTCCATGTGACACAATTTCCTAGTCGCCTTCAGAAGCTGACAGACCTCTGCTGGGTCAATAGGTCATTTCAATAAAATGCCATTTAGTTGTTTTCATAAGACTAATGTGTGGACTACCTCCACGAGAGCCTATCAAGGCAACTTCTGGTGCTCTGGATGTATAAAAGGAGTGTTTCTAATAGTGCTAATAGTGCATATTGTCCCAGGGACTGCTCCCCCACCTTGGACACATGCTGACAGGGGGCCCTCTGCATCATGTGCAGTTCAGCTTTTGATTGCTGCTTTCTACAGCGCCATACCATTTCCACTCCCACCATCTGCCAGGCCCTGATTTCTCACATCACCACCAACACTTGTCTTTAATGTTCCTTATAACGGCATCCCACTTTTCAGTATCCATCCAAAGGAATTGAAATCAAGACCTTGAAAGGAGATCAGTATGCCAGCTTACTGCACTAGTCACAGCACCACTCCTGACTGACAGTGTGACTATGAAGCGAACAACGGGGAACAATCGATGCTGAGGGCATCTCGTCAGCAGGTGAGAGGAAGGAAGGTCGCAGATACAAGACTGCTACAAAAAGAGCAAAACCATGTGCGTGTGAAACACCCAGTTATTCCCCGTGGAGCAGAGAAATGGCAGAATAAAATCAGTGTGCATCTTATTTATCGTGAGAGTCTATCAAAGAAAACACCGAGATGGTAACAAGCCAATTCAGGCTGAGCAGTTTTAGATTCCTGGCAAGGGCATTAGAAACAAACAGGTGGGGCGTGGTGGTGCACACCTGTAATCAGCGTGCACTTGGGAGGCAGAGGCAGGAGGATCACTGTGAGTTTGAGGCCAGCCTGGTCTACAAAGTGAGTCTAGGACAGCGAAGTCTACACAGAGAAACCCCGTCCCAAAAAACCAACCACCACCACCACCACCAACAACAACAACAACAAAAAAAAAAAAAAAAAAAAGAAAGAAAGAAAGAAAGAAAGAAACAGAAACAAACAGTGTACAGTGTACAGGTCACCTGTGTTTCTCTTTTCCATTTGACCTTCACCAGGAACCCTTAAGTATTATTTAGATGGGTAGGTGGGGGTCACACAGCATTGAGACATAGTCAGGACAGGGTTTAGAATCAAGGAATACAGCTTTCCTAGGGCACCACTAGCCAGTTCATAAGTACTCCATTATCATTAGCCAGAAGTGGTCTCAATTTCAGACCTGGAAACATATTAGTTTACAAACAGTTGATAAATTATTGCAACTAGCAAAGGTAGTAGACTGGAGGCTATTTAGGGAGAAATGAGGTGCTGCGTTGAGAGGAAAACAGAGGAATTAGCGGACAGAGCAGACTGCTATGTGCTGACGGTCTGTGCTCTCATGATCTGAAATCCCCGAGGGAGAGGGCTGAGGTAGGGGGTGGGGTGGAGTCAGGAGGGCCTCTGTGTTTAGTGTGGCCTGCCCTTTACCATGAAGGACACAGAGAAAGAGCATCTGCTTCGAAGCAGGACTCATGTCCTTCCCTGTCCCGGATAGGCAGGGCTTCTCTTGAGCTTTCTAGCTTCAGAACTGTGGGGAGTCAGTTTCTGTCTTTGACAAACTCCCCATGGATAGTAATTTAACCTGGCAGCCCATGTCAAAGCAGATGTCCAGTCCACTTCCCCCCGCCCCATTCCCCCCACCTCATCTTTCCTCTCCTGGCTCCAGAGGAACCACGTTCAGGTCAGCACTCACTTGGTTTTGATTATCGACTCAACAGTGAGAGTGGGCACATGGGGGTCCTGACGTGCTTTGCATATGAGAGGTTTTTCAGAAAAGTTAACATTGGCTTGAGAGCATTGAAGTAAAACCTTAGAAATTGATTTGACATTTTCCAAGTACATATTGTTAAATTGACTGTCTCAGTGGCTTTTAACACAACGTTGTGATAATATGTAATTTCCCAGAAAAGGGAGCAAAGTTGTTTGCAACCATATCCTACATGTGAAAGATTTCCTAGAGAGTACCTGCTGTTACTCTTGTTTCACAAAAGGATCACATCGTGTGTGTGTGTGTGTGTGTGTGTGTGTGTGTGTGTGTGTGTGTGTGTTCACACGTGCGCAATGGGCAGAGGCCCATGGAAAGCAGAAGAGGGCATCGGATTCCCTGGAGCTAGAGTGGTTGGGAGCCACCTGATACATGTGCTGGGACCTGAACTCAGATCCTCTGAAATGCTCTCAGCTGATGAGCCATCATCTCTCCAGCCCCAGCATTCCAGCTTTTACATCAAGGTCTTAAATTGGTTTTGAGTTCATTTCTGTGCAGGATGAGTGTAGTGAGAATTTTGTAAAAAAATTTAAATACGGAAATGTTATGGGTGTGAGGATAAGAGGCTGCTCTGGCAGGGCGTGGCTTTGCCAGCTGCAGATACTTTCTGGGAATGTGTGACCTTCGGGATCCAGGGAGCTTTTCAGATGGTATCTAAACGCTAGAGCCCTAAGAGGTGGGGCTGCTGCTGTTGGCTGGTTGGTTGCTGTTTGTCAAGTAGTTGTGCAAAAAGAAACAAGATGGAGAAATTGACTGTGAAGTCAAACCTGCCCCAAGGAACTCAACACCCCTAACCAGCAGGAAGTAGTCTAACATAACGACACTCTTTCTTCTCTATCCTTCTTGGAAGGGTGGGAGAGAGTGAGGAACCCACAGCCTGTCAGCCCAGTTACAGGTGAAAGATGGTGGGTCTAACTTTATTCGTCTGCAGATGGAGATGCAGCTTTGCCCGCACAGTTTATTGACTAAGAGTTCCTGCCCCACCTCTAGCGTATGTTCTTGAGGAATTTGTCAAAAAATTAGGTGGCTGGAGTGTAGTTTATTTCTGATCCTAGTCTACTGGTCTGTAATGTCTGTTTCTGGGCAGTGCCAGCAGGCTCATCACCATGGCCCTGTGGTGTACGGCAGCACCTCCGGCAGCATTCTTTCTGCTTAGGACTTTGCTATGCATACTCCTTTGTGATTCCATATGAACGACATTAGAATTTTGACGGGAATTGCATTGGATCTGTAGGTTAGTTTTGTAAGTATGACTCTTTTCACTTTATCTGTCCTGTCAAACCAGGGGTTTTCTTTATTTTCCACTTTCATTGTCTTAAAGCTTTCGTTGCATACTTGCTGAGCCATCTCACCAGCCCCTCTCTAGAGCACCTGCCATGGAAGCATGCTGAACTTTGTCAATGTCTTTTATGCATCTATAGAAGTGACTGCGATTTCTGACTGTTACAGGATCTATTTATATGGTCCTGTGGTTAAGAACGCTTATTCTGGAATCATGAGACCTGTGATTCGGATTACAGAACCCCTGGAACAAACCAGATGTTCCCATAAATGCCAGTAACGCCACCTCTGAGGTGTCTTCTTATTTTCATTTGCTCTCTCTTTCTGATGAGGGTGAGACGGAACCTCGAAGCAGTTTAATTTCCCTGGTGGCTGAGGCTGTTGAGCACCGTTTCCAAGTATGTATTTGGCATTTGCGGTTCCTTTGGGAAGTGTTGATTAACTTAGTTATCTCGTTACTGACTATTTTGCTGGTTACTTTTCATAGTGATTGGCTTTTCCAGATATTAATCCCCTGTCTGATGTGGAGATGATAATGTCTCTTCACTTTGGTGACTGTCGGCTTGGCTCTGCAGAAGCTGTTGAGTCTCATGCACTCTAGGGTCATGTCCTGTGCTATTGCCATCATTTTCAGAAAGTCCTTGCCTATTCTTGTATTTTCAAGTATTTTCCTTACATTTTTTTTTCCCTCTAGTGCTCTTAAGGTTTCTGGTTTAACACGAAGGCTCTTTGATCCGCTTGGTGAAGGGTGTGTGTATGAGAGACAGATGCATCTTTATTTTCTACACATGGACCTCCGGTTTCCTCAGTACCATTTCCTGAAGAGGTTGTCTTTGTTCCAATGTAAGCTTCTTTGGGAATCAGGTGTCCGGGCTGTCTGTTCTGTTCTGTGTTTGCTTTGTTCTTGCGCAGCGCCATGCTGTTTCTGTTTTAAGGCTCTGCCGCATTCAGAACGGGCGTTAGGTACTTCCAGCATTACTCCCCAGGCTCAGGATCACTTTGGACTTTCCGTTTTTGCACTTCCTTACAGTTTTTAGGACTTTTTTTTTTCTAGTTCTGTCGACAATGCAACTGGTATTTTGATGGGGAATGACTTGAATTTGTGGCTCACTGTCAGGAATCTATTTGTCTTAGTTAGGGTTTCTATTTGCCGCAATGAGACATGATGACCAAAAGCGATCAGGGAAGTTAAGGGCTTATTTGGCTTACACTTCCACACTGTAGTTCATCACTGAAGGAAGCCGGGACAGGAGCTCAAACAGGAACCTGGAGGCCGGAGCTGACACAGAAGTCACGGAGGGGTGCTGCTTACTTACTGCCTTGCTATGTACGCATGGCTGGCTCAGCCTGCTTTCTCATAGAACCCAGAACCACCAGCCCAGGGGTGGTACCACCCACAATGGGCTGGCCCCTCCCACATTGGTCACTAATCAAGACAATGCCCTACAGCTGGATTATGGAGGCATTTTCACAATTGAGGTTCAGATAACTCTTGTGTGAGGTTGACACGAAACTGGCCAGCAGGCTAGCCGACTTTACAAGATTGATTTTGCCAATCCTTGAGTGTCAGAGATTTTTACCATCACCTGCTGTTTTCAGTCCATCCCTTCTGTGCCTTCCCTGAGTGGCTTTCACCTGCCTGCTCAGGCTCTCTTCATTGAGATGAGACATTCCTTTCTGTGGTCGTCCTCAGCAGGCTGATGTCTGACACACAGAAAGGCTGTGAACTCCGGTACGTGGATTTCATAGTCTGTGATTTGCTGAGAACATGTGCTAGGTCTAAGAGTTTTCTGGGGAAGGCTTTGGTGTCTTTTAAGAACAGGGTGCTGTTGTCTTCAAGTAAATCCCTTGATTTCTTTCTTTCCTCCTGCCCGGTTCTCTTCTCAGCAGATGCTTTCCCTAGAAGATCATTACCCACTGGGGATGGGGTCTTCACTGTAGGGTAAATGACTAACAATGGCTCTCAAATTTTTATGTATCAGAACCTCATTATTGTCTTACATATTATTGAAGACCCCACAAAACATTTGTTTATGTGTGCAATATGTACTGACACTAGGCTAGGCATTAAAACTCGGAGTTATATACCAAGCATATAAGAGTATACTTTGCTTGCCATCAGGGCTATTATCCCACATGATATAGTTTCTACAACGCTCTACATATACTCCCGAGAGAACAAGATTAAAAACAGTAAGCAACAACTTAACATTATTATGACAATAGTTTCCTTCTCGTGGACACCCTGACGGAGTCTCAGGCTTCCCTGGAAATCCTTTCCTCACTCTGAGGGCTGAGGAGAAGAAAATCACATTTTTTTCCCCCGCTAACACTTTTTTTCTTTCTGATTCTTATCTGTAAAGTGTGTGGATATGTATTGTTCCTACAGGTTGGCGTAATCTTTGCATATGTTCCAGTGGTTTTAGCCACCAAGCATCGCCAATCTCAGGAGCATTTTGTCTGGCACAACTGCACGCTGCACTCATTAACCAGTGACTCCCCTGTCGCCTCTCTCTCTCCAGACCCGAAACCATCATTCTACTTTTAATTTCTTTTTCCCTTTTAAAAAGGTCTCCTTTCATGTATTACACCCCAACTGCAGTTTCTCCTCCCTCCACACCCCCAGTCACCCCACTTCCTATCCCCTCTCCCCCAGGTCCATTCCTCCTCCCTTCAGAAAACAGCAGGTCTCCCAGGGATGCCAGACAAGTATGTCACAACAAGTGACAATGAGACCAGGCACATACCCTCATATCAAGGCTGGACGAGGCAACCCAGTAGGAGGGAAAGGGTCCCAAAAGCAGGCAAGAGAGTCAGAGACACCACTCCCCCTGTTAGGAGTCCCCCAAGAATATCAAGTTAACACAACCACAGTGTACATGCAGAGGACCTAGGTCACACACACACAGGCTCCCTGACTGTGCCCTCAGCCTCTGTGAGCCCCTGTGAGCCCTGCTTAGTTGATTCTGTGGGCTGTGTTCTTGCGGTGTCTTTGACCCCTTTGGCTCCTACA
>OU015745.1:76229318-76242357 GCA_907169655.1 Acomys percivali | reverse complement strand
CTTCCCTGGCTCCTTGCCCTTCCCACCCTCCCCTTCCCTGGCTCCTCGCCCTTCCAACCCGCTCCACCATCAGTTGCTAGAGTCTGGCCTGGTGGCCTGTGACTTGCTTCAGCTGATGTGGCACTATGATAGGCATGCTGCCTGATCTGGGTCATGCTTTCTTGATCCATTAGTCACCACGAAAACAGACAGGAGTAGGGATGCCCGAGCTAACCTGTGAAAGAACCAGTGGCCAGGTGGAGGACAGAGGACCTGTAGCTTCTAACCAGATGTCTGCACACCTGCTGAGGTCTACCTTTCCACTAACCTGGGGCCTGGTGACAGACCTCGGTAAACTCAGACAGCCTACAGAGTGGTGGGCTAAACACTTATTTTCTTACATGTAAGTTGTAGAAGATTTTAGTAGAGTGAAGGCTAACAGATGCGTTAGCCCTCATCCTGCTGTGGCTCCATCTGGTCCTCAAGGCCCCACTTTCTAGTTTTCTGCTGTTGAGCATCAAAACGAGCAAGGCCTTCATGAAGAGCAGCGGGGGTGTGATGCTGCCTTCGCACCCTCTCTTCCTCCTCCTCCTCCTTAGCACCACCAGGACTCACTGACTGTCACATCTGCCAACCATCACAATCACGGTTCACAACAAACAGGGCCACGTGACTGTTGCATGGCGACAGTGCTCCTTGGCTGTCTGTTCGGTCGCACGAGCTGGGCATGTGCTGGCTTACCTGGGACTTGAAGTAAGTTTCCTGTGGGGTGGCGAGCACATCCGCAGATGCAATATCTAGATGCATGAGCGTCTGCCGGAAGGAAGGCCGGTTGCGAGGCTTACTCTGCCTAGGAGAAAGACATCGTGTGCATCTCAGAGGCTCTGTCGGGGGGTTGGTGAGGGGGACGCTGAGGCTTTATTCTGCTTTATGAAGCGCATTTTATTTCAAGCATTTCTATATCCCAGACAGTTTAAATGCACTGAAGTGCAAAGGGAAAATGCAACCAGGACAAACACCTAAGATGACACGGAAAGTTAGGTCTGTGACCTACTAGGAACAGCGGAGCAATCCAAGCCATCAGCTGTTAGGGTAGAGAACACTCTCAAGACATCACACCAAACCCCCCACTCATTGTGACCAGCAACTCCATGAGCAGGGCCTGGCTCTACTTTATAGGGGAGACACACCCTGATTTCACAGGTAACAAAAAATCAGAGGCAGGATTTGAATCCAAGGTTCTAAAATTCCACCACAGCATGGTTCCCCCCAAGCACCTTACAGAGATGCCTCTGCTCTGTTAGAGAAATTTTAATGGCTTTTAAGGCAGAAAGTAAGAAATGATAATGGAGGAAATGCGTCTGTTACCATGTCTGTTTCATAAGGATTTTGAATCCATCCGGGCAGGTGGAAGGAACTGGAAGATGCAGACTGTTGCTTCCAACACCCCAAATGATGGCTGAGGAGTCCACATCCTTGTAGGGGATCTCCCCTGTCAGCAGCTCCCAAAGCACCACTCCAAAAGACCTGCAGCAGGCCAGGACATGGAAGGCGGTTAGGAGGGGATGACTCGCGCTTCAGCTCTTTAATTAAAGGGCAGCTAGAGGGTGGATGCTGCAATCTCAGTACTCGGAGGCCGAAATGGGAAGGTCATGAGTTCAAGGACAGCCTGGGCACGTTGCAGGTTTCAGACCACCCTGAGCTGTACGGTGGCTCCTACATCATCAATAACACATAGATACTCTTTAATACATTTTACTCAAAGTGAGAGTGAGGCAATGCATTTAATAAAGCCTTCTACACTCAACTGTCAATCAAATGTCCAGCTTCCCAGAATGCTTAGTATATTCATGGAAATGCCTCAGAACTGACAATGGGTCAAACCTTAGATAGTATGAAACCAGAATCAACCGGAAGTGAACAGCACCAAAGACTATTCTAGGAAGGAAAAGTGTGGAGGGCAGGAATCAGGCAGAGGTAGGCAGCGGTGTCCAAGATGGTTAGGGTGTGCGCGACTCACCATATGTCCACTTTTTCGGAGACAGGCTCATTCCGGATCACCTCGGGTGCCATCCACGCAACTGTGCCAGCAAAGGACATCTTGGTGCTCTTATCACTGAGCTCCTTAGATGTACCAAAATCTGAAATTTTGACTGCATCTGTGTGAGTCACTAAAACACTTTAGGAAGAAGTAGAAACAACAAACAGATCATTAGTGCTAAGGAGAACTGTGGGTGCAGCGACTGGTGCTTTATCTGCTGTCCTCTACCCTGCAGAGTTCAGCTCACAACTCCCATGGCTGCTCTTGGGCATCACACAGACACCGCAGCTGCCAGGCAGCCCAGCCTCCCACCACCTGCAAATTGTGACATCTGTCAAGTCACTGCTCTGCTAGGCTCATTTTCCCTATATACACCCCGAAAGGGACCATGGCGTTAGGTGTGCGCCGCGCTCAAGGGTGAAGAGGAGTGCCGGGTCCTCTCCACGCCAAAGATGAGCACCAATGGCCAAAGTTCAAGCAGGTCCATACAATGCATGTTCTGCTTCTCACAAGAGCCACTTACAAAGGGTCCTGGAATAAACTGCTTTTGCTAGTCTTAAAGGTATATACAAACCACAGTACCGGTAGCTACCCACACCCCATACTTGCTCCATCTGAGGAAACTTATTCAGCATGTTAGATTGTTAATGAGTTAGGGTGCTAGGCTCTAAACAGTATAGGGGCTTATTTCTTTCTTTCTTTTCTTTTCTTTTTTTGGTTTTTTGAGACAGGGTTTTTCTGTGTAGCCTGGGTTATCCTGGACTCGGTTTATAGACCAGGCTGGCCTCAAACTCACAGAGATCCGCCTGCCTCGGCCTCCCAAGTGCTGAGGTTAAAGGCGTGTGCCACCACAGCCCACCTATCAGGGCCTATTTCTTATCGCTGTTGTGAACCCTGCATCTGCCTATCTCTTCCTGTGTTACGCTCTCAGAAGCTCAACGCTAAATTTACGGTCTACCTCCCATAACTACAGAACCTGTGACATGAGCCCTGTGAACACGTCCCCCTCCCCGTGCTGGGGACTGAATCAAGTACCCCATTGCAAAGCTGTATTTCCAACCACCTCTGTCTCTCGTTCAGCCATTTTCATCTGCTGTATTATAAGCATTTCTGAAAGTCAGTTCAATTAAAAAAAAAGTAGGAAAACAGCTGGGCAGTGGTGGCACACACCTTTAATCCAAGCACTCGAGAGGCTGAGGCAGGTGGATCTCTGAGTTCGAGGTCAGCCTGGTCTACAGAGTGAGTTCCAGGACAGCCAGGGCTACACAGAGACACCCTGTCTTGAAAAAGACAAAACCCACCTCCCCTCCCTCCAAAACAAAACAAAACATAGGAAAATGAGCCAAGGTTTCAAGTGGAGAACAACTGGCATTAATTATTTGATGTGAGGTGCGAATACCTCAGATATTAAAAAGCTTGGGCACAGTTGCTCAATTCAAAAGCCACAGAGAGGGAGAGCGTGGGCTGAGTACCTGGGCCACCCCCCGACGGTAAGTGATGAGCTCACTTCCATGCTGAGATGTGTAAACGGTTACTCGGTTACTCGCTGTGACTGGAGTCAGAAGGTGGGTCTGGAACTCTCAGCTATGGCTGATAAAAACAAAACCAGCGAACAACGAGCTCTCGCACTCACTTGGGTGACTTGAGGTCACGGTGGATGATTTTATGGAGATGGAGATAGTTCATCCCACTTGCAATCCCGGTGGACCAGTCCACGAGCAGCCGCGGCGTGATCTTCCTGCCAGCTCTCAGGACCTCATACAGCTGTCCGTGGGCACAGTACTCCATGATGATGCAGTAACACGGGGCCTGAGTGCACACACCCCTTCAAGGGAAACGTATGTAAGTACGTGAGTACACACGAATGTACATGCATGCATATCAGTATCGCAAGAGTGTTTAATAAGGGCCCACTCCTTATCCCTATGATATAAAAGTTCATATAGACAATAGCTCATTATTCTTAAATGAGTACAGTATCTTTTTGGTCTGCCCATTTCTCTGGCAAGCGTACAGGCAATTTCTGTTTTATTCTTCAGTCTAGACAGCAACAGACTGTGCTAAACTGGCAGTCTTATGTGATGCCACTCGGCTCCATTCTTTTATACTCATTAAAGTAAATTTAAATATCTTCCTTTTTACATAAACAGATTTCATATGTAATGTACAGAGGATTAAAATAAAGCATTTCTACTTTCATGATTGCTTATTAAATTTAAAATTATTTAGATTTAAAATAATTAGACTGAGGACAAAAAACAAATAAATTAGAAAATGGAGTTGGGTGTGGTGGTGCACACCTTAATCCAGGTTCTTGGCGGGGGTGGTGGGGTGGTGGTGGTGGTGGGGGCAGAGGCAGGTGGATCTTTATGAGTTTGAAGCCAGCCTAGTCTACAGAGCAAGTCCAGGACAGCCAATGCTACACAGAGAAACCCTGTCTTGAAAAATTACAAAAGAAAGAAAGAAGAAAAGAAAGAAAGAAAGAAAATGGGCCAGTTTTCTATCTTCTATATAGTTCTGTGAAAACCATTGAGAATAAAGATAACATTACAGCATATTACACATGTACACAGGTGATAGTTCCATTAATTCTTGTATCTCCCATCAAACTTGTCTTGATTATTCAAGTCCCAAAGGATCTTTCTTCTCTAAGTCGTCATGAGTTTTGCATGCTGGTTTTCTCTGCTCACAACAGACTGCAGGCTCTGCTCTCTTTTCTATCAGGCCCGAGGGGCCTAGCCAGTCCTTGCTATGCCTAAATTCACTGCAGCTTTCACAGCTGACAGGCCCGCACAATTACACTGGGAGAGACATGGGTGTGTGTGTGTTGGGGGGAGGTACTATCAGGAAAGAAGCTATTGTTTTTCAATATTGTTTTCTTTCATGTGCCCGAAATCATCACAGGATGGACTTGACCTCTTTCATGTTTATTGGGAACACTCAGGGCGAAAGTAATTTATTTTACCATAACTAACCCATTCAATCTGTAAGTGACAGTGCCGGAGCTCAAGCCAGTGTAGCTTCAAAGCCCAGGCCCTTGCTGGTCGTTCCGTATTATACTCTGTGTTCTGAATTTCTGCATAAACAATCATATCGGGATTCCTGCGTGAACACCATTAGCTCACTAAGCTGGAAGTGATGTTAACTTTACATCCTAGTTCTGGCTTCCAGATGGATCCATTTGGTAAGTATGCTCAGAGGCCCCTCAGACTCTGCAGGGAAGTTACAGAGCACTAGGGATGGGACAGACAGAGCCTTCAGCTGGTTTCCTGCTCATGCCCTGTCTCTCAGGCTGCTGAAGTGGTGGATGGATTTAGGGTGCAGCACGAGGCGCTGACGTGGACCAGCAGCAGGCTGTGCATTCGCTTTCACTTTGCCTGCCCTGAGTGCTTAGCAACCCCAGCCTCCATGCAAGCTAGAAAAGCCATTCTGGAGCTGTGGGACTCCATACTGAGTGCTAAAATCCACTGCTGAGCATATGCATCCATGGGCACCCAGCCTAAACAAGCTCCAGGAAACACAACGTTTTTGGTCCCAGAATGGAATGGTGTCACACACTTCACCTTTACCCAGGATGGAAATCCTACAACACAACTGCAGCAGCCATCCTCGCATCATTTCCCCATCAGCCCACACACCCATTCTTGTTCTGTCTACATATGATACTGGACACATATGTGCATCTGCTTACACGCATGAAGAAGTATTACAGGCTAGGGTCTGTCTATGAGGGAGAACAGTCAGTTTTTTTCTTATCAAACGCTATGAAGATATCAATGACTCTTTGATTATTTTTCTAGGATGCTGAGAATTCTTGATTTTTAATGGAAAAAATTAAAGAAGTTTTTTTTTTTTTGGAAAGCTCAGTGAAGCACAAGTGAACAGGTACAAATAGATAATTTGTCACTGCTTGGAAACCCCACAAGCAATAATGTGATACGCATAAGAATGCAAGGATACAAATGCTTGCGCAGACTCGGCATCCACTCAAGGTCGCACAGACAGAAATGGCCTAACAGACACATGTGACCTTTTCTTCTTATGTTGACAAATGAGAAGCCATTGTTCCAGCTGTCCTCTGCTGTGACAAGGCTTGTAGGCATCTAGAAATAACAGCTTTGTCATCATTTCTAATCATTACTGTCTCTTCTCTTGGGATTGAGTTCTATTAGAAACAGTCAAGTTGGGGTCTCTTAAAAGAAAAAAATAAGAAAAAAATGTCTATTGTATTCTTATCTTGTGTACTTTCTTTTTGTGTGTAGTTCTTTCTTTCTTTCTTTTTTAAAATATTTATTTATTATATATACAGTATTTTGTCTGCATGTACACCTGCATGTGAGAAGAGGGCACCAGATCTCATTGTAGATGGTTGTGAGCCACCATGTGGTTGCTGGGAATTGAACTCAGGACCTCTTGAAGAGCAGTCAGCGCTCTTAACCTCTGAGCCATCTCTCCAGCCCCGCTGTGTATAATTCTTACTAACTTCAAAGGGATCTGTAAGGACAGGAAATGTGCTAAAACTCCATCCATGCCTTCCAGACAGTCTTGAATGTGATTCACTGACCAAAGTGACAAATGGCACAATGGCTGTAACCCTGACACTGCACAGTGTCCCTAGCATGAAGCGTCCTAGGCTCACTGTGTAGAGGGTGAGCTGAATCCACGGGCTCAGCCTAAGGAGTTGGGGCCCAGCACAGCCCCTCAAACCTAGCGGTGCTGGAAGATGCGGCATAGAGGATTGGCAGGGCAGGGTGGGGGAAATGGTAGGAAGGAAAAGACACAAGTCTCCTCTCAGGATAAAGTGCCACCTTCCATTACCCAGGCATGCTCCTGGGATGCACTCTCACCAATGACACACAGTTTACTGCATTCAAGAACGCCCATGGGCACACAACAGTCGGTCCTAGTGGCCCAAGTTTTAAAGTTCTCGCCCATGCTTCCATGAAGGAAAGCAAGGTGAGTAGAAAGCACAGTCACCTCAGTCAAGGAAAATGGGAGAGAGAAGATGCTCTCTATTTGTCTGTCTGCTGAAAATTATCCTCCTGTTAACTCGAAGTTCACTGGCTCTGGAAAAATTCTAGTTAGCCTCTACAGCGTTTCATTTTCATCAGGACAGTCGATGACAGAGTTATGACAGTGGCTGTCCTCTGCACAAAGTCATTTCGCTCAGCCCCAGCACCCCAGCTGTGTGCTCCTCTTCCCAAACAGTTCCCTTGCTGTAAGGGCTCTCACAGGGGAATCAAAACCCCACTCCAAAAAACAAAACAAAACAAAACAAAAAACCCAAAACAAACAAAAAAACAAAACTGTGCCCAGGAATCAACTCTCCTGCTTTCTTGAGGATGTGAGAACAATTGAGACTTGGCAGTCACATGGCAGTCACCCTTCGTGGTGACAGCGGTAGACAGAGGAAAGCCTTCGGGGCTGCTGGGGAAAGTTGCTTCTCAGTTACGGAAGGAGAATTTGTAAGTTTTTCCAAGTTTGCTGAAACCTCGTCGGTTTTACCTTATTGTCTCTCAGGAGTTTAAAATACCAAAGATCATTTCCCATCTTTTGTTCCACTTGGGCCACACTTCCTGTTATTCATTATTCCTCTTCTAAGGCCAATTCCTGTCGCTTGTCCACGCTTGTGGGATGGAGGGCATAGAGACAGACAGGGAGGGAGCTCCAGGGAGAGGCTCGAGTGGAAGTGAACGCAGCCGACCTAGGCACTTCTGGCATTAGTGCTGCAGCGCA
Organism: Acomys percivali; assembly: GCA_907169655.1. NCBI lineage: Eukaryota > Metazoa > Chordata > Mammalia > Rodentia > Muridae > Acomys > Acomys percivali. The sequence continues at coordinate 76,234,601 of OU015745.1, read as the reverse complement.
TTGCTGTACAGTGGTCGGTGCAGCCACCTTCTAATTCTAGTGATTTTCACACATCCACCTTTGACTGGCCTCATCTACTAGGATCCCATGTGGGGCCACACACACAAATGTAGGGGTCAGAAAATTTAGCAATAGTAGCAGCTTTCTGAATGTGCAATGAGTAAAATGAGTTAAAAATCAATTGCACAATGAATCTAAGGGCACCCCAACTTCACTGCAGCCCTGGTTCCTTCACTCTCTGCCTGCTGTCAGTCACACAGCACCAACACACACTGTAAAACCACAGCTCAGACTAGAGGCTGGGTATTACAGAGTGCAGGTTATTTTTGTCTCACTTTTTTTGAGACAGGGGTTCTCTGTGTAGTCTTGGCTGGCCTGGAACTCAAGAGATCTGCCTGCCTCTGCCTCCCCAGGTACTGAGATCACAGGCGTGTGCCACTGTGCCCAGATGCAGTTTTGTTTTTTAAAAAGATTTATTTATTTACTATATATACAGATCTCTGCCTGCATGTATGCCTGCCTGACAGAAGAGGGCACCAAATCACATTATAGTTGGTTATGAGCCACCATGTGGTTGCTGGGAATTGAACTCAGGACCTCTGGAAGAACAGTCAGCACTCTTAACTTCTGAGCCGTCTCTCTAGGCCATGAGCGCAGTTTTTACTGTACAGTTTTCTCTTCCTACAGAAAGATAATAATTTGATTATGGAACACAAATGCCTTTAGCATTTTTTTCCTCATCATTCCTCAGCATGTAAATGCAAATTAGTCTGCCTTTGGATTGTACTATGTTAGAATGCTTGTGTGTGTGTGTGTGTGTGTGTGTGTGTGTGTGTGTGTAGTTTGCTGGCCTATGGATCATATAGGGAGGCCAGAGGTTGACATTAGGGTGTCCTTCTTAACTACCTCCCCTTATTTCTTGAGACGGTGTCTCTCACTGAAGCCAGTAGTTGCTGTTTTGTCTAGACTGGCTAGTCTGTGACCACCAGGGATGCGTCTCTGCTCTCTTAGTGCTGCGGTTTCAGGCAAACCCTCTCATATCTAGATTTTAGGGAGCTAGGACTTGCACTCAGGACTTTATGCTTTGTAACAAGTGCTCTCTTTACTCACTGGCCCTCTCTCCAGGCCCAAAATGCTTGTTTCTAGAATTACCTTTGGGGCTGCTGACTTGAGATCCATAAACAGCTGCTAAGTTAGTGTCCCCTTGTGACAAGGACAGAACTTCCAATGATTTCTGAGACAGCCTTGAACAGGCCTCTGCCATTTAGTACTATGCATTTGTGTGAGTGGTGTTCTCAGCATGGAAAGCTAGGAAACCAAAGTATCGGGCAACTCTGAGGAGAGGCAGAGCCGTTCTAGATCCTGCAGCACTAGCTATTCAGCCAAGACAATTCTTCCTGTGAAAGCAAAGCAACGCGCCCATCTTGTGAGTGTGTGAAGTTAGCGTTTCATAAGTGGTCAGACTACATGAACCCTGGAGAACTGTTAAACCGAATTTCTCTATGACTCAATATTAGTAAATGCTTGTCTTACATCAGCAATAAAGGGTGGTGAACAGAAAGAGTTGAAGAAACCTGGCTTGCCGCACATCCTTGAACACAGCTGCCTTGTGAAGCCAATGTATCACCAATGACCCTGTACAGCCATGCTTGTCATTTCTGGGAAAGGGGTGAAGCAGAACATGAGGCCCTAGAACAAAGGTGCTTGTCTTTATAAAGTTGCTATTTAAGAAGGATGCTAATAGAAACCGATAAATACATGTCACCCAGGGAGGATTGCTTCTACCACTTCAGATGCCAGAATTGTCTTAACCAAATCTCAGGATGTTGTTTTGGATTACTGAGAAGTGACCTTTGCCATCCTAGTGATGAAGTTGATCTATGGTGTCAGACAGGGTCATCTTTCCTCCCTCTCTGGCCCATGTGTATTCTGTGAAAATAGCGCATGCCCTTGCAAGATGAATTCATAGATTAAAAGAGATTGAAGGCCTGACTCAGGCTTGACAGTCCTGTAGTTCCCTAGTACTGTGCTGAGTGTCAAGGGTTTGTGAGATATCTTCCAAAGCAGAAACTTAGGTGTACATAATGGAAGAAGAAAGTAGCTCTATTTCTTTAAAACCAGTCCCAAACAAAATCATCAACTGGCTAACCAACTAACTAACCAAACAACCAACCAATTAAGCAAACATCCCAGCAAAGTAAGTGCTGACATAACTAACTAACCAACCAACCAACCAACTAAGCAACCAACCAACTAAGAAACCAACCAACCAATCAACCAACCAACCAACCAACCAACCAAACATCCCAGCAAAGCAAGTGCTCACCTAACTAACCAACTAACCTAACACACACCAACCAACCAACCAACCAACCAACCAACCAACCAACCAACCATCCCAGCAAAGCAAGTGCCGACCTACTTGAAGGCGATGATGTTCGGGTGCTTCAGTTTCCTCAGATGCTTGATGTCCGTCTCATTTTGTTCCCTCACCTTCTTGATGGCCACCTCCTCTGCCCGGAATTTGCCCAGGAAGACAGCTCCTTGTGCTCCACTGCCCAGCCACTGCAGCTCTGAGATTTCCTCAAAGGGCACTTCCCAAGTATCTAGGTACATGAGTGAGAAACAAGCTCTGAGTTCCTGGCTGTGATGCTATTCTGGTCTTAAAAAGTATATTTGGCCACGTCCTCTGGATAGGGAGACCTGGTGGCACTCAGAGGAAGGATAGCAGACTACCAAGAAGAGACTTGATACCTTATGAGCATATACATGGGCAAGAGGTCCCCCTCAGTTACAGACATAGGGGAGGGGAGTAAGTGGAAAATGGGAGGGAGGGAGGAATGGGAGGATACAAGGGATGGGATAACAATTGAGATGTAATAGGAATAAATCAATAAAAAATATTTTTACAAAAGCAAATGAAATCCCTGACCACTGCACTCATCAGGGATGCAGAGTTACTCAGTATCCAGGAGAGAGGTACTCCCTCCTTCAATTCTCTCTGCCTGGGAAGATATTCTCTCAAGTCATAATAAAGTGCTATTTCTCATAACAATGGCCAAAGCTTGAGCCCTCACCCTATTACTGTATGGAGTAGGAAAAGAATTATAATAGATTCTGAACAGAAGCAAGGGTTCCATCCTATTGAAAATGAACAGATGTCATGTAACAGTCGGTCTCTCAGGAATATAAACCACTCATGAATGTGAAATCACTGAAGGAACAAAGGATTCCGTGTGAGGTTTGGGAGGACGGCAAATTGTAGGCTACTTATATATGTTTAAGGGATTTTTAAAATTTTAGTTATTATGGTGTGTGTGTGTGTGTGTGTGTGTGTGTGTGTGTGTGTGTGTGTGTGTGTGTGAAGGCCAGAGGGCAGTTTCTGGGCATCAGTTCTCTCCTTGAAGCACACATTCCAGGGAGGGAACTCAGGCCATCAAACTTATAGAGCAAATGCTCCTGTTTTTAAAAACAAATTATTTACTTAGTATTGTTTTTCACTTTATGTTTATGTGCATGTACTTGCCTGAATTCATGGGCACTATGTGCATACAAGAACCTATGGAGGCTGGAAGAGGGTGTTGGGGACCCCAGGACTGGAGTTACAGGTGGAGCTGAGATGCTGAGCCGTCTCGCCAGCACCAGCAAATGCTTTCACCCACTAACCCAAGATCCCAGCACTTAAAGTTATTTCTTTATTTAGACATGGTTTTGCTATGTCACCAAGATAGCTTTGAACTTGTGATCCTCTTGCCTGAGCCTCCTGAATGTACAGTGTATGGATTTACAGTGTATAATGCCATGCCTGGATTTAAAGTTTTAATATTGTACTGTGTGTGCACATGTGTGTGTGTGTGTGCGCGCGCACATATGCCTACATATATCTGTCCCTTTCCTTATTTAATTTGGGGCTCTTTCTTCAAATTGTTTCCACAGAGCCCACCCCTCAGTTGGAGTACAAACAGTGCCCTGACTTTGGGGATAAATACATTCCAAACAGCAACACGAAAGGATTTTCCTGGTTGATGTTGACAGTACTGGTGTCCAGATATGCTGGTTTTGTCACCACTGTGGCAGTAATGAACAATAGTAATTGTTGTTTCATTTTAATTTCCAATTTCCTGTGCACTTGTCATCGAAGTGTGAATGGGTTTGCCAGTGACAAATGTTTTATTTATTGCCCGCATCTGTTTGTCAGAACTCGTCAAGCCTCTGGCAGCCTACACGCTTAGGTCTCACTGTCCGCATAGTCACCATTGCATTGCAGAGGGTGTGCTCTATGTTTTGTGCCTCTCTATCCTTGATTTTTAAAGATGGTTCTGTGGTGAAGACACTTGCCATCAGTCCTGTGGACCTAAGTTTGATCCCCGCATCCCCATGTGGTAGAAGGAGAAAACCGCAAGCTGCCCTCTGACCCACATACACATGCTGTGGTATGCATGTACAAACATGTATGGGCATGCACGTACACACATACACGTACACACACACACACACACACACACACACACACACACACAAATCAGTAGATGAAATAAACTTGCCCTTTGGAGTCATGCGGAGTTTATTTGGTATATGGTGTGAAGGCTGATATAAAATAATTTTTACCTGTATAAGTACTTAGTGATTTGTTAAACAATCCTTTCTTTTCAGGCTGCTGTATGATGATGCTTCCACTATAAATACCATATTTTCAGAAGCAATGTCTATTAATTCATAGTTTTATAAAGTGGGAAATGAATTACTAAACTGCAAGTGACATGCATTTGGCATTCAAATCCCAACTGTTCACAGTATCATGATAATACAGCTCTCCAGGAACGACAGCTCACGCTGCAGCCGTTTAGCTATGGCCAGGGGAGTCTCAGCTGTCCACAGAGATAAAGGGTCTCCATGGGCAGCTGGGAGAGCACAGAGCGCAAGGGACAGGCACTAGAGCCATGGTCCTAACAATCTATTACGTGAATTGATATCCAGAAGCAAAATGGGATTGATTCCATTTGGGTCTTCTTTGTTTAATCTCACAGGTTAACTATCACTAATTAGGAAGGGTCCTAACTATCAATACTGATAATTACCTTATGAGAAAGAAAGGGCAAAGGAAAGGCCAAGTCAAGGCAAAGGAGAAGGAAAAGAGAGTCATAAAGACACATAGAATTGAGATCCTAGATAACTGCCAAGCGAAACAGCTAACCTGGTCCTAACTGCTCGCAGCTTTTACAGCTGCACACTGGTGCTTCCCCAGCTGCTGATGCTGTACACCTGCACACTGGTACTTCCCCA
>OU015745.1:76203701-76229308 GCA_907169655.1 Acomys percivali | reverse complement strand
CAGCTGCCTGATGCTGTACACCTGCACACTGGTGCTTCCCCAGCTGCTGATGCTGGATACCTGCACACTGGTACTTCCCCAGCTGCCCGATGCTATACACCTGCACACTGGTACTTCCCCAGAGCTTTATCTGTTCTTTGCCTAACCACCATGACTACTGTCTGTTGTCCATATCACCATGATCCACAGACTGAGGAAACCCCTCATGTTCACTTGCCTTAAGGCAGTTGTTTTTGTCTGTGCACTCAGATACAGCCATGGCAGTGTTTGCTTGATACTAGAAACTATCCAGCAATAAAAGTTTCAATAACATGTACCACCTTAGCATCACTACTAAAACATAAACATACTAAGAGGAAGACGCAGACATGATACTTCAAAAATCTAGTGATCAATGCCAAATGTTGGGGCACATCTGTCATCCTCTGGTGGCCTGTGATGCAGGATTAAAGATTAGCGTCCTGATCCTGGAGTGCACAAGGAAAGCACAATATTCAGTTCTTCCTGGCACGTCACTTTTTGGGGCCATAACAAGCAGCAGCCCTCAGTAGGATATATTGTAAGCCTAACAGACTGGGCCTGTATTTATTAATTATTTCCAAAATGACCCTGCCTGAAACTCACATGGTCAACTGCAAGATAAACATAAATTTGTAGACTAACAAAAGTCAAACAAAGCACGTCTTTGAGCAAGCATGGATAGTAATTTGAGTCTAAAGCTCAGTGATGAACTTGGATACAGAGATCTCCAAGTGAGGATGCAAATTATCATGGGACTGGACAAACAGATGCTCCAAGGACCAAACGTTTCCTACTAAGGAAGTAGATATTGGTCGATTCTGTGAGAAACAGAATAAAGCACTTCTAACAAATCAAGGCTAGGCATGGCGACACGCACCTGCAATCCCAGCATTCTGGAGGCTGAGGCTGAAGGGCTGCTGAGAGTGTGAGGCCAGCCTAGGCTACACAGTAAGACCCAGAACAGCCAGGGCTACAAAGCAAGACCTTGTCCCAAAAAGCAACACAAACATTCCAGGTGAACAAATAAACAGAGGGCGAGGGTGAGGCTCAGAGGTGGAGCTCTGGGTTTGAACCTTAGTAGGGCACAATACTGTCCTCTGACCTTCAATGCTCATTCCCTGGATGCATCCCTACACTCACACAACAGAAAGAAATAAAAATGTAATAAAATTAAAAAAAATAAAGTAACAGACCACATTCATTAAATGTAATTTATAATCATGAAAAAGTACAAACAAGTGACAAGCCCAAAGGGATTGCTTAAATATTAGCCCATTTGCATCGTCATATATTATATAGCCATCGAAAAAGATGCTTGCTGGAGGGGTCCAGGTATACCTCAGGGCTGGAGTTCACGCCTCAGTACTGCCCCAAATCAGAAAATAAATAAAAGATGCTGAAGTCACATTCCAGAAATGGTAAACTCTTCATACACCTTTCCTTTTCAGTGTTGGAAGTTCCCAAGGCCCCAGGTGTGCCAGCTAAATTTCCAGGCCTCTGTGTTTCCCCAGACAGGGTCTTACCCCAGTGTTTAGGAGACCCTGAAATCATTGTTATCCCAGGAAGACTCTGAATTGTGATCTTCCTGCCTCAGGTTATCAAGTAGCTGGAATAATTGGCATGGTCTATTAACATACTATTTAAAAACAAACAAACAAACAAACAAACAAACAAACAAAACCTCAGTAGCCGGTACAGCTGAGAGAGGAGAGGGGACCAGCTGCCCAGCACCCAGTTCCATAGTGTGGACTCTATGCCCATTGTGGACATCAAGATGTGGGGAAGAGACACTTATTTTCATAGTTTTTATTTTATTTTATTTCATGTGCATTGGTGGATTACCTGAATTTATGTGAAGGTGCAAGGCTCCCTGGCATTGGAGCAACAGATGCACAGACAGTGTGAGCTGCCATGTGGGTGCTGGGAATTGAACCAGGTCCTCAGAAGAGCAAGCAGCCAGTGCTCTTAAACTGCCGAGTCATCTCTCCAGCCCAGTTTTCATAGTTTTTGAGACAGAGTTTCATTACATAGTCCAAGCTAGTCTAGAACTCACTATGTAGACCAAGCTAGTCCCAAATCCATGATTCTCCTTCAAAAGATTAAGCACATGCCACTAGGTCTGCCCCGATATACTCTTAAAGTATTAATGATTATTATTCCTAAGATAAGGATGACAGATTATTTTAAATTATGGTGGGGAAGTTGAGTCATTGTCTTTTAGAGAATGAACTACTTACAGCATCAAGAACGTTTGTTTCTTTGGCTTCAAACTGGATATATGAATATATGTTGAACAATGGTAGAAATTTAAGATTCAGTATTTTAAAGTGAGATGTTATACGCTTTGCAAACTTGGTTAGAGTGTTCTGTCCTCAGAGTGTGAGGTTGCTGTACCCACACTGCAGAACAAAATCCCTTTTTTTCCGGGTGTGGTGGCGCACACCTGTAATCCCAGCACTCAGGAGGCAGAGGTAGGTGGACCGCTATGAGTTCGAAGCCAGCCTGGTCTACAAAGCGTGTCTAGGACAGCCAAGGCTTCTTCTTACACTCTAAGGCAGTGCTGGAATCTCAAGGGACAGCATGATGTCAGCCTGGTTTTGAACTGCTCTAGTGGTCATCAGGCTTGTTTAGACCTGTTTTTCATTTTTCAGATGGCAGTCTCATTATGTTGCTTAGGATTGGCCTAATTTAGCTCAAGTAATCCTCCTGCCTCAGCATTTGAATAGTCGATATATAAGCACATGCCTGACTTTGGCCATCAGACTTTTTGACCCTGTAAGTTATCAGTTAAAAAAATCCTAAATGTACCCATAATGTCAATCATTCATAAGATATATACTACACAATTCTATAAAAATATTAGATATGTTTAAAGATATGCGTGAAAATAGAAGTCTTAAATGAGATTAAATAAATGGGAACTCTAATACTTCCTTTTATGGTCTCATGTGTATACTCTATACATCATTAGGCTGGTTGAGCACAAAGTCTATTTGGCTTCAGATAAAAAGGAACCTCTAAGCTTGAACTTACTCCATTTGGAAAGTCTGTAGGAAACTGGAACGGGGTGGCCACCTGACCTCACTGTGGCCCACTCTTAAAGATTACCCAGTTACTACGCTACCAGGCAGTGGCGGAGGAAGTGGGGTGCAAGAAGTACCTTCCCAGCACACACACACGTGCTCTAGTTACCTTGCTGCTGGAGCTTGTAATCAGTGGAATAGGCTTTCCCGATGATGTTCCACACGGGCCTGAGACATCCAAACAGTCCTTCGAGGAACCCTCCGCTGCCACTGCCTGACCTGCTGAACTGAACCTTGACGTCTCCAGGTCCTTCCGTGCTGTCTCCATCCACTGTGGTGCTGTTCCCCGGAGACACGGTCATCTCTGATTCATCCTGTTCCCGTAGCTGAAGAACACTGTTCTCAAACTGGGCCCTGGCGTCCTCGCTCACACTGGTCAGCACCGCCGTGGAGATGGGGCTGCCCGTCATCTCCATCAGCTCGGACTGCAGAGCCCCCCTCTCCTGCGGGTCCTCAGGGAGCCTGGGTGACGGGTGGTTGCCCATAGCCGCAAGTTCATTTCGTCCAGCAGAGCTTTTGTTCTCAGTCAAGGGCAAGTGTGGTGAAGAGGAGCGGCTCAGGTGCTCCTGAGGGCTGGCCATTGTGCCATGAGGGTGACCCAGGTCCTGAGATGACACTCAGAGGATGAGAGCACCAGAGCTTTGATGAAAGAGAGGACTCTGAAACCTGGAGGAAAAAAAAAAAGAGGGCATGAGGCCACGGTCCTCCGCTATTTACACTGCTCCACTTCTGTATACACACGAGAACAGTGAACCAGGGCTGGAGAGACACTCAGGGGTTAAGAGCCTCACATTCTTTTCAGAGGCCTGGAGTTTAGCTTCCAGAACTAAGACAGAAGCTCACAATTCTAGTCCTTACTTCTGACTTTAGCGGGCTCCTGAATGCACGTGGTCCACATGTGTGCACTTCAGCAAACACACATACACATACAAATAAATAAATACTGCTTAAAAACACTGAAACAATGAGGAGATTGGGCAGGTTTACTACATGTAATGGAATACAGCGCAGTAGTGGAAAATAATGTATATACTGTCATGAGAAACGGTTTATGACATGGTAAAACAAAGAAGAATTAGGATAATATATTTGACGCAAGCTTGAAAAAGTACGTAAAGGATACATAAGCACATATTCAAGAAAAGTGACCGGAAGGAGACACACAGAAAATGAATGATGGTAGATTTAAGAGCCGAACAGCTGCGGTTTTCACTGTATCCCAGCACGGTCTGTGACAACTGCCTTGCTGTTTGGAGGAGGTTATCATGTGGCACTCTTACTTCCTTCTCCCTCTATTACCATTTTAATCAGAAAACAAAACCAACCCTACACCCTCCTTATCCCAAGGGGAAACCAGGTTGTTCTGATATATACATGCATATAACTTACAGGCCCCTTTCTGTTTGTTTTGGTGTCTTATGCTGCCATTGCTTCTTCTGCAGCACTCATTTCATGCAGACAAAAGTCATAGATGCACAGCAAGACAAAACCTCAGTTTCTGTCATGTTGCACCCAATCTAGGGCAGCACATCTAAGCCCTAAGCCGCAGCTTTTTAATTATTCTTTGTTTCTGAAGAGGTCTGAACCTCTGAAAGCAAAGATTTTCTCTAGATTAGTCAGATTGGCAAAAACTAATCTCGAATTTGTTGAAAGTAGGATAAGGCTCTTTAAAGTAGGGAACAAATGAAAGACTGGCCAGTGAGATAACATTAAACTAAAAAGCTTTTGCACAGCAAAAGAAACACTCTAATGTCACAGAGAGACAATCCACAGAATGAAGAGGAGACATTCGTGAACTATACATCTGGAAAGGGATATAATATCTAGATATATAAAAAACTCAATTCAATAGGCTTAAAAATGGTCTTACTTAAAATGAGTAATATGCTTAGGCAGACTAGAGTTAGCACAAATGGTCCAGAGAGCATGCTCAGCAACAAGCTAGCAGGGTTGTGCAAGTCAGAACCACAGGGAGACTACCATGGGCATCTAGTCATGTGGAAAACAGTATGGTAGCTTTGCAGAACTACCACGTGACCCAGCAGTGTGCTCCTGTCTAAGGAACATAAAATGAGTCAGTCAGAGAATCATCTGCATCCTCACAACTACTGCAGCATTTGCCAAAATAGGTGGAGACCTAGATATTGTCAGCCGAGGAATGGACAGGAAAAAATGTGGCAGATACACAGATATTGTACATTGTATGTACAATTGCAACATTGTTAAGCCATAAAAGGGTGATAGCCTATCATTTGTGACAAGATAGATGGGACCAAACAACACTGTGTGAGAAAAAGAAACACTGTAGCAAGTAAGAGCTCCCCAAGGAAGTGACAGTGAGGACTCATGGTGATGGGCAAGCTAGTCAGTCAATGCAGTCCATGAACAAGAGGAGACGAATCAATTGGTAGCCTACAAAATTAGTAAAGAGAGAGAGGGGGGTAGGGGGAGAGAAGAGGGGCACAAAGGTGACCCCATTGGATAATCATTCTCCTGTTGGACTACTCGCCAATTTGGCCTGAGGTGTGGTCAAAGAACCCCAAGTCACAGGCAGATGAGATGGCTTAGCAAGTGAAGAGTCCTGCCACCAAGCCTGACAACGGCCTGGGCTCTACCTTAGGAGCTACAGGATGGAAGGAAGAAGTCAGCGTCCCCAAGTTTTCCTCTGACCTCCACTCATGCACTGTGGTGCACGAGCCCGTGTACACATACATATACACACACACACACACACACACACACACACACACACACACACACACGCATGCACACATGCATGCGCGCGCGTGCGTGCGCGCGCGCGCGCGCACACACACACACACATCAGGGCAATAAAAAAAAAAAAAGAATAATCAGTCTCAATAAAGATTTTTTCAGTCTCTAGTCAGTTACTGGCATAAGTCTCACAAAATGCCACTAACCTAGGTGGGAAAGTGTGTACGTAGTCTTCTCTTGACAAAGGCCGCTTGGGAGTTAATCACACTTTCTTTCTTTCTTTTTTTTTAAATTGAAAACAGATTTTTTTCCACACTATATTTTCTGATTTTGGTTCCCTTACCCCTGTTCCTCCCAGACTCCCAACCTCCCCTCCCATCCACATCCACACCCTTTCTGTCTCTTTTTAGAAAATAAACAGGCATATAAGGGATAAGAAGAAAATAAAATACAATATGATAATTAAAAAAAACAAACCAATCAAATTGGAATATGACAAAAAAGAAAACAAGCACTCCTCACTCCTTCCAAGTCTTTAATTCTCATAAACATGAGACAGTGTGAACGTGAGGCCCACTGGCTGGGGTAGGGGAAGACTCTGGCTGAAGCAGGACAGATAGCAGGAGAAATTATGGGGACCCAAGAAGGAAAGGGCGCTCCCCTACGCCGGGATCCAGCTGAAGCCCCAGGCAGCAGAGGAGAGCCCCAGCAAGGTCGCCAAATGTGTAAGGTCCTTAGCCAGGGACTTCCTAAGACTCTCTCCAGGAAGACCACCGACCGGGAACAGAGCACATGCTAACCCTGTGCCGACCCAGAACAGAGCACATGCTAATCCCGTGCCAACCAGGAGCATGGCAATGCTAATCCCGTGCCAACCGGGAGCAGGGCACATGCTAACCCCATGCTGACCAGGAACAGGGCACATGCTAATCCTGTGCAGACTGGGAACAGGGCACATGCTAACCCTGTGCAGACTGGGAACAGGGCACATGCTAACCCCATGCAAACAATCACACCCCCCTACTCTCCTGTGGGAAGCGGCCGCCCACATCTGGATGCATCTTCCTGTCCTCTGAATGCTTCTCTCACTTAACTCTTGTACCTCAACCAAGTCCTCCAAGCCTGCTTCACCTCACTGGCTAGGCTCACACCTCTTTTCAGTGTCAAAGCCCCAAATCTGAGGGTGAGCAGGTGGAACTGTGCCCCTGTTCCCTCACCGCTGACATGGTGACAGCTAGCCATCCTGCACCCTAGACTCTGAATGCTTAAGGGGGCCAAAGACAGCTCTGTTGCCCTTAAATTCACAAAAGCAATGAGCACCAGATAGTCTCAGACACATGCAGAATTAAAAATAGGGGCATGTATAAGAATCAGCAGTTGAGAGCTTGTGACCAGCTGGACAGAATCAAAGCCATTCTAAACAACAGTGTTCTTCGCTCTGGCCTTCGGACTGCTGAAAAGATGGAGTCCAAGAAATGGAATTCTCATGCTGGGAGGAGAAAACAGCTGAAGCCCAGTGACAGGCAGAGAGGAAACTTGTCTCTTAGAAAGGAGATTTGCAACTTGTCCCAGGACCTTGTAGGAGAAACTGGAGCTAAGACCATGATGGGTTAGTGATGGCCGGCTAGTGGACAGGCCACACCCTGATAACAACCTGCTTAGTTGGGTGTGACTCTAGCCCTTTACTTAACCCTACACATCATGCCAGGACCTTGAAGATGGATTTAGGGCAGGCTCTCTCTCTCTCTCTCTCTCTCTCTCTCTCTCTCTCTCTCTCTCTCTCTCTCTCTCTCACTAATTTATGTCTGGAATTGGCTTTCTGAGGACAGTTAGCTGTGTCTGGCTTGTTAGGGATGCCAGACCTTAGTAACTCTGCTATCACACTGGATAGTATTGGGAAGGAGAGATGGAGCTAGGTCAGGGTGGTATGTACCTGTAATCCCAGCACTTGGAGGTGGAAGCAGAAAGATCAGGAGTTCAAGACCAGCCAGGGCTAAGTGAGACCCTGTCTCAAAGAACAAAACAGAATTGAAAGTATCCTGGGGCCTGGCCATAGGGGATGGGGGATGGAAGTGGGGGTGGGGAGGCTGGGCAGGGGAATGGCTAGAAAGTCTGATTCAGACATCAGCCATGTCCTGTAGTGCCATACTGTGGAGACAGTCGTTCTTCAAGCCGTTCCTTGCCCTCAGACACTCATTTTACAAGCAGCTCCATTTTAGGGGAAGAAGATGATTGAAAACTTGGGTGGACATGCCAGCCACACCATCTGTCCTGCAGCACCCATGCAGCACAGGCCGATCCGCTAAGTTACTTACTCCTGAGTGTAGGGAGGGTCCTAGGGAGGGTGCTGGGGATGGAACTCTAGTCTTAATGCCAGTGCAGCAAGGATGTCACAGTCTCAGCTGCCTCTTCAGCTCCCAGTGGCTAATTCTGATTGCCCTTGATGACTGGCACTTAGTGCATTAGTGATACACACTTTGCAGTTTATCTGTTTGGGTATTTCTAGAGATGATTAACTGAGGAGGAAGACCATTTCTCATCCCATGGGCTGGGTTTCTGGGTTGAATAAAAAGGTGGAAAGTAAGGTGGGCATGATGGCGCACGCCTTTAATCCCAGCACTCGGGAGGCAGAGATAGACAGATCTCTGTGAGTTCGAGGCTAGCGTGGTCTACAAAGTGAGTTCCAGGACAGCCAGGACTACACAGAGAAACAATGTCTTAGAGAAAAAGGGTGTGTGTTTGGGGGGCAGGGATGAGAAAGTAGGTGAGCATCAGCATTCCCTTCCTTGGCTTCCTGATATGGCCACGTGTGAGCAAGCAGCCTTCCGTCACACAGTCACACAGACACAAGCTGGTCTGCTCCAGACCTTCCCAGCCACAGTGGGGTGTGTCTCCTTAATCATAATCCTAAATAACCCTTTCTTCCCCTATGGTGCCTCTTGCTAGGCTTTTGGTTACAGTGGCAGAAGGAGTTACCAATGTAGGACAGGACAGAGGTAAGAGGCAGAACTGGAATTAGACCTTACATATTAAGAACAGGTGACAGGAGCATGACGGAACCATGAGACACCATGGGAACGCCAACTCTTTGAATTATAGACATGGATGAAGGAGAAGAATCCAGAGGCATTGGCGTGGACTAGATGCAGAGCAGATATTCAAAAAGCATAGAATATTTCCTGATATTAAGAAAAGATATGGGACTGGAGAGCTGCCTGAGCTGTGAAGAGCACTTCTTGATCTTTTAGAGGATCTGGGTTCTGTTCCCAGCATCCACATGACAGCTCACAGCCATCTGTAACTCACATAAAACATACAAATCTTCAGAAAAGCAAAAATAATAATAATAATAATAATAATAATAATAATAATAATAATAATAATATAAAAGCACATGTACCTTTAATCAGAATATAGTATATGAGAAAGAGCCTATTTTTAACAAAAAGGGGGAAAAAGAAAAGATACACTCAAACAAAAAGTACACAGAACATCAAATATATAAAGACCAGAAAAGAAAATCCCCATGGCTTATCACAATTAGAACATCAATTATTCAACTCAGAACAGAAAAAGATGCTGAAAGCTGCAAAAGAAAAACCACAAGTCACATAACAAGGAAAATCCATCATAACAGCTGGTTCATCAATAGAACTTTAAGACCCAGAAGTGCCTGGAGCAACGAACTCCAAGCTCTGAAAGCCCATGGATGCCTACCTAGACTGCAGTAGTTACTAACGCTACCTACCACAGTTAAAGGAGGGGGGAACCTTTCTGCTCTATAAACAGCCTCGGGGAATTCCTACCCACCAAACCAGTCCCACAGAGAGTCCTAGGAGCTATGCTTGAGGCTGAAGAGGGAATGAGCATGACCAAGAGCTACAGGAAGAAAACAAATGACCCTGAAGCACAGAACAAGCCCAGGAATGCAAACAGAAAAAAGATAACAATCAACAAACGTCTTCCAAGAATACCTTTGAAAAATTATTTCCTTAATTTTTTTTAAATTAAAAAAATTTTTTGAAAAATATTTTGGGCCCAACTCCCAACCAAAAGACATCAGAATTAAATGAGCCTAACAGACACGTACAGAATATTCCACCTACACACAAGAGAACATAAACTCTACTCAGCAGCTCACTGGAGCTTTTTAAAAGTAGACCACATCTTACGGCACACAAAAAAAATTTTTTTTACAACCTTAGGAAAAGAGAAATAACTCTGTGTATCTTCTCTGACCACAGTGTTCCAAAGCTTAAAATCAACAGCACGCAGCTCTCCGGTCAATACACAAATTCATGGAGATTGAATAACTCAACACCAAATGATGAGTGGGCCAAAGATTAGAAAGAAAATGAGAAGTTCCTGAAATTCAATAAAAAATGAAAATACAACACAGCAAGGCCTCCTGGACATGCAGAACGCAGTCCCTAGAGGGACACAGATAGCTGTGGTGCCTCCATTAAGCAATCAGAGAGAAGCCAGTCACTGGTGCACGCCTGTAACCCCAGTATGTGGGAGGCAGAGGCCAAAACAAGCAAGGCTACACAGAGAAACCCTGTCTCAACAAAAAGAAAAAAAATCAGAACCAGCACAAGTAAGTGACTTAATGGTGCAACTAAAAAATTTTGGAGAAACAAGAGCAAACCAAACCCAAATCCAACAGAGAGGAAGATGTAATAGAAACCAAAGCAGAAACAAAAGGAAATGGAAAAAAAAAAAAAAGACTCTAAGATAAACAAGATTGACAGACTTTGGCCCAAGTAAAAAAAGATAGGAAAAAAAAAAAAAAAGGAAAGAGAAAGAAAAAGATAAACCAAATCAATAGAAACAAATAAGGAAACATTATAACAGACATCAAAGAAATTCAGAGTGTTATAAGGAACACCCTAAAAATCTGAACTCCACTATGTTAGAAAATCTACAAGAAATGGACAAATTACTAGATTCATCGAAACCACCAAAGGTAAACCAAGAAGAGATCAACACCCTAAACGGACTCACAACAAGTGAAACTGAAGCAGTAATAAAAAGCCTCTTGAAAAAACAACAAACAAACAAACCCAGGCCCAAATGGATTCATATGTTCAAAGAACTATACTAACACCTTTTAAAAATATTTTTAAAATTAAAATAGGAAACAGATAAAGTCCCAGACTCCTTCTATGAAGCCAGCATAGATTTTAAAATGTGCAATAAAATACTTGCAAATGCAACACAGGCATATGTCACAAAAATCATCTACCCTTATCAAGTTGGCTTTATCCCAGAGATGTAGAGATGATTCAAGGTACACAGGTCAATAAATCATATAAATGGATTTAAAGATAACTATCAAATGATTATCTTAGTAGATGCAGAAAAGTCCTTTAACAAAATCCAACATGCCTTCATCCTAAAAATCCTAGAGAGAGCAGAACTGGGGGATCACACTTCAACATAATAAAGGCTGTGTATGTCAAGCCCACAGCCACCACCATCCTAAATGGAGGAAAACACAAAGCAACCCCATTACATCTGGGGATAAGACAGCTGTCCTCGATGCCTGCTCCTTTAAGTACTGTGCATGAGGCACTAGCCAGAGCAAAGAGACAAGAGGAGGAAATTAAAGGAATACCAAAAGGAAACAATGAAGCCAAATTACCCCTATTTGCAGATGGCATGAGACTTTACATAGGAGATTCCAAAAAACTCGACGAGAGAGCTTCTAGAAAAGATCCACGTTTTTATCAAAGTAGCAGGTCACAACATCAGCCTACAAAAGTCAGTAGTCTTTCCTCTCACCAGCAGCAGACACACGAGAGGCCATGCAAACCCATTCACGATGACCCCAAAAACATGTCCAGGGACCTAAGCACGGAGGGGAAAGACTGCTACAGTGAAAGCTTTACATCTCTAAAGAGATCAATGAAGACTAGAAACTGGAAAGACCTCCCATGGGCACACACTGATAAGTTAACAATGTAAAAATGACCATCATACCAATCTCACCTCATTCTTCATAGAATAGGGAAAATATCCTAAAATTCAAAATTCAAAGGCCCTGGATAATCAAAGAACAACGCTGGGGGGTTACCATAGCACATTTCTGGCTATATTACAGAGCTATAGTACTAACACCAGCATGGTGCCGGGACACAAACAGACGCGTAGACCAATGGAACAAAAATAAAAGACACGAGTCCATGTAATCACAGCCATCTCACATTTGACAAAGATGCCAAAAATACATATTAGAAAAAAGACAGTGTTTTCAGTTAATGGTGCCGAGAAAACTGGTTATCTACACATAGGAGAATGAAATTGCACCATACCTGTCACATCTTAACAAAACTTAACTCCAAATGGATCAAAGACCTCAATGTGAGACCAGGTGGCGCCGGTAACACACAGGTGCAGAAAAGGACCTTCGCCACTCACTTGGGAGGCAAGGCCAACAGTAGAAAATGGGACCTCATAAAACCAAGCACTCTGTACAGAAAAACAAAACAGCTGAGTGAAGAGGGAGCCGACGGAGCAGGAGAGGACATTTGCCATCTATACACTTCTAGAGGATTAATATCCCAAATATTCAAAGAACCCGAAAACCAACAAAAAATAGAAAAGGACAAGAAAACACATGGCCAGTTAAAAATGGGCTATGGCTGTGACTCAAAAGAAGAAGCAAACTTACCTCAGAGTATGTGTCCCACATTCTTAGCAGTTAGGGAAATGCAAATTAAAACTACTTTGAGGGGTCCGGAGAGATGGCTCAGTGGTTAAGAGCACTGGCTGTTCTTCTAGAGGCCCTGAGTTCAATTCCCAGCATGGTGGCTCACAGCCATCAATAATAGGATCTGATGCCCTCTTCTGGCATACACCATGTATGCACACAGAACACTCAGATACATAAATAAACATTTTTTTAAAAGCTACTTTGTAATTTCATCTCACTCTAGTCAGAATGGGTAAAATCAGGAAAACAACTGACAAAAAATGCTAGTGAGAATATGGGGAAAGGGAACCCTCATTCACTGTTGAGTGGCTGCAAACGAGTGCAGCCACTGTGGGACTCCGTGTGGAGCGAGCTCAAAGGACTACACGTAGACTTACCACACAACCCAGCTGTGTCACTCCTTGGCATATGCCAAAAAAAGTGACATCCTACTCTACAGATACTGACTCAGCCATGTTCACTGCTGCTCTACTCACAAGAGCTGGGAAACAGGAACAACACAGGCGCCCTCATACTGATGAGTATGAAAACGTGGCATACATACACAGTGGAATTCTTTTGGACTGTAAAGAAAACGGAATCATGGATTTTGTTGGTAAATGGGTGGTAACCCAGGTCCCAAAGACAAGCAGGGAAAATGCTCTGTAATTTGTGAACTCTCACTCTGAATCTTTAGACATGAGTTTACAACCTGAAGTAACCAGGAAAGTAAAAAACAAACAAACAAACAAACAAACAAAAACCCCAAAAAACAAAAAAACAAACTAAGGCAGGAGGAGCCCTAGAGACACAGGCGCTCTGCCTGGGCATGCGCTGTCTCTATATGGGAAGGGAAAAGGGAGTCAACCATGAGAGGGATGGCGTGGGATAAAGGACTGAAAGCGCCATAGGAAAACATCATCTTATGTTTACTTAAAAGTGTGTGTATACTATATTAACGTATATGTATGCATACATGAATGATTTCAATGAAATTATGCCACCAGGAGGATGCTGATCGGCTAAGAGCTATATTTGGTCCTAGGTCAGAGGAGCTCACGAGACCCCCAAACAGTGTAGGCTATCGCCACTGGCCTCGACGGCCTCCCAGAACTTAAACGTTAGGCCCTTCTCCAGAATACTCCACATTCCTCAGACACAGGACTTACAAGCCTCTAGCTGGAGAGTCAAGGACTAATGTTCACCCCGACTGTTCTCAGTGCAAATGAAGTCCTCGAGAGGATGGCGCCCTGCTCAACAGTGGCACGGCTGCTATGAGCCCCCTTTCCTCCCGGCTCCTTCTGTTAGCCCAGTTGTTTGTTCACGCAGAGAAGCAAATCGCCACAACATTACCAGAACAGATGCAGAGAGTGACAGTGGCTCAGAGTGCTATCCCAGTCGGCCTTAAAGTGTGCGGAGGAGGAGTCACAGAGCCACCTGAAGGCTGAACTTGACCGGCACCTGGCTACCCAGCGAGGCTCAGCGCTCTCCGGCCTTGGGCAGAGGCGAGGCCAGCCTCAGTGTGTGCACCAGTCTAATAGGCGTCTCTTAGATGCCCGCTCTCTGAGAACACCAGCGCCAGCACGAAGCTGCAAAGGCAGGGCAGCTGAGAGCGCACAAACAAAGGCACGAACAAAGCCATCACCATGACTATATTCAAATACTGTACTTCAGATGAGTGTGGGAAGATAAAAACCAAAAAAAAAAAAAATCTAAATTTTACCTGTTGTGAGTACACCCACCCACCACCACTGCAGAGGAAGGAGCTGGCAGGCATGAGCCGATGGGAAGCCGCAACCCACTGTCATTTGCTCTTTTCCTTCGTTTCCCTCGGCCCATGTTTGGTTCAGGTACCTTTCTTGGGAACTGATTGCTTGGTTCTCTTTATTCATGAAAAAAAAAAAAAGAATCAGGATTATTATTTATTAAAAGGAAGGGAGATAAGGCCAGATTTTTTTAAAAAAAAATTGACAGGCAAATAGAAAAGATATGGAATGTCAGAGGGGTAAAGTGTCAGCCTTCCACCTGGACACACCGCGGAGTGGCGGCGAGGTGCCGCCATCTTGGGGCTTCTGGCTGTGGGAGTGCATGATGACGCTCTGTCCCTTCCTTGGGATGGCTTCTGCAATGTGAAATTTTTGGCCTCAAAAGGAAGAAGTGGTTTATACAAAATGAGTAGGCAAGGAAGGGATAGACAGCGCAGCTGCACACTTGGCAGGGGACTGCCAATTTCTGGAAATTACCTTGGCCTTGCGCCAACATCCCAGGATGCCGGATAGAGAGAAAGAAGAAAGAGGCAAGGTGGCCGAACAGATCTGTCTTGGGTTACACAGTTTTTCTCCACGTTGCTAATAGAAGATGATGTTATTAATTCAGTATTAAGCTCAGAGTTTTACTTTCATATAGCGAGTAGGAGTAAACCAGTTTTAGAAAATTTGGCT
Organism: Acomys percivali; assembly: GCA_907169655.1. Lineage (NCBI taxonomy): Eukaryota > Metazoa > Chordata > Mammalia > Rodentia > Muridae > Acomys > Acomys percivali. The sequence continues at coordinate 76,214,354 of OU015745.1, read as the reverse complement.
CTACAAATAAAGTTCTCAAAATTGAACACAATTTAAATTAAACATTATTTCTGAGAGTTACTGATTAGTGGAGAGTTCCTCCCCACCGATCTTCTGGCATTATCTTATTTATTTATTTATGCCCCCCCCTCTTCTTTCTTCTTTAGACAGGGTCTCACTACGTAGCTCTGGCTGTCCTAGAACTCATCAGTTAGATCAGGCTGGCCTCAAACCTGCAGAAATCCCCCTGCCTCTGCTTTCCCAGCGTAGGATTAAAAACATAAATCACTATTCCCAGCCTCCACATATTTCATACTGATATCAAAATTGTAACGGTGTAAGACAGAAAGCCCAGAAGGAAGACGTGGGCTCACACCTTAATGCTTCACCATTGTTTTTGGTTTGTGTGGTTGGTGTTTTGTTGTCCTATGGGTTGGTTGGAGTTCACAATCCTCCTTCCTCAGCCTTTGGGGTGCACTCCCATGCCTGGCTAACTAAATCTTACGTAAAGAGACATATACTCATACAGCCCCACGCCTAGCTAACCAAATCTACACTAGAGAGAGACATTCAACTCACGAAATCAGGGGGAATAAAAGAAGAACCAGGGGAAGACAAGATTTTCTTTTAAAAATGAAAAAAAAAATCAAGAAAGGCTGAGACCAATCAGTTGCCAGACAGATGTAGCAAATGCATCTGAAATGACAAGGGAGACAGAGAGCCAGCAGCTCACAGGCCAGAGGAGACACAGGAGAAAGGAAAGCCTGACTCTTGTAACTTCTTTTCTGTATTTAATTTCCTTTGTCTCTAACCATAGCAGCTATTTTTAAAACTCTAGGTTTTAATAAATGACAAAATGCAAGCAACTTTAAAGCAGCTATAATACTTGAGATATTATTAGTATCTAGTCATTCTGATATTTGAGAGGAGAAAAAAACCTAATTCTTATTTTTATTCTAAATTTATATTTTAAATTAGGGGATTGTTTCATTAATTAAAAGAACTATCTCTAGGAAAACACTGCTTATGGGAAAGGACAAGTAGATAAATTTAGCGTTGTTATAAAACATGTGAGCTCTGCACTCGAGCTTTCTGGGCCTCTCGTGGTCCTTTGTAAGTCTGTATTGAGGGTTAAATAAGGCAGCACAGTGTGCTTAGCCTGTTATGTGGTTCAGAGCCAGGCAACAATGAAGGTTTGCCATTTATACTTTAATTTATAAGCCCTAGAGTCTAAAATAAGGAAGCATATGATCGTGTGTGTGTGTGTGTGTGTGTGTGTGTGTGTGTGTGTGTGTGTGTGTGTGTGTTTAAAAAAATGGCCCACACTTAGAATGTTCAGTCTCTGCCTCCTGCACACTGGGGCTACAGGCACTGTATGCAGTGAGAATTATTTTATTTACTACTATCTGTAAAATTAAGAGTGAGCTCAAATGAAACCATGGATTTCTTTTTGTTGTTGTTGCTTGTTGTTGCTATTGTGTTTTTTGTTTGTTTGTTTGTTTTTTGTTTTTGAAACAGGGTTTCTTTGTGTAGCCTTGACTGTCCTGGACTCGTTTTGTAGACCAGGCTGGCCTCGAACCCATAAAGATCTGTCTGCCTTTCCCTTTGCCTGCCTGAGTGCTGCGATCTCAGACGTGTGCCACCAGGGCCAACTGACCATGGATTTCTTAAAATCACATTTCATTCATTGCTGTGCCCACTCCCACACCCACAGGCCACAGTGACTGTGTGGAGGTCAGAGCACAATTTGCTGGAGCTAAATAATTTCTTCCATCATGTGAGTCCATGGAAGAAGAAGATTACATTTAGGTTATAGACTTTACAGCGGGCATTTTTGCACAAGCCATCTTGTAGGCCCAAGAACATGAATATGAAAACAAAATTGTCTTTAAGTCATTGGGAAAAAGAACCTTAAAGTGGTCACAGAGGATGGATGTTTCCATTCAGAAGATCAGACTTCCCAGAAACAAGTGATGGCCTGCTAAAGGTCTTGGGATCACTATTCTCGCACCCTGGACCTGGACCACCCTGACCATCCCTAGAGTCTGTATGCCTTATTTCCTTATTTAGTTTTAAAAGGGATACAATTTACTCTCTTAGTGGGGTAGGATATGGAATAGAACAGGTATGTAATCTGATGGTGAGAATAAAAACATCCAACAATTAATTCCAATAAATGCATGCTGTGAATAGATACTTATTATGTCACATATTCCTTCTCTGCAGACTAAGTATGTTTCTAAAGAAAGAGCCACAGTCTAATTAGACTAATCTATACTCCAAATGCACTAGGGGTTATAACGAGGTAAGTTTTGGGATTGTATATATTCACTTTTCTGAATTCAAATTTCCAATGTCATATGATGAAAGAGCAGTAGCAGCAGCAGCAGCAGCAAGCAGTGTCACTTAAGTTTCTGGAGGGCACACATGCATCTAGGTCTTGTTAAGAAATAGATTGTCAAATGGGGCAATGAAAGCTTAATAAAAGAAGAGATTATTTACAAAGGGGTAGGCAGAAAAAGCAACAGGGATGGCCCCTGTCCCAGAGTTAACTGAGCAAGTGGGGTATTCCCTGGACAAGGGAAAAAATGATTGCCAGTGGGGCTGGAGAGATATAGCTCAGAGGTTAAGAATGTTGCCTCTTCTTCCAAAGGTCCTGAGTTCAATTCCCAGCAACCACACGGTGGCTCACAGCCATCTATACTGAGATCTGGTGCCCTCTTCTGGAAGGGAGGGGCACATGTAGGTGAAACATTGTATACGTAATAAATACATCTTTTAAAAAAATGATTGCCAGTCTTGTAGATCATAGAGTAAGAGCTTTGGCCTTGATGGAGTGATGGACCGAGTTTGGTGACGTGAGAGAGTGTGAGCAGAGAAGTTAACGCTGAATCATAAGTGAACACTCCTATTCTCTGAGATCCCCTGGGTGCCTCTCATCGATTGACCCCAACAGCACAAAAGAAGGAAAGTGTCTTTGCATGTCAACTTCTGCAGGCACAGAACAGGGTGTTGGGTCCCAAAGTGCAGTTGTGCCTCAGCATCCTAGCAGTGGTGATCCTACTTCCAAAGGCAGACATACTGGGCAAAGCTGGAAATGCAAGCTGCAGTGCTCAATCCATGCTGCCAAGGGCATTCTTTACCAGAAAAACTGAAACTGGTGTCAGTAGCTGTCTCTATAGATGTGGGGATCTATCAGAAAGTGTCCTCTTCTGCCTGAGCAAATGTGTGTGGGCTCCCTTTTTTCTAAATATGGAAAATACTGTTACTATATTTGAGTTATCTGTGAAGTATGGTGAACACCATTTTTATTATTGAAACCATGTGAGATCCATATTATGATTAAATAGTTATAGTGGAGGCCCCTTCCATAACATAGTTATGAAAAATTATAACAACATAGGGTTTATGTTAATACTAAATACAAGACATAAAAGTGCCCTTTAAGCCCAGGGATCCTGCTCAAACTATGGCACCAGCCAAGGACAATACATGCAGTAAACTTCAGACCCTGACCCAGATATAGCCAATGGACAGGACATTCTCCACAGTTGAGTGGAGAGTGGAGACTGACTTTCACAAGAACTCTGGTCCCCCATGTTTGACCACGTCCCCTGGATGGGGAGGCCTGATGGCACTCAGAGGAAGGATAGCAGGTTACCAAGAAAAGAGTTGATATCCTATGAGCATATACAGGGGAGGAGGTCCCCCTCAGTCACAGTCATAGGGGAGGGGAGTAGGGGGAAAGTGGCGGGAGGGAGGAATGGGAGGATACAAAGGATGTGATAACAATTGAGATGTAATATGAATAAATTAATAAAATATATTTTTAAAAAGTGCCCTTTAAAGCTGTGAAGCAATATCCCTATGTTGCCATGGCTATTAAGTCTGGTGCTGGCTCCCAGAAGGTAACGAGTGATGTGTTGCTTATTAACTGTCTGGACACCCTTTTCCAGGGTCTAACTGGATAAGTGCAGTCTTCACCGCTCATCAAGGAAACTTCTCTGTGCCACAGATGGAGACCATTGCAGAAACCCACAACCAATCAAAATGCAGAGTTGTGGAGCCCAGTTCCAACTGATAACTGTACAACACAACTCCTGCCCCTAAGGCTCAGGCAATCTCACTGTAGAACAGGGAATCTGCTGTGAGGTGGTGTCTTCTGGGAACGTCAGGAGCTACACCCGTAGAGTTCTACAACGTGACTGCGTAAACATGACCTGAGCAAGGATGACCTAAAGACAAGCTAACACGGAGAGGAGAGAGCCCGTGAGGCCTCACCCCTACACTAACAACTGTGGGCAAGCAAGTAAGCGACGATGAGAGTGGGAGAAACAGCCCTTCCTAGGGAAGAGCACACCTATTAGTTATCCAATATCAAGTGGATAAATTATACATTTATAGAAGTAACATTATGCAGACTGAGCAGGCTGTGCTTCTCTACGTAGGAGTGTGCATGTGTGTGTGTGTGTGTGTGTGTGTGTGTGTGTGTTGGTACTGTTACTAAAAACAACATGCCTGGGCACATGATAGAGGACAGAAACTGTGCAACTGTTCTCACCCAATCACGCTCAGGCGTTCCGACTGCTCGGTTGGGCAGCGGAGCTGAACGGAGGTAGAGCTGAGAACAGCTCGTTCGGCTCTTGTGTCATGTCGTGCAACACCAACGCCAGAGTGTGCACTGCTATCCCCACAGGGCCATGGAAGGCTGGATGCTGTCAAGGCTCTTCTGCCACCTTTGCTCGCTTGTTGGCTTCTTGTTGCCCAGAATTGCTGGAAATACATATTCTGACAGAGTAGGGAGTGCCATGACTTCTATTTTTCAGGAGGCACCACTAATTCTGATAAGTGTGTGGCTTCACTAAGCATGGACCCTGGGACCTCTGTCCCCTGCCCCTCCCTGCTATTTAGTTCAGCATCAAAAGCAGCCTCAAAAACAGAGGGATGCCTCACTTCATGGAGAGAACTTTAAACACACAGGGACACAAGTAATTCATTACCTGTGCACTGCATGCTGGCAATTCATTAATGGTAACTGATTGGGGGTATAGCTCAGTGACACAGTGCTCGCCCACCATGTCCAAGGCTCTGGGTTCACCTCCAGCACCAAAACAAACAAACAAACAAACAAACAGACAACAAAAAACAGAAGCCAACAATAACTGAGGTCCATGCCTATCACAGCCCTAAACATTTTTCCTGGTTACTCCATCCTCAATAGACCCTCCAGGCAAAGTACTCTTGTTATTCCTAATAATGCTCAACGGAAAAAACTGGAGTACACGCTGTCCCAATGGCCCACCTTCAGCTGGGTGCTAAATGCTGGAGCTGACTGAGCACAGGCCATCCCAGTTCTGCAGCCAGAAACCAAGACCATAACTTTGCCCACACACATGCTATCATCTTGCTATGTTCCAGGCTGGCCTGGAACACTCCATCTTCCTGCCTCTGCTTCCCTCAGCTGAGACTGCAGGTCTGTTTGAGGAAAATTCTGGAAGCAACACTGGATCACTACCACCACCATCCCTTGAAGTTCCTTATCCCAGGACTAGCGATGCTGGAAGGCACAAAGCAGGGGGAGGGCGATGAGATGTTTTCACATTGACAGTAGCTTTTCAGCAGAAACCCTCCTGCAGACAGTGGGGTAAAGGCTCCGGGAGAGGGGAGTCTAGATGCCAGCTCAGCTCCAGCGTCTCAGTGCTAGTAAGGTGAAATCTGTGAAAGAGCCGATGGATTTTAGACTCAGCTTTCTCCTTCCACAACTCTCTTTGCTCACAAAAGCACTTCTGTGTTTCAGTCTTTTAAGCATTGATTTAGCACAGGTAGTCCTTTAGAAAACACATTAGAACATTTTTGAGATTTACCGTGAATTGAAATTTGAAATTGGCAACAATCAATAAATTTCATTTTAGACTATGGATTAGACTATGGTGCTAGGGGATCAAGGCATATCTATTATTTAATTTAATCCATACTTATGATTTATTCATGGGGGGGGAGTTTCGGTTCCTATTCCCAATGTTGCGGAGACTGTCCACTATTAATAGTTCTTGATAAGCTCCATCCACCGAGAATGATGACAACAGGGAAGAACGCCACCTTAGGTACTGAAAATAGGTGGTATACACGCAAGTTCTGATGGAGAGAACAGATGCAAACAGTCGGCTACCTGAGTGGAAATATGTCAGTTTTACAGAGGGTAGAATTTAGCAGCCTGGTCAGCAGCATGTTGAACAAATGTATGCATGCAGACTTTTTGTATGTGCATTCCTGCATATACATATATGTGCATATGTGTATATACATGTAAGTAGAGGCCAGAAGTCTAGTCTGGTATAATCCTTAGTCACCCTCCACCTTACTTGTCACTGGGATTACAGGTGTGTGCTGCCACGTTCGGTGTTTTATGTGGGTGCTGCAGTCCAAAGTCACGCCTGTATGCTTGTGTGGCAAGTACTTTAGTCACTGAGCCAAATCTCTAGTATCCACATAAACATTACGAAAATTATTTTATTTTTGTTTATGTGTATGTATGTGTAAGCATAGGCCATGTGTGTATGGGTGCCCTCGGTGGCTGTGAGCAGTCTAACATGGGTTCTGGAAACTGAACTGGAGCCCTCTGTTAGATCAGCAAGGGCCACTAACCACTGTGCCATCTCTACAGCCCCTGTAGGATATTTTTTCAAAAGACATAATTCAACAATCCTGCCACCCACAGTAACCATACGAAGTATCACTTCTAAATCTATTTGCAAAGCAGAGACCTGTTCCACAACACTAACAAGTGCTTTATTGTTGTACTTGTTGGTCAGCTTGATTTCCTTCTGTCTCGGTGTCTGCTATTGCCTGGTCACTGGCCATCAAATCTCACAGTGCTTAGAAAGGCTGCTTGGGCAGTTAGAGTATCCAGTAAGTCTGCCTGGGTATTCAAATGTGCCATGGACTCAGGGATCGGGTAACTAAACCGGCCGGTACTGTGTAGAAAATGAGTAATTAGGTTTGTACAGAGGAAGAGCGAGTCTTCTTCTTCTTCTTCTTTTAAAAAAAATTTATTTATTTATTTTATTTTATTTTTTTTTTTCAGCGCATCTTCTTAAGAGTAAATGGTATTATGGAGGTAATCAACAGCTTCCAGAATGGATTTAAGGCCTGCTCCATGCTGGGAACTGTTAACCTGGCATGGCTGGGGAACCAGCAGGTACTACTATTATTCTGTTAAATGGACATAGTGTCAAAGTAAATTAGTGTCTCTGTCCCCATAGAGTAGTGCAGCCCTCAGACCCATCAGAGGAGTTTTCTTATACCACAGATGGTGATCAACACAGAGCCCCACAACTAGTTAAGATGCAGAGAACAAGTGACTGTGGCGTACTCGGCTATAAAGGGGACATCTATAGTCCACCCCGACCCCCCCACCCCTGCTGTTGCCATCACAAAAGGTATGAAGGCCACAGCAGCAGGTCTTATGTCGAGGTGCTTTATTCTCGGAGAGTGCCAGTGGTTGAAGACAGTGAAGGCGTAAGGTGAATGAAAAGTAGTGACTATAGGGGAGCATAACAGTGTGGGAGGTGTTCAATACTGGGTCTACATGTCCCTTTTCCTTCCTCAAAAGGATTGGACCTTAAATTACTCATTACATATGCAATGATCAGAAAGCTTTCATTCAAAACCTCAGTACCCGGAATGACCAAAATATATAGTTTCTAGATTTCTGTCATTGCATTAAATAGTACATATAGAACATGTATCTTATTGCCAAGGCAGCACTGGGGGAAGAGGGGCTTAGCTGTTCACTGGCAATGACACACTTTGCAAAGCCACTTTTCAGGATATAACAGCATCAAGGTAGCACTTGGGCAGAAGGAGGCATGCTACAAGAAGACACATTATTAGCAAGAACACCACTGAAGAGCTTATGACAACTTCATATGCTGCCAACAGAACAGCTAAAACTTGTGGGGCTAAGTACAATGTGAAATCTCTCCAACAAGCCAAATCCTGCAATCTTTCTCCAGGATCTACTCAGATAAACCCACCTGATTGTCCCCTGTAAGCAACTCCGAGATCTACCCCCAAACTCGAGGAGGCTTGGAGGAGCATGCACATCCTGTTTATCAGCCCAGTGGCCTGTATCTATTTGTCTTCATTCCACTGAAGCCGTGTCCAACCTCGAGGTCCAAGCTCACCTGCAGCAGATGCTCTCTGCTGCTCCAATGTGACTCAATCATATCAGACACAGAAATGACAAGAGAAGTCCGCATGCCCAGAACTCATCGAAAACAAACAAACAAACAAACAAACATCATGAACAATGATGAAGACAGTACCCTCCAAATCACACCAGTCCTATAGAAATGTTCGTCAATGAGAGTCACCTGGATGCATGTTGGGACATGGCACTTAAAACATTCATCTTAAATTCATCAAAGGATTCGAAGAGTTTAAGGGCGACACAATGGAACAGCTCAGTGAACTTACAGAGAATAAACACTGAGTGATGTCCAAGAACACACAGACACAAGGCAGATGGAGATGAAGACAATCCAGGGCTGAGAATGGGCTCCAATAATGAGACAGAGATACTGGATAGGGCTCAGGTTGAAATGAAGAGGGAATTAAAAAAACAAAAAACAAAAAACCAACCAATAAGCCAACAAGAAAACTCAAAGGAAATCGTAACAAGAAACATAAGCCAAGCATAAGATACAAGACTATCAGAACTCAAAGATTAAACAAGGAATCTAGAGCAAAAAGGTGAAGAATATGAAAATGTTTTAAAAACACACAAAGGGACCACACAGAGAGTGTGGAATGCCATGGAAAGACCAAACTTTCCAATCACAGTCGTAGATGAGGGAGAGGAAAGTCAGTGGCATAGACCAGATCTACAATGAGACCACTAAGACAACTTTTCAAATCTAAGGAAAGGCGCGCCTAAACAGATATAAGGAACATAAAATACCAACTATGTAAGACCAGAAAAGAACATTCCCACAGCATATCATGGTTAAAACGCTGATACACAAAACAAAGAAAGGCTGCAAGAGAAAAAACACATATCGTGTGCAAAGGAGCCACCAGAACAGCAGATAACTTCTCAGTGGAAACTTTGAGAACCAGAAGAGACTGAAGCAACCATGACTACCGACTGTGACTACTGCCCTCAGGCAAAACTATTTGACTTAGTGGAGAAAAAAGAAAAATTGTCAGGATATAAACAGCCAAATCCTTTTTATATGTATAAACCAAACCTGAATAAAATGCAAGAAACATATTTCAGGCTCAAGAGAGAAATAAGCATAGCTTAGTGACGGGAAAGAACTGTGAGGAATAATTACTAAAATACAAAGTACCACCAAGGATACAATCAATAATAATTGTGATTAACACATGACTTTCAATAACAACCTTAAACATCATTGACTTCAATTCTCCAATCAAAGACACAGGCTGACTGACTAGGCCAAAAAACAAAATCCACCTATTTGTCATCTGCAAGAAGTACATATTAGTTTTAAAAATAGGCATCATCTCAGAGTAAAAAGATGGACAAAATTATTCCAATTTAATGAGTCCAGAAGCAAACAGGTATCTATCTTACTATCAAAAAAAAAAAAAAAAAAAAAAAAAAATCGACTTCAAACTAAAACTAATCAGAAGAGATAAAGAAGGATATTCTACTTTAATCCAAGGAACAGTTAACCAACAAGACATTACTATCCTATCCTAAAACAATATGCACCAAATGCCAATGCACCCTATTTCATAAAAAATGCACCACTGAATTTAAAGACAGAGTAACACCAACCCATTAATATTAAATGATTTAAACACTCCACTTTCTACAATAGTCAGGGCATCTGGACAAAAACCACACAAATTTTAAGTAACTCATTACTGAATGATGTCTGGGTCAAAGAAGAAATAAAGAAAGAAATAAAAAAATATGAAAATACAACAAAACCAAACTCTGGGACATGCTGAAAGCCAAACTCCTATGTGTCCACATTAAGGAAGGAAGGAAGGAAAGAAGGAAGGAAGGAAGGAATGAAGGAAGGAAGGAAGAAAACACACACAAATACATGACTGAATGGTACAACTCAAACATTTATAAAAATAAGAACAAACCAAATCCAAACACAGTTAATGGCCAGGAATAAAAAGTAAGAGCAGAAATTAATGAACTAGAAACAGCCAAATCACTGAAATTAAACCAAGAAAGCCAACAGCCTAAAACAGACCTGTAACAAATGAGATTTAAATAACAATAAAAAGCCTTTCATCTAAAACAACAACAACCAACAACTCCAGGACAGATGGATTCACAGAAGAATTCTACCAGACTTTCAAAGATCTACAACCATTTTTGTTGTTGTTGTTGTTTTTTGTTTTTGTTTTTCTTTTTTTTTTTTAAATAATTTAATTTTATTTCATGTGCATCGGTGTGAGGCCATCAGATCCCCTGGTGTTATGAGCTGCCATGTGGGTACTGGGATTGAACCCGGGTCCTCTGGAAGAGTGGCCAGTGATCTTCACTGAGCCATTTCTCCAGCCGCTTGTGTTTTGTTTTTCAAGACAGAGTTTCTCCTTGTATCCCTGGCTGTCTTGGAACTTACTCTGTAGACCAGGCTGACCTTGAACTCAGAGATCTGCCTGCTTCTGCCTTCTGAGTGC